>CM077147.1:14662185-14823574 GCA_039583875.1 Platanthera guangdongensis | reverse complement strand
AATAATGAAACAAAGTCCACAACTGAAGGCACTTATTACGAGGCGATGTTGTCTGGAAAGTGCAGACGAAGACTTCGACACTCGTTAAAATTTAGAGCTTGATCAAACTTCCCAAAATCTCATCATTCATCCAAGAGATATTTGCATCTGAAAACTGCACTCAACTGCTCCTGTTAATGCCTGAACCAGTGATGAAAGTCCCCCCCCCCCCCCCCCCCCCCCCCTATGAAAGAGGGTCCTTACCCACACACAGTATTAGACAGCTGCAATATAGACATTAGACAGCTGCGCTCACAGAATGCGGCTGCCGTAGCCCCGACCATGCCGAAGGAAATGGATCCATCTTCATCAGACTCAGGTTGAAAATAACGGGTCAAAAAGAGAAAGAAAAAGAGAAAAGGGACCGTAAAAACAGGTCAAACAAGGATGTTCTTCCGATCACTCTGAACAACCTCAGAGAGAACCGACGGAAAATCCTCAAACAGGTCCAAAGAAAAGTACATGAAATAGCATAGCGAGAACAAAATTCACAGCCCGATTGGCCTTCCGCGGAGCATATCGGAACATGACACGAGAAAGCTCGAAAAGGAAGTCCAACATATCAGCGTCCGGGAAGTGGACATCCCAAAGACTCGAGTCAAATCAGCGTTGACAATACTTGATCAAGTTGAGGCAGTCCCCCTCAATGATCACCCCTGAAGCATCAAAGCAATCAACCGTGAGGTAGTCCCGAATGGCCGTCAGGGCCGCCATCTCCGTTTGGCCCAGATCCCATTGCATAAGCGATCGGCCGGCCGCAAAGAGAACCGTAGCAGAGGAGTCACGAGCAACAATCCCCACCCCAACTTGACGAGAAGGTCGGAAAGCGCCGTCGAGTGCGGGCTACGTTCGGCTATAGACAAATGGAAGAAGACAAAATGGGCCTGCCTTTAGGAGGCGAGAAAAAGCTGAAACAAAGGCTGCTAATAGCCATATGTGTCCTGCCTGTATACTAAACAATGGTTGTAATTTAAAATGGACGGTTGTGATTTTGGACTGGCCTGCGTCATTACACCGTATTATTAGACCCCGCCAGGCGCCAGCCGCCCACCGTCCGATTATTTTTTTCTTGAAGCGACGGCTCATGATCCAAGTAAAGAATGGCGCGGGAACATAAGACAAGCCCCAAACATCGATTTACCAACCCCCGTCAGAACTCACAACTCTCAGACGACACTATAAAACCCTATTCCCCCAAATTCTTTCTACATTTGTTTCATTCACTAATTGCTCGCAGCTCCCACCAGATTGAGCCGGAAATCAATTTGGAAAAAGGGGGAAGAGGGTTTATCGCCTTTCAGCATCTCGGTTTTCTTCCCCGATGATCGTCGTCTCCGCCTTAATCCGATCCTCACTGCCGTAGGGTCCTTTTTTTCCAGGCTTTCTGTGTTCGAAGATCATTGTATCGGATCGAGAGTTTTTCTTGGGCGATTTTTGTTTTGATTCGAGTAGAAATAATTCCGTCTCTTTGAGGCGAGGAATCCATGGCCCTAGTCCTTCCGTTTATTCTTCTGCTTCCGCTATCAATGGCTACAGCCGATGAAGGTATGATTATTATTATTATTTAAATATTTGTTGAACTACAAGTTTAGATCCAACCAGTATTATTTATATATTGGCTCGGGATAAATTATACAAACAATTCAATTGAGCGCCAATTTAATTGTTCAATTTATAAATAAAAATACTTTTAATAACATGCGATTCTAAAAAGAGAATTGGAATTATTATTCTATTAAATTTTAATTAAATAAATTGGACTCGCAGCTAAAAAACTATTAAAATAAGAGTTTAAATGTCCTTTTTAAAATTACAGTAAGTTAATAATGCACGGGATTTAGGGACTTCGACAATAAATAGTCATTAGTTAAGAATCACTTAGACTCCGTTTGTCATGGTGGTGATGATCGTAAATGCATGAGATAAATCGTCATTTGCTAAGGATCACCTAAGAAATATCATTCATTTGAACGTAAAGTGGACGAAATTTCTTAAGTGAGTGTTAACGAATCCCTCAAAGTCTAAGCACCATGCGAATGGAGCCTAAGCATCATTCAATTTAATTTTGGCACTTTAATATTGACATTGTATAAGAAATATTTAATTTTGACATTTTTCAATTTACATTTCTAATTGAATCTTTGCGTCCCTCAAAGATTCAATTTAGAGATATAAAATGTCAATATTAAATTTTTTGAGTTATAAAATATCGAAATTAAATATTTATGATGGGATTCAAAAAAAAACTTAACTGAAAGATGTTTAGTTCAGAAAAACCTCTTTTAACTAAAAAGTATTTCATGAACTCCGTGTATATGAGTGCATGTAGTAATAATATTACATGAACTTAGAGGGGAGGTCCCCATAAATATCCCTTTTAATTATTAAGCAGTTGATAAAAAATAATACGGAAGATAGGCGTAAAATTATATGTAATCCACCGACGGTTACTTTAACTAAAATTCACGCCGTTGGCCTGCGGCAGCCGCCTTCATCGGCGTCAACATCGGCACGGCGCTGTCCAACCTGCCTTCCCCTTCACAGATCGTATCCGTTCTAAAATCCCAGCGGATACAACACGTCCGCCTCTACGACGCCGATCCCGCCATTCTCGCCGCACTCGCAAACTCCGGCATCCGCGTCACCGTCTCCGTCCCCAACGACCAGCTCCTCGCCATCGGCCAATCCAACTCCACCGCCGCCAATTGGATCTCCCGCAATGTCGCCGCCCACATACCCGCCGTCAATATCACCGCCGTCGCCGTCGGTTCCGAGGTTCTCACCTCTCTCCCCAACGCCGCCCCTCTCCTCCTATCCGCCCTCCTCTTCATCCACTCCGCCCTCGTCGCCGCCGATCTCCACCGCCAGATCAAGGTCTCCACTCCCCACTCCTCCTCCATCATCCTCGACTCCTTCCCGCCTTCCCAGGCCTTCTTCAACCGCTCATGGGAGCCCGTTCTCACCCCGATGCTGCAGTTCCTCCGATCCACCGATTCCTGCTTCATGCTCAACGTCTACCCTTACTACGACTACATGGAATCCAACGGAGCCGTTCCGCTCGACTACGCCCTTTCCGGCCGATTCCGGCGAATAAAGAGGCCGTGGACGCCAACACACTGCTTCGCTACACCAACGTATTCGACGCAGTCGTCGACGCCGCCTACTTCGCCATGGACTACCTCAACACGACCAACCTCACCGTAATGGTCATGGAATCCGGCTGGCCGCACAAAGGCGATCACAACGAGCCCGACGCCACGGTCGACAACGCCGACACCTACAACAGCAATCTCATTCGCCATGTGCTGAACAACACCGGCACGCCGAAGCGCCCCGGGGTGCCTGTGAGCACTTTCATCTACGAGCTCTATGATGAGGATGAGCGGCCGGGGCCGACCTCCGAGAGGTTCTGGGGGCTGTTTAATGCCGACGGAGTGCCGGCCTACACGCTGGAGCTCGCTGGATCGGGGTGCTGGGGAATGACACGGCGAACCAGACCTACTGTGTGGCGAAGGATGGGGTGGATTCAAAGGCGTTGCAGGCGGCGCTGGATTGGGCGTGCGGGCCGGGGAAGGCGGAGTGCTCTGCGCTGCAGCAGGGGAGCGCCGTGCTATGAGCGGATACGGTGGAGGCGCACGCCAGCTATGCGCAATAGCTATTACCACAAGATGGGAATGGGAGCAGGGAACTGTTATTTCAACGGGTTGCAGACATCACCACCACCGATCCAAGTAAGTTGATCTGTGTTTGTGTTTTTATTCATTTTACCATTTTACTTCTTAAACTTCATGCTCTGATTTTCAGTTCAGGTAAATCTGGGTTGTTTGGATTATGAAATTTTGAGTTGTTTGGATGGAATTGACGGTTGGGAATTTGTAAGGATCAAATTAGAAATGTAATTTTGATACGTGCCGGCGAGATCGCGCGGGGGAAATGGGCGGGAAATGGTCTGGAGGCCGGTAGGAGAGAGATAAAGAATACATTTAAGGAGAGAGAGGAAATAAGCTAGGAGAAAGAGATATTAAACCTTATTACAATTCATGTATGCCTATTACATTCGCCTTGCTCTCTTATTTATAGTCTTACAATATATGCAATTACCAATATACTCCTATATATATCCTGTTGTGCTCCTACCCATTCCATAAAAATGACAACCTCATTGTTTAATTATTTATCGAAAAAATGCATTAGCTTGCTCCCCTGCATTCTTTCCAAATGATCAAGAGTTACCGTCTTCTTTGCTTGATACTTTCGGTCTCCACCTTCTAATATTGTTCACTGAAAATGTATTAAATGAATCAAGAAGTCATTCCATTTTATCTTCCTTTCTAACATAAAAGTAGATCTGCCTTGATGCCATTGAGTGCATGATTTCTGGGTTATTGCTCCCGTGGTAACAATCTGTAACTCCGTTGCGAACGTGTATGTTCATTTGTTAAAAAATTGTCGAGATGATACATCTTTCAGGATCAAAAATAAAGATGTCGAAAATTGTTCTTCATTAGTAAAAAATGAAGATTAAAGAAATTGATGTTGAACAATGTTGGCAAACGAAAACTTCCTGCTTTATTGAATCCGTCCGGGTCAAATATACAAATTGTCCAATTAGAATCTTCTTGACTTGACAAGGTGGATGTTGGTGGAGCCTTTGACAACATTGAATCCAACTCAATCCAGATTTTTCGTGCTCCTCTTTTAAGTTTTAACTGTTGAACCATTGCCCAACGTTTATCCTCGAATCTTCTAATTTGTGGCATACGGTGTTCGCTGCCGTTGGTTGGACGGTTGAAACCCAAGGAACAACTGCAAGAGCAGAACCTTGATGAAGTTCTTGGTATGTCATCGACAATGGTCCGGTGGAAGGCACTTGAGAACATTCTTGATATAAAGATGATGGCGTTTTGACAAGATCCCCTTGATTGGTGACCTCCGAGTTGGTGTCGAACGACTTTCCAACACATGTTGTTAGGTAATTGAGAAAGGATAACCATGTATGAGAGGAATATATGTTGAAATTCAAGATAGTTTGTTAAAGCAGGACGGGTAAGGTGAAGGAAGCCACAAACAATTGATGTTCAGGTGAGATAGCTTTATCTCGAAAATACGCTCCATTTGTACAATCCAATTATTTGGATCTCCATGACCATAACGTGTAGGTGGAATGACCCGATGGGTTGAGATCTGCTTATTTGGATCTACATGTGAATGCTTAATAACATCCATTACCTCCGCTTCTTCTGTTTTTTCCTTCTGTCAGCGTGGAGAATCATTTCTCTTTCATAAAGAAGGAATTGTTGATGGAGTGGACAACATTTTTGATTGACGCGATGGAGTAGACATCAATGTGGATTTGTTTGTTCTTTATACAGTCGCCCGTGGGGTCAGACTTTCTCTTGATCAGAATACCCAACAACGAGAACTGGAAATGAAAGTGGTTGCTCACCGGCAGGGAAGATGACTCCAGCGGTTGCTTCGCCGGCGGAAGAGCCTTTGATCCAACAATGTGAGAGCACCGTCCGACGTTATCCTGCTGCCGACAGATCGTGGCAAAGAAGCGCTTGTACACACCAGGCTATCCCTTTGTAGAGTCGGCGAAAAGCAAACAATGGCAGAGGCGTGAATCCTGGGATTTGTTGGCGGCACCGGTCATGATCCAGAAAGGGTTGCAGGATGTCTATGGAGGTGGTGGCCGCTGGTTCTCAAGCCGGTGAGGCCAGGTTGCGGAGGCGGCGGTTTGGCCGCCTTAAGCCTGGGAGCGGCTTGTTCGCCGGAGAAGTTGTTGTGCCGCCTTCCTGTTCGTTGGCTGTTGGAAAGTGGAGCGGCTTTTGAAACGGCGAAGCGACGTAGACTGCAAAACGGTAGAGGCGGCGTGAACGATGGTTGGGAGGGAGATCTCTCAACGATGGAAATAGTTGGCTGGGAGGGAGATCTCTCAACGATGATGTCAGCGTTGGGTGTTCTGCGATATTCCAGCGAGATGGCCGGAGAGGCAAGAACGGAGGCGTGCATTCAATGGCGGAAAAGCTTTTCATTCAAGAAGTGCTGCTTTGGAGGACTGATGGGGCAACGGATGGAGGACGGAGTCGTCGGATGGCTGACAAGGTTGTTGGATCTTCACGCCTTTCTTGATCGCCGTTCCTTGGCTGTTCCCGTGAGACATGTTGTGAAGAATGCTGAATTTGCTACGACGTTCTTAGCGCGCCGTGTTGTCGCCGGAAATGCAAAGCTACGTGAGCTCAGCCAAGGCTTTCCTGTGCATTCATTGGGGCGGTGGAGAGACTCTCAAGAGAGATGAAGCTGGGAGGCCGAACTGGTGAGCCGAGCTGTACAGGAGATGACGAAGATGGCGAGATGAACCTCTCAACAATGAAATGGCTTTGATGGCGGTGGGAGATGTTGAGGGTCGACTGGGAGACAAGATCCGAGATGTGTCTTCAAGAACGGTGAATCATGAGCGAGAACATCAACAACAACACCATTTGTAACGATCAAATGTCGTTACATGTTCACAGAAGGGATTGTCGGTGTTAGAAATGTAATTATGATATGTGCCGGTGGAGATTCAGTGAGGAATAGCCTCTAGCCTAGAGGCTGGTAGGAGAGAGAAAGAATACATTCAATGAGAGAGGAAATAAGCTAGGAGGGAGAGATACTAAACTTTATTACAATTCATGTCTGCCTATTTCTCATTTGCCTCTTCTTCTTTATAATCTTACAATAAATGCAATTACCAAGATACCCTTATGTCTCTATTTGTTTGGGCGTTTCGCTGCTCCGTTTTGGGCAAACGCCGCCGGAAGGAGGGTAAACAAATGAACTTCTGGTGGCGTTTGCTCCGTTTCCACCCGCCCGCCTTGTGAAACGCCCCAAAAAGCTCTGTTTGGAGAAGCCACCTCCCTCCTCCGTTTCGAACACTTCGTTTCCACCCGCTGGATCGACCCGCCACCGCCGAACCAAATGAAGCCTATATTTATCCCAGTACAGAATTGGAGTTGGCCTTTCAATTGAAAGGAATTCCTCCAATTCCGTGGAAATGTTAAAAGCCTATTTTTTCTCTCACTCAATTTCTACTTTTTAGACTTTATGATTCCTTCGCCTGCTCGACCTTCGCCCCCCACTCGTTCACGCAGCCTCCGAAGCTTGCTGATTGCTCCGAACGGAGATCTAGCTGCCACCTCCTCCCTTCACGGTTCGTCAATGCCTCACGCCTTCGCAAATCGTCGGTGTATCCCTTGTTCACAGTTTGACGGCGCCTCCGCGGTTCGCAGATCATTGATGCCTTGCCCTTCACAAATCGTCGACATATCTCATGTTGGAAGATTGCGGGGTTGTCCCATGCTCTCGGATCGTCGGCTACTCCCTCGTTATTCTTTTGTACAGGTGAACAACCTCTTTTTCTTGTCCTTCCGTGATTCTATAAATAAAAAATTGTGGATTTCTGATCTTCTAAAGAAAATTAGAGTTTGTTGTTCTTTAGATATCTGATTTAGATATACTACAAAACATAGCATATTTTTTATTATTCTTTTAGCTATTGTTATTTGCTATTGTTGAAATTTCTAAAGCTGATCAACTGGTAGTTCTGGTATCAAGCAAACACTTCCAAAGCTATCAAGCTGATCACTTGATCATGCGGGAAACGAGAACCAGGCGCAGGAACACTCCAACCATAAACCGAGCTAGGTAATCAGAAACAACAGAGAGCAACCACAGATCTTGTATTATCAACTATCAACTTTACAAAAGAAGATATACATGACGAGACATGATTTCGCCAAGTACAATTGTGAATCAACAAAACAAGAAGAAAGTTCAAGCCGGGAGGACTGCCTCAGAGACCGCCTAGTTCGCCAAGTCTGCTGAGACCGCCAAGCTGCTGCTGCACCACCGATCTACAGAGTCTGCATAGTCCGCGGACTACCCGTTATTCTGCTGAGACGACTGCTCTACAAGCTGCCGTCGAACTGAACAAACAGACCGTCAAGTCCACCGAGACCGGCGAACTGGTTATTGAACTTGAACAATTGATGGAGAGAAGACTGGTTGGCCTCCAAGTGCGACCTGCTGCAAACAGCTGATTGTAACCGCAAGCTCCACTGCTTCCTGACCGCAATCAGAACCAGACTCCTGATTTCACAATGCTAGCCGCGCAACCTGCAAACAACCAGTAATTCTCAACCGCGCAGACTACAAAATCGAGGCCGCAACAATTAATCCGCGCTCAACTTACTGTTCATTCAGTTACTATTGAAGTGACGGGGGGTCCTATTTATAGGCGGGGAGAGGAGTGTGGTCACCGCCCTAGTGAATAGAGTCACCACCCCAGCTCGCGGCTAGCACAATCCAGTCCGCCGAGTCCGCAAGGACAAGGCCAGAACAACGATTCTCCATGCAATCAGGAAGCCAGTCCGTGTTGGGGTTGACACGTTGACCGGGCCCCACTTTTGGAGTTATAATATTTTCATTTATGATTACTTTTAATGTATGGGAAAGAGAGAATGTATTAAATGGGTAGATGAGAGGTTGTATTTATTAGGAGAGAGATTTTTTCCTTGTTTTGCTTTGCCCATATAAAGGCCCCCTTTGTATTTTTTTGGTCGATGAAGATAGAGAGATAAACTCCAAAA
This sequence comes from Platanthera guangdongensis, assembly GCA_039583875.1. Taxonomy (NCBI): domain Eukaryota; kingdom Viridiplantae; phylum Streptophyta; class Magnoliopsida; order Asparagales; family Orchidaceae; genus Platanthera; species Platanthera guangdongensis. Next base: position 14,814,905 of record CM077147.1, on the reverse strand, counting down.
TTTCTTGTCTCTATTTTTAGAGAGAGAAAGAGAGCGCCGTAGCGCTAAGGGGCTTTAATCCCGCCGCAAGGAGAGTGGGTTCCGGGCGGTTTTGGTTTTCTAACGGGGCAAGCTGCAGGTGGAGCTCGCGCAAGGGAGCTCATCAAGCGAGAGTAGCAGCTCGCGCAAAAGGGACTCGCCAAGCGAGTAGGGCTGGTTGGGCGTCGTGGTCGCGCGATAGCCTATACCTAACCGCAGGAGGATCACGCTTAGAGGAAGACCTTGCCACCGATCTCGTGAGAAGGAAGTCCTGCATCCTCGCGCCCATCGCATCTCGCGAGGCGTCTCGCCGGCTAGCTCGTCGTGGCCATCTCGCCCACACCCCGGTGGGAAATGCCCGTCTCGTCGTGCCTACCTTGCCGTCTCGCCCAGGGTATCTCGCGCACCTCCAACAAGTGGTATCAGAGCCAGGTTCGACCCCCTGTAAGTGTTCTGTGAAGAGTTGAGATGGAAATGGGAAGCGCCATGCCGGGGCAAGTCCCCAAGTTGACAAAGACAAATTACGGGAACTGGAGTATTCAGATGCGAGTGCTACTCGCCTCCAAAGAGTTATGAGAGATAGTTGAAGAGGGAGTCGAGGTGCTACTGCTGAAGCGGAGGCAGCGTTGACTAACGCTCAGAATACAGCGTTGAGGGAAGCAAAGAAGCGGGACAAGAAGACCCTATTGATATTGTACAAGGAGTTGATGAGGCGACGTTGAGAAGATCTCAGATGCTGGGACATCTAAAGAGGCTTGAGAGATACTACAACGCTCCAGCAGGGAGTGGATAAAGCAAAGAAGGTTAAGCTGCAATCCCTTCGAGCCCAGTATGAGGTGATGAGGATGCAAAGCTCGGAGAAGGTGGGTGACTACGTGACACGTCTACGGACGCTCACGAACGAAATGAAGAGGAATGGGGAACATTAGATAATGTTAGTTTCATGGAAAGCTCCTGCGATCGATGTCCAAGAAATTCAGACATGTGGTTGTGGTCATTGAGGAGTCGAAGGATCTCATCGAGATGGCGGTAGATGAACTTGTCGGCTCACTGCAAGCCCATGAGTACCGCATGCTGCAGGATGATGAGAAGTTGAGTGGCTTGGGAAAAGCACTCCAGACTCAGCTTAACTTTGGAGAAAGCTCAGGAAAAAGGAGGAGGCCAGCGTGGCGCGAGGCTACCAAAGAAGAGGTAGAGGTGGAAGAGACTTCGAAAGAAATCAGTACAACCAGAAGAGGCAGAGCAACATCACGGTTGGAGACATGATGGAGGAAGAGAAGAGGCCAAGGGAGAGACCAAGGCAGAGGACAAGGAAGGGACCAGGGAAGAGGTCAAGGAAGAGGAAGTGGAGATATGTCCCAGACCAATGTTACAACTGTAACAAGTTCGGGCATATGAGCTACGATTGTTGGGCTCCAAGGAAGGGAGGAGAAGCCAACCACTATGCTGAGGCAAGTAACACGGGTGGCGACCCGATGATGTTCCTTACCATCTAAGGTGCTGTAGGAGGGAGGAACGGGGTGTGGTACGATACTGGCGCAAGTAATCACATGTGTGGAGATAAGGAGCTGTTCACCAGCCTTGAAGAAAATGGTGGTGAAGTCAGCTTGGCGACGCCTCGAAGATATCTGTGGAAGAAGATGAGTGATAACGGTCACAATGAATGGGAAGGAGGTGCATATCAACGATGTCTTTTACGTGCGGGCTTGAGGAGACATCCTAAGTCTTGGGCAGCTAGTGGAGACGGGCTATCGTGTCCTGTTGAGGGATAGTACCTTAGCTATGAAGGATAGTCAAGGAAGAAAGGTGGTTGAGAGTGAGATGACGACGAATCGCCTCTTCTCTAAGCATGGATGCCAAGGAGATGACATGTCTTGCGAAGACAGGAGAAGAAGAGGAAGCTTGGTTGTGGCACCACCGGATGGACCATCTGGGGTTCACAGTCCTGAAGCTGCTGTCAGGTTCCAAGATGGTAGAAGGGCTGCCTATGATCACACCTCCTCATAGGGTCTGTGAGGCATGCACGAAGGGGAAGCAGAGGAGAGAAACTTTTGAGGGTGGCAAGTCCCGGAGAGCAACAAGGCCGTTGGAGTTAGTTCACTCGGACATCGCGGTCCATTTGAGACTACTTCAATAGGAGGAAGCAAGTACTACATTACCTTCACTGACGACTTCAGCAGGAAGTGTTGGGTTTATTTCCTAAGGGAGAAGACTGAGGCACTTGACAAGTTCAAGGAGTTCCAAGCGATGGTTGAGAAGGAGAGTAGTCAACCGCTGAAGGTGCTCAGAACGGATAGGGGTGGGGAGTACACTTCTAGGCTGTTTGACGAGTACTGTAAGCAATGGGGATCTCTCATCAGCTGACGGCGGCATACTCGCCTCAGCAGAATGGCGTGAGAGAGGAAGAACCTTACCATCATCAACATGGCAAGGAGTATGGTGAAGGGCAAGGGGTTGTCGAAGAAGTTCTGGGCGGAAGCAGTGCAGGTGGCAGTGTACGTGCTGAACCGTTGTCCAACCAAGAGTGTGAAGTTCAAGACTCCATTTGAAGCTTGGAGTGGGTGGAAGCCCAATGTGAAGCACCTAAGGGTTTTTGGTGTGTGGCTTATGCCCACGTCCCGGACCAGAGGAGAAAGAAGCTGGATGACCGGAGCGAGAAGTGTATCTTTGTAGGCTACGCTCCTGCGAGCAAGGCTTACAAGTTGTATAACCTGGTGACGGAGAAGGCCATCATCTCAAGGGATGTGGTGTTTGAAGAAGGAAGCAGCTGGAGCTGGGATGAAGCAACGAGAGGCATCAAGGGGATGTTCTACGAGGATGATGAGGAGAAGGGGGAGAAGAGGCTGAAGCCGAGATGGGTGAAGTTGAGCCACCATCACCACCTAGCAGAGGTTCAGGGGGAGCTCTCACCCCTTACTCAAGTGGAGCAAGTACAAGCGGTGGCAGCTCAGGTGGAGCTAGCACCAGTGGAAGTAAAGATAACCGTCCTCAACCTCGGATGAGGAGGTTGGATGATATCTATGAGGAGACGACACCGTACTTAACAATTTTTCATTATACTGTCTATTTGCAGATGTTGAGCCGTGCTCCTATGAAGAAGCCGCCAAAGAAAAAACTTGGAGAAAAGCGATGGATGTGGAGATCACCTCCATCAAGAAGAACGACACCTGGAAGCCGGTGGATCCACCTGCAGGCCAAAAAACCCTCGGGGTGAAATGAGTCTATAAGGTGAAGAAGAACAAAGATGGGGGCGTGGAGAAGCACAAGGCGCGGTTAGTCGTGAAGGGGCGACAAGTCCAAGGAGTGGACTATGATGAAGTCTTCACCCCAGTGGCGCGAATAGACACTATCCGGTTGATCATCGCTCTGGCTGCCCATCATGGATGGAAGATCATGCAGATGGATGTGGTATCTGCCTACCTGAATGGTTACCTGGAGGAGGATGTGTACATCGAGCAGCCTCCAGGTTATGTGGTGAAAGGGCAGGAGATAAAAGTATGCAAGTTGGACAAGGCTTTGTACGGGCTGAAGCAAGGAGCTCGAGCCTGGAATGAGAGAATAGATGCTTACTTGCAGAAGCATGGCTACAAGAAGAACCCTCATGAATATGCCCTCTACACGAAGTTTGAGAAAAATGGCGACATGATGATCGTATGTCTATACGTGGACGATATGATCTTCACAAGCAACAACCCTTCGATGTACGAGGAGTTCAAGAGAATGATGAAGGAGTTCGAGATGACGGACCTAGGAGAGCTCAATTATTTTTTGGGGGTGGAGGTAAAGCAGAGTGAAGACGAGATCTTCATCTCACAAAAGAAGTATGCGGAGGAGATCCTAAAGAAGTTCAGGATGGAAAACAGCAAGCCTATAACTACTCCTGCCGACCCAGGCTGAAGTTGAGCAAGGAGTCGAAGGAAGGAGCGGTAGACTCCACTTTATTCAAAAGCTTGGTGGGGAGTCTGCGTTACCTAACCTTCACCCGACCGGACATCATGTACGCAGTCGGAGTGGTTAACAGGCACATGGAAGAGCCAAAGGAGGATCACTTCACAGCCGCAAAGAGGATTCTGAGATACATAAACGGGACAAGAGGTCATAGACTGAAATACTCTAAGGGCAAGGAGCTGAAGCTGGTTGGGTACTCAGATAGTGATTATGGTGGAGATGTCAATGACCGGAAGAGCACTTTCGGGTACGCTTTCAACATGGGAACAAGAGTGTTCTCATGGAGTTCGAAGAAACAGTCAACGATCGCCTTATCATCTTGTGAGGCAGAGTACATCGCAGCGGCGGCCTGCACCTGCCAGGCTATTTGGCTAAGGAACCTCCTGCAGGAGTTGTGTCATGAAGTGGATGAGCCTATGACCATGTTTGTGGACAACATGTCGGCCATCCAGCTCGCGAAGAACCCGGTGCTGCATGGACGGAGCAAACACATAGAGACGAGGTACCACTTCCTCCGCGAGCAGGTGGAGCTAAGGACGGTGGAAGTTGTTTATTGCCCTACCGGAGAGCAGGTGGCGGACATCTTTACAAAAACGTTGAAGGTGGAGACGTTCATACGGCTCAAAGGCAAACTCGGCATGTGCTGCCAAGTTTGAGAGGGAGTTTTTGTTGGGGTTGACACGTTGACCGGGCCCCACTTTTGGAGTTATAATATTTTCATTTATGATTACTTTTAATGTATGGGAAAGAGAGAATGTATTAAATGGGTAGATGAGAGGTTGTATTTATTAGGAGAGAGGTTTTTCCTTGTTTTGCTTTGTCTATATAAAGGCCCCCTTTGTATTTTTTTGGTCGATGAAGATAGAGAGATAAACTCCAAAATTTCTTGTCCCTATTTTAGAGAGAGAAAGAGAGCGCCGTAGCGCTAAGGGGCTTTAATCCCGCCGCAAGGAGAGTGGGTTCTGGGCGGTTTTGGTTTTCTAACGGGGCAAGCTGCAGGTGGAGCTCGCGCAAGGGAGCTCACCAAGCGAGTAGCAGCTCGCGCAGAGGGAGCTCGCGCAAACGCGACTCGCCAAGCGAGTAGGGCTGGTTGGCGTCGTGGTCGCGCGATAGCCTATACCTAACCGCAGGAGGATCACGCTTAGAGGAAGACCTTGCCACCGATCTCGTGAGAAGGAGGTCCTGCATCCTCGCGCCCATCGCATCTCGCGAGGCGTCTCGCCGGCTAGCTCGTCGTGGCCATCTCGCCCACACCCCGGTGGGAAATTGCCCGTCTCGTCGTGCCTACCTTGTCGTCTCGCCCAGGGTATCTCGCGCACCTCCAACAGTCCGCAACTTGGAGGACACCTTACTAGTCTGCACGCTATGCAGCACGCAGACCAACATCTCACATATTGCACCAGTCCGCGTGCTACACGCGGACATAGCACCAGCCCGCACACCTTGCGAACACCGCACCAGCCCGCCATACGAGTCCACGACCAACAGGCACAGATCGCCCGGTCAACCAGCGGACATCGCGGGCTCTGCGAATATCCTGGACTTGTCACAGAGTGTGACCAAGTCCAGCAATCACCAATCACATGGCGCGAGCTCGGCGGACACGAAGTCAGACCGCAAGCTCCAAGGACAGTCCGCTACCAAGAGCGCGGTTATCACCCACCGCATCAACAGAGATCAAGGGCATGGACCAATGTCGATCTCGCGATCTCCAAACTCAGTCCGCCACAACAGACTCCGCGGGCTCGAACTGAGTCCGCCACACTACCGCGGATACACCACCAATCCGCCGGTTACATCAAGGAGAACAAGCCAATATCTAAACCGCAAGCCGAGCTGACAGAACATTGCCATCAGGTCGCAGTAGACAGACCGCCCAAGCCACGACATCAGTTCATCCAGGCCGCACCATCACTTAACCCAGACCGCACCATCAGTCCGCCTAGGCCGCGCGGTCTGCTCAGCTGCAGCTAAATTGGTGATGAGAAGTTGGAAAACTCCATAGTTAAGCGTGCTCGGGTTGGAGTAGTCACGTGATGGGTGACCTCCTGGGAAGTCCCCGTGGTGCGTGCTTGACTATCGAGTTTGACTCATCTAAGAGAGGATGTAGCCTCCAACAACCCGTCACGTTGCCAGTTTAAGGTAGGTCACCCAGTGTTGGGCTTGGGCCGAACGCGGCACGTGGAGATGGGTTGGGTCGGTTGGGCTGCAGCCCTCTAAGGGAGTTTAAGGAAGGCAACCCGGATACCTTGCGAGGTGGGATACGGCCGCACACACCTTCTAACAGCTATAGAAGTCTAGGTCTCTTTGCATTTTTTTGTGCTTGAACATAAAGGTTCTTGAGGTAGAACTGTGTGTGCGTTAGTGTGTCTGTTTTTGTGCATAGTTGTGTAAAGTCAAATTTCAATTCTATTTTTTGGCTATATCCGAACAATAAAATTTGAACTCTAATTCTCTCGTGATTGAATTCTTAACGGCACCTGAAAAATAGATTTAGAATTTGAATTGACTCATTTGGCTATTTCAATTCATGCTGGAATTGGAATCGGGTCAATTTCAATTCCCACCTTTCATTTCCTTCCAAACAAATGATAAGAAAAATTTGGTCTTCTGCTGTACAACATAGGTGCTTGATTTGTGAAAAGAGGGTTAGTCCGACATTGTCTCTGAATAAGCCTTGACGTATGAAATAAGTTCCGTTTCTGTATTTCATGTTCTCAACGTTTTTGGAACTAATATTTGAATATTCTTTTTTTGTTCCTCCCATACAGGTCATGATGCTTGCAAGTTTCTCGGGAGGTATGTGCTTTTGCTTCTATTAAGGGTTTCCTTCCATAGAGCCCATTTAAATTTTTTGGTGAAATATATTCAGCATTCCAAAGATTTATTAAAAAGGGACATCTAGAATTTAGTATTGAATTATTGAATTTATGTTAAAATCTATTTCAAGTTGTATTTTATTTTTACCCCTTAACTCAAGTTATACAACAACACTATCACATCATAGTGGGGTCGGCTCTATGGATCCTTAGTCGCCATTGCGCCCTATCTTTAGTCATAATCTCACTAATGCCTAAGTACATCATGTATTTCCTTATAGTTTCATTCCAAGTCTTTTTGGTCTATCCCTCCCCCATTTAACATGCCTAGTGGCTAAACTCTCACAACGCATAATAGGTGCTTCTAATGGTCTCTTTTATACGTGTCTGAACCATCTTAATCGAGATTCTCGCATCTTCTCTACAATTGGTGTCACTCCCGTCTTATCCCTGATACACTCATTCCTAATTTTATCCAGTCTTGTGTGTCCACATCCACCTAAGCATTCTTATCTCCGCAACTCCCATTTTTTGCCCATGTACATAATTCAATGCCCAACACTCGGAAGCATTGAGAATTTCTGGTCTAATTGCAGCACGGTAAAACTCGTCTTTAAGTTTTAATGGTACTTTATGATCACATAAGATCCCAAACATGCATTTCCACTTGAACCAACATGCTTGGATTTTATGTATCACATCTTTATCTACACCTCCATCCTTTTGAACTATCGATCCTAGATATTTAAAGCACTTATTGCGGGAAATATTTTGGTCACCCAACTTAATGACAAAGTCATCCATCCTTGCATTGTTAAATTTAAGCTTCATATACTTCGTTTTGTCCTGCTCAACCTAAAACCATTTTTTTTCTAAAGTGTCTCGTCAAAATTCAAGTTTTGTGTTTACACCCTCATGCATCTTATCGACCAAAACAATATAATTTGCAAATAATAAGCACTAGCGTATTGCTTGTTGGATATGTCCAATGAGCTATAAGACAAGGGTAAAGAGATATGAGCTATAAGACAATAATAGATAATTCCTATGTTAATCCTCCATATATCCTCACCCTTGTCATTGAATTTGTATACATATGTTTGATTATGTCAATGTATGATACATTTACGCATTTCATTTCTAAGACTCTATAAGACCTATTTTCATAAGCCTTCTTAAGATCGATAAACAACACATGCAATTTTTTTTTGCTCAATAGTTGTTAATGAGGCTCCTCAAGAGGTTTATAGCTTCCATGGTCGACGTCGAGCATGAATTCAAATTGATTCTCCGAGATGCTAGTCTCTTGTCTTACTTTTCTCACTATTACCCGTTCTCATAGTTTTATATTATGACTCATTAAATTTAATTCATTTGTAATTGACAAAAATTTGTATCTCATTTATTCTTATACAACGGTACCAAAATACTTTCTTTTCATTAATTTGACATCCTCTTTGTATTCAATATCTTATTGAAGAAATATATAAGCTACTAAATTCTTTCCTTAGACATTTTCATATTTCGATAAGTATATCGTCTGACCCAACCGTTTTTTTTTTCATTTTCATCTTCTTCAGAGCATCATTTACCTTTGATTCTTAAATTTACTATAAAAAGTTATGTTCTTGTAATACTCCGATTTACTTAACTCTTTCAAGCTCACTTTATTATCTTTTGCTCACTTTATTATCTTTTTCTTCATTATATAGTTGATAAAAATACCTTTTTCATTGCTCCTTAATAGCAATACCATCCGTCAAAATCATACCTGCTTCATCCTTTATGCATTCAACTTTTAAAACTCTTGTCTTACACTCTTTAACTCGAGCAATTATATATATATATCACACTCATTATCTTTGGTAGCTAGTCGCTTTTAAAATTCCTTGTAAGTTCAACTTCCTGTTTTACTTACCTCGGTCCACACGCGCTCGCGCGCCTGCGCACAAGCACATGTACATGCACACAATGCTACTATTGTTAAATACTATGCATCGAGGTATCGAGTGAGTGATCAATGATATTGTCGCAGTCTCACGATGGAACCGTTTTGCATCGTAACTCGTATATTGATATGTATATGTGTCTATATGTCTGCACATCATGCACATCACCATTTGATGAAACGTTCATCTTTTCAATTATATCATTTCCTATTACAAATATTCCGACTTTTCATATCTGAGTTTAATTTGTATGTTATTTATTTAATTTTAAAACGTGTATCATCATCCCCTTAATTTTAAAGCAAACCCACTCTAAGATGGAGCTTTCATATTCCGACTTTCCCAGAGCTTCTGGTAGCACAAAACAGAGATAACGGTGGGTTCTCTGCGCCTGTGTGGCTGCGTAGATGGAGCGGCATAAGTATTGAGAATCCAAGATAAGGTCATGACGAGACGCGCGAGCCTGTTTTCATTACGATAGATGTCAAGGGAAAGTGTAGCGATGCATGCAGCTGAGCCATCCTAATAGATCGAGAGATTTGAATCTTGTTCATACACGACCTGTTCAATTCGACTAAACATTCACTATCTATTTTCATTGTTCAACTACTTGACAACATGAAAAACCTCAACCTCTATATCCTCCTACCTGCTTGTGAGCCCTTTTTCAATGTTTGTTCCCCTTTCTCTGAATCAGATAAGGAAGTTCAACAATATGGCAAAGGTGAATAAGTCCATATGGAATGAATACTTGGCCGCTTGTGAGCCGTTAGTTATTTTCTTTTTCAATGTTTGTTCAATTACACCTTTCCCTCTGAATGCAATGTCGGCATTAAGTGAGAGAGTTATTGAAGCTCTCGGCGGGCAACAGACTGTCCCACGCGAGACTGTTTGCCGGGGAGTTGCGGGCGAACGGGGCGCTTGCTGTAGCAGGAGTTTCCTTCTCGTCCGTCGTTCATGGACTTCGGCGGATTTTGGAGGTGAGACGATGACTTGCGAGTGGCTCGAAAAATGCTTGGAGGAGGCTTGAAGATGGCTTGAAGGTGCCTTGAAGATGACTTGATGGTGGCTTGAAGGTGACTTGAAGATGGCTTGAAGGTGGAATCTGACAGAGCTTTGGTCTGAGGAGGAAGAAAGCAGAGAAGCATGAGGGCCTTTTTATAGCCTCCAGGAGGTGGTTAAAATGGTTTCGCTAAATGCAGACCTATTATCCAATTAATGGGTCCCCCCACTAATCATGTCGGTTAGTGAGTGGTTGCGCCCAAAAACGGACGGCGATAATTGCGGCGAGATGATCGGATGGCGGGGAAGCGCCCAAGGTGGGCAAGAAGAGCGGCCGGCCCTGGCTATCCACACACCTATTAAATCTTTTCGCATTATTGCATGTTTTCCATATGCTGTCTTTTTTACTATTTTCCCATGCAAATTTCATCTATTGTATGGATATAATACCGAATGTGCCAATAGACATTCCTCGGCATGATGGGGGGGGGGATAGATTGGAACCGTCCCGACCGCCACGATGTCTGGTTTGTCGTTTGGTGAGGTGGCGCGAAAAGAGTTGGGCACAATTTTGTAAAATCTGTGCCAAATTAACCATAAGATAGACTTTCAGCACCTTTCTAGTAGGAATTAGGACCAGAGATTTTATGCCCGCTTATATTGTTTGTGTGTGTGCAGTGATGGTAAAAGCGACGGCTTCCAGAATGGTATCTCTCCAGCCCCTACTAACAGTAGAACTGATTCTGGCCATGCTCATCCCCAGGATTACAGAATAGTACTAATCTTTCAGCTCACCTGGATTCTGCTGTCAAGCTTACTCCTGTAGGCCCCGTGGGCTGCTAAAATTTGCTTGAAACCTGGAAGGAAAAGTAACTGATAGTTCCGTGCCCAGAATTGTTACTTCTCTTGATTTTGTTGAAACTAACAGTCACAGCATTGTCTATAACAGGGAACCTGTCCATAAATTTGTCATAAATATTCATCAAATTTTGCGTTAATTTATAATGTATATATATATATACATACTAGCATCTTCGAACGGCTCCCCCGTTCTCGATGTGTCGCTGCGGGCTTCGCCCGCTTGACCCCCCTGCGGGCTTTGCCCGCCCCTGACGGGCTTAAAAGTATTTAAAAGCATTTGATTATAATTTTATTAACTTCCATAAAAATAAAAAAAAGTATTTAATAATTTTATTAATCATTAAATAAAAAAAAGAAAATAAAAAACACCTCCCGCATCCCACCCCCAACGGGCTCACCCGGCCGGTGGGCGGCAGGCAGGCGCCGGCGGCTCCGCTATGTTAATCTCCAATCAAAATAAATAACAATTTCAATCACCAATCATGATCATCAATTATGACCATCAAAATAAATTTAGTCATTGGTCATGATATTCAATTAAGACCATCAAAATCATCTCTCAAGTACTACCACTATGTTAATCTCCTTGATCTAACAAAATATGACGGCTAGCGTAGAAATATAAATACAGCAAACATGAAAAGACACCCTCCTAACAATCAAACGACAGGCCACAAAATAATGCTCGATCATCGCTCAAACGACGATTGGGCATTTACCATGATTATTGCACGCGTCAATTATTTCACATCAAACTACCAGTTTAATTTTGGATGGATAAAAAGTGGATTTAATCATTTCAAAATAACATCAGCAAACGTTGTTGCTGCAATGCGGCAAATCAAATGAATTCTCTGTTTGCCGTGTTTGCTCCTGCTGCAAGGAGGAAAAAACACTGCAGCCGCTTCATTTCGATCCCGCCTCTGTGCCTTCCAGTTCAAGCCCTCCCTTTGGACCTGCCAGCTGCCCCCGCCACCGCCAAATCGAATAAAGCCTTTATCTCACTATAGTGGGGTCAGCTATTTAATAATTTCAAAATAATAATAAAGATTACGGAATTAATCACCACTATTCAAACTAAAATGAACGTTTATGATCAAATGTTGGTGAATGTTATGAAAACTAAAGAAGACACATGCCATCCATCCCCTTACCCAGCAGCAGTTCAACAAATATACAGAAAATGTTTTGAGTCATCTGCCAAGAACTTCAACTATTATTTTTGGGGCCGTAAACTCACGTTGCATACATATATATATATTATAACATATTATAATATACAAATACAGGGGCGGGCGCTGGGGCTCTCCTCCTCCCCTTCAGAGGATAGTGCACCTCAGGACTAGGCCTTTCTGCTCGATGTTATGATCGTCGCTGCCTACAAATTAAATGATTTTCCACTGAACCAATTAAGAAAATATTATAAAAATCTTTTTTTAAAAAGATGGGTTCCGGGTTTTAGGAACATCGCTCACCGTCTAGAGGTTGATGCAGCTTCCGGTTCTGCGGGGCGGACATCTCTTTCTTCAGGCCGATCAGTATGTCCTCCATCGTGTACTCCCTCCGCCAATTCGCAAGCATCGGAAACATGCTCGGCTCGACCTAAGAAACTTGAATTAATACTAGATATGAGACCAAAAAAAATATATTTTTGAACATAAAAAGTGGATGAAGCTCCATAGGTAAGATGGGGCATTCATGAATGAAGGTTAATAACCACCGTGTTCAATGCTGTCACCGCCTTGTCCGGATCTATTTCTGGCTGATCCGACGGATTCACTAATTCCATCTTTTTATATTTTTGTTTATTCAAAAAAATCTACATCGTTAGATCAAGTGAGAATGCATCTAGACCATGAAATGAACATCCATTTGGGATCCCAAATGAAGAGGATCCCGGTCCGTCAAACCGACCCTAAAGCATACCTTCAAAAATGGCAAATCACGATCAGTTACATCCATTCCAACTATATCGGGTGGTTCTCATTTTTCATTCGTTTCTGCTGCTTGAAACTTATTCGCCGCAAAAATCATTTTGAACAAATTTAATCTATATTGGTTTTGATCATTCTGCTTCATAATCATTTGATGCCAATTCTATCTACTGGTCTAAGAGTGCATATTCTTACCCATTCAAAATTATTTTTAGACTCTGGGAATCCAGATTATATTGTAGGTTCTGCTACTCTAGTAATCGGGCAGACATAACAAAGATTATGTGGGAAAGTACACATATTCTTTATAGGTATGACTAGCGACATTGAAGAAATATCCTTACACTTTTGGCCGGTGAATTTCGCAATTAGAGGCGAGGTGATGACCGTCTGTTCGGCACGACAATGACGGTCATGTACGCGGTGGTTACCGTCATCCGTTTGGCGCAGCGTTTTTGTTCCGATGAATTTGGACAAAAATGTCCGTCCTGAAATATGTGTTTGACATGACAACGGTGATGGCCGTCTCCAAGAAGAAAAAAAAAGCTAATATTGAACATACAAATGGCTGGAGTTCCTTCGGTGAGGTCGGGTGCTCACAAACAACTGTTCGTAACCACTGCGTTCACGACTGCCGCTACCGTGCCAAACGGACCCTACGTCGGGACTTCTTTGTTCAACCAGGCCTCGGGGCATTTTAATCTTGAGCTGGGATGATGACATGAAACATGAATCAGGTAATCAACTTGTGTCACAAATTGCATATTTGTGAAGACAGACCTCATGTCATCAAGTTGAATTCGCCTGTTAGAAATATATATTTCTTTCCTTATTTTACTTCCTATATATTCCCAAGTGGCGGCAGTTGAAAACTTGAAATCCAGATAGCCAGGCGATGAGAAGTGTTTACTTATGATGTCTACTTGATCTTCTGATAACACGCTCCCAATTCTGGAGACGATTCATTCACGTGAATCAATTTGTCGTTAAAGAAATTGATTCTGTGTTCTACTTGTTAACATCTGGAGGATGCTTTGTGATCCTTCTTGGCAATGGGATAACCAATTTTCCTCCCTTGGCTTTCTAGCAAAAAGTACCTTCTTCCAAGATGGACCATGAGACTTTCACCTCGGACGACTATCCATAAATATTGAAGTTAATCTCAAGTTGATCCACACTAGAATTAATGTCTAACATCGACAGATTCACAGAAAATGGGATGTCGATTTCTTAATCTAAATATTGAAGGGCTTTGGTAGCTCGTCCCATCTTGAAGGGGGCATGTTCTTCCATATCTTCAAAGTTTTCAAGCACATCAACTCGATGTACAATCCTCCCTTTATTCAACCTAGAATCTCTACTTGGAAGACAGGGTTCCACTCTGTTATTGGGGAAAGCGTTCGAAGCGCCTACTTGGAAGTCTGCGTTCCACTTTGTTATTGGGGAAGCGCTCAAAGCGCTTGCGTGTCTGCCGATGATCTCCATCATCAACACCATTTACGTCTACAGGAGGCTAATGTATGTTGCAAAGTCAGTTCTTTCTGACTTGGTATCTTGCAAATACACAGATATTTTGGACGCCTTAATAATGCTTGAAGTTTGCCTTCACACTGAATACATGTTCCTTAATGCCTCGTATGTGGCTCTTCTTCATATAAAGTAACAATTTTGACTAATAAAAAAACAATTACAAGTGATACCTCAAAATTCTGGACGAGATTCCAAGTGGGATTATATATTCTCGGGATCCTTGCCTTTGTTAATGAGATTACCAATGAGCTGGTCAACCACTTCAGTTGGACCTCGCAATGACCAGCATAATCTTGAGTCCAGGTGCTTAGTTGAACTACGAGTTAGATTGTCAGCATGTAACATTGGAGTCAAGTAGTCGGCTTGTGATCGTCTTCTTCTGTATTCTTGTTGGTATTTATGTAATTTTAGGGTTTTTTTATTTCTGTTTTTTCCCTCTCATATATCTATCTTGTACCCTCCTTTTCCCTAATTATCATTTTAGAATACAATTCTCCTCATGATAACAGAGCCCTAGGCGTCTGCCGATCGGGCCCCCACTCGCCGATCCCGCCTCGTCCCGCGTCGCCAGCGCCGCGACTCACCGATCTGATCCCTCTTCCGTCGATCCTAGCCCGTCGGTAGCCCGTCGGCCTCGCCTCTTCGATCCCGCCTCGTCCCGCGTCGCCCGTATCCCACCTTGCCTATCCCGTCCCGTCTCCTCCCGACTCGTTGTTCCAACACTTCTTCAGCCGGTCTTTTAGTGCTACTCCAGCAGAATCTTTAGCGCTCATCCAACATCAGTTCTTCTACAACGGCAGTTCTTCCAACTCTCCAGCAGTAGCCTTCCTCTCCGCCAGATATGCTGACCTAATCTGAAGGCATTTCCGATGTTGGTCACTTGTGGATGTTCCTATATGGACTTCGTTGGCCTCCTCTTTCTATGAGCACTCTCTAGGTTCTTGTTTGGCGGTGTGGTGTTTTTCCTTTGCCTCCTTGATTTCTATTTTGGATTATCATGTCAGATCATGCAACCCGCGTCGCTTCGTTTTTATTGTTTTTTATTCCACGTGTCTTTTATTATTGTATTGCATGTTTTTGAGCATTTTTGGATTATTGTGTACCGTCGAGTTGTATCACGCATATTATAAGCGATTGGATGTTATTTTGTATCGCGCAATTTTGGTTTGGCTCGTTGGTGTGATCGGCCAACGTGACCCTAAATGCATAGGTCCGGTATTTTAGGAGGTACGTTAATTAAGGCAAGCAAATTTTAATTAACTATTTTATTTTGTGATGTCCCCTATGACCATAGTCCTCCCTGCTTTGAAATTCACATTCTCATAGCCATTACTAAAAAAAAAAAATCAAATTCCTATGATATTATAGTGGCTGTCAATAGCCAAATCCAAACCAGCACTGCCCCCTACAAGCTCGACACCGGCTTTCCGCCGCTCTCCCCTCCCCGTCCGGCTTCGGCGCCGCCTCTGGAATCCTTCCTAGGAGACGGCGACCCTCCTATGCCACTCACGAAGCCAATCGAATCCTCCACAGTTGGCCTTCGCTCCAGCCGCTCCTGAAATTTCGTTCTGGTCCATCGTTGTCGCCCACGACCATCCAGTTCACTGGCGACTCCTTCAAAAGCTTCTTGAGAGTACTCCTCTCTCCGGTGAACTTCTCTCCAGAGATTTCCTCCAGTGCCAAGTGCCCTTCCTCCGTGCAGCAGACCCGCGAACCTCTTCCCAGCAAAGCTCTGGCGCCCTCTTTGCTTCCAGACGGGTGCTCCCTGCTCCAAAGCTCCTGTTTACTCCAGTCATCCATCCCGAGGAATCCTGACAGTCCCGTGCAGTCGGGCTTGGGGAGATTTCGTGCACAGCTGTTGTTCCTTCACCTGTGGTATACCTCTCCACCTCCTTCGCTTGCGTGCATTAGTATTTTGTTATGCCCACATTTTTAAAATGAATGGTTGATTAATATGATCTTTCCCTACTAACCGTATCTCTTAATTACTGTTACTTTTCATATCCGTGTTGCCACCTTCTTGAATGCGATGCCTGTGGAATTAAGATTGGTAACGCTTTTACGTGCGTGGTAGTCATGCGTTCGCGAGCGACGCTTAGATCGTTTTAGTTGTTAAAATAGCCCGTGAAATCCTCTCGCGCCACATTTATTTTGAATAGGTTGCAATTATTTTGTCGTTCAAAAGTACACACTCGCCTTGGTTCACATCAATTTGGTGTGGTTGCTGGGATATCTCACTCCCATCGTGGGATAGCCGAGCGTTGGTCGTTTTCAAATTTGTAAGTTTAGAAATTTTCGTTTAAAAAAATGGATGATTTAGATGCGTGTATTAAAGCTTTGCGGAAAGACGTTGAGTTCGTCACTGCAGAACTCAAGCAGAATCTGAGTGGGTTGTGCACCTCTATTCACAATCTTGAGGTGTCAATGCACAAACATTATGCTGCTCCTGCATACCTTCCCACTTCATATCACATAATAAAACCCGAAGTTAGGTGTTTCGATAGTCTTTCACATCTCGTCAGTTTCACGACGAGCACTTTAGATCCACCCCCCCCCCCCCCCACTGTGATGCTCACTTCAGTCGAGGAGATTCTTCCTAAGCCCCTGCTCCAGGAAGAAAAGTTTCGTCCTATCTTTATCACCCCGACTGATATCGTGACTCCACGTGTCTCCACTACAACACTATCTTCAGTCGAGGTGGTTCTTCCTGAGCCCCTACTCCAGGAAGAAGAGCTTCCTATTCTTACCACCCTGACTGAAGTCGTGTCTCAACTTGTCTCCTCTTTAGCACCCCCTTCGATCGAAGACGTTCTTCCCGAGCCCCTGCTCCATGAAGATGAGTTTTTCCTCCTCATTCCTTCCTCCAGATTGACAAGGTGTGTCCACTAGCCCCCACTGACTTACATCCTTCAGCCGTCGAGTTGTTTCATGAGGCCCCGCTCCAAAGAGGACTTACTAGTGATGTGTTGTCACTCACCTCAGATGACACATCATCGCTCTCCCTTCTCCCAGAGGAGTTGGTTAGAGATGAGGCCCTCATCTTGGGTGACATAGACACGTTCGTCTCATGTCCTGATTTTCGTAGCCCGCTGCCGCCACAAACCGTTGAGAGCACAGACATTGTGCTTGGTGGCCACTCGCTAGTGATATTAGAGTCACCACTCTATATTGACCTTGTTTTTGGCGAGCTAGCGTTTTGTTCGCATCACTTATTTATGGATATAGGAGAGCATGTTGCACCACCACATCACTGCCATTTGCATTTTGACACTTCTAGGTTTAATAATTTTGAGAGAGCCGAGACGATAATTAGATATTTTACTCCTCATCGGGACACCCGCTTCAAAGGTTTTTTATGAAAAATTTTACAAGATAAATTTGGGATCTGTTTAAAATTCTGTGACTAGAGTGGAATTTCATCAGGTAAAATTAGAGCGATATTTAATTTGGGTCTAGCAGACGTTCGTAGGTGTCTATTGGGTCAGCATACGTTGTATTATGAGTTACTGATTCCACGGGCTAATTACACTTGCTTCATGTTCTCCCTACTGGCTACTGCCACATGCTTTCCCCATACACCGCCCCTGTCATCCTCTGAAAGCTCTAATAATTAATGTTTATTTAAAAATTTGACATGAAATTGCGAGTTTTGAGGATGAGAGGTTACTTCCAGATTTTGGATCGCAGCCACGGCATCAGCAGGACAATATGCAACATCTCTCTGATCGACGCTTGGATTTTCTACTTGCAAGTTACATCAAGTCTCGTCGGGGTCGAGGTCTTTCAACCCCGAGAGAATTGATGCAACCCACATCGCTTTGTTTTATTATTTTTTATCGCACGTGTCTTTTATTATTATAGCGCATGTTTTTGCGCATTTTTGGATTATTGTGTAGCGCCGAGTTGTATCGCGCGTATTATAAGCGCTTGGATGTTATTTTGTATCGTGCATGTTGTTCGCACAATGTTGGTTTGGCTCGTTGGTGTAACCGGCCAACGTGACCCTAAATGCATATGTCTGATATTTTAGGAGGTAGGTTAATTAGGGCAAGCAAATTTTAATCAACTACAAGCACCGCCAGCACCGCCCCCTGCAAGCTCGACGTCGGCTTTCCGTCGCTCTCCCCTCCCCGTCTGGCTCTGGCGCCGCCTCTGGAATCCTTCCCAGGAGCCGGCGAGCCCTCCTATGCCACTCCCAAAGCCGATCGAATCCTCCACAGTTGGCCTTCGCTCCAGCCGCTCTTGAAATTCCGTTCTGGTCCACCGCTGCCGTCCACGGCCATCCAGTTCACCGGTGACTCCTTCGAAAGCTTCCTGAGGGTACTCCTCTCTTCATAGAACTTCCCTCCAGCGATTTCTATCGGTGTCGAGCGCCCTTCCTCCGTGCAGTAGACCCGCGAACCTCTTCCCAACAAAGCTTCGGCGCCCTCTTTGCTTCCAGACGGGTGCTCCCTACTACAAAACTCATGTTTGCTCCATCTCGGGGAATCCTAGTTGTCCCGTGCAGTCGGGCTTGGGGCGATTTTGTGCACAGCTTTTGTTCATTCACCTGTGGTATACCTCTCCACCTCCCTCGCTCGCGTGCATTAGTATTTTGTTATGCCCACATTTTTAAAATGAATGGTTGATTATTATGAGCTTGCCCTGCTAACCGTATCTCTTAATTACCGTTACTTTCCATATCCGTGTTGCCACCTTCTTGAATGTGATGTATGTGGAATTGAGATTGGTAACGCTTTTACGTGCACGCGGTAGCCTTGCGTTTGCGAGCGACGCTTAGGTCATTTTAGTCGTTAAAATAGCCCGTGAAATTCTCTCGCACCGCATTTATTTTGACTAGGTCGCAATTATTTTGTCGTTCAAAACTACACACCCATCTGGTTCACATCACTAGGGAATGGTGATTCTCCAACAGTCTCTTCTGCTGACGGGATGTCCTCCGCTACTTTGGTCTCCTGGGGCCCCGTTCGGCCCCGTCATGACTACAACACTCCTCAAATCACGACTATACGTCTGGATGACTCAAACATTCTACCTTGGTCCAGGGATGTGACTCTTGCCTTGAAGAGTAGATAGCTGTTCGGTTATGTCCTGGGAACTACGAAGGCGCCTACCCAGGATTCCCCTGATTCGTTGCTGTGGGAGTCGGAGAACTCCCTTGTCATGTCTTGGCTGACCAACTCCATGGTGGACTCTATTGCCAGGAATTACTTGTTCTTAGACACTGCTGCCGATATTTGGAAGAGGGCTGATGCTACTTACTCCTGCAGGGTGAATGCTGCACAGATTTATCAGCTGCGTCGAAAGATTTTTTTCCTTCGTCGGGGTGATCGCCCTCCTTTCTTCTACTACTTGTAGTTCGTACAGCTTTATCAAGAGTACGATCATTTTGGCTTCCTCACTCTTGTATCTCCCGAGGATGAGATACTTGTTCGGGCTAGGGAAGAACGAAACATAGTTTTTGAGTTCCTTCATGGTCTACATCAAGACTTCGATCAGATTAGTGTTCAGATATTTGGGCGCTCTCCCACACCTTCTCTACCAGAGGTTTACAGTCTTGTTCAATAAGAGTTTGATCGACGACAGACTTGGACTCCTGATGCTGCTCCAGAAGGTTCTGCCCTCACTGCTCAGTTTAGTAGTTGGGCTTCTCGCGACCCCAGGTCCAAGTCCACTGACAAGGATCACTTGCTCTGTGATTACTGTGGGAAGTCTTGTCATACCCGGGATACGTGCTTCCGTCTTCAAGATTTTCCTACACCACAGGGTGGTTTTGCACCACGGGGAGGTCGGGGTTATAGTCGCTCTCAGGGACGCTCTGCTCAGTCTCGGTCTGCTCATCTTTTGGATGCCTCGACTGAGCCCTTACCTCCCTCTGACGCTATTACTCTTGTGGCTCTATCTGCTGATGAAATTCATGTGTTTCGTTGATTGATGCAGGGCAGTCTGTTGAGCCCCTTGCTTCTTCCTCTTATGCTCACTTGGGATCCTTTAGTGCTCATGTTAGGTCTTCTCATCCGTCTACTCATTGAATTATTGATTCTGGATCCACAAACCATATGATTGGTTCTGCCACAGGTTTTGTTACTTACCTTCCCTTGTCTGGTAGGGACAAGGTGACCATTGCTGATGGATCCTTCTCTCTGATTGTTGGGAAAAGATTCATGATGCAACCTGTTGTGCATTTTTTTTATTGTACCTGTATTTTCTTTTCTCTTGTCGCGCATGTCTTCGCGCTTGGTTAAAATATTATGTTCTGTCGCGCGCATTAGTTGCGCCCTGGATGTTATTTGGTATTGCGTGCACTACTTGCACAAGTTTTGGTTTGGCTCGTTGGTGTGACCGGCCAACGAGACCCTAAATGCATAGATCCGGTAATTTAGGGATGGGTTAGCTTAGGGCAAGCTTTATTTTAGTTAACTATTTTATTTTAAAATTAATAAGTTCTAAAATCTCCCCATTTGGTGTGCCAATAGTCCAAACTCCAAAGTATTACAAAGGAGAAACCCTAAACCTACCCATTTAAAAGCAACCCTTCCCACTGTTCCAAGCCGGTTGGAATAGAACGAACAGAGAAAATTTTTCTCTGTCGTCGTTCTCCCAGCGCCGCAAGCCCGACTTCCCTATTTTCTTTCCCGTGCGCCTCAGTTCGTCGGAAACCCCCGACGATTCCACGCCTCCAGTGGACGTCCTGCCCGACACCGCCTCTTCCTCCCTCCACGGCTCCGTCGACTACTGCCCGACGCCACTCCTCTCGTTCTCCCTGTCGGCTCTCCTCCGATGACGAGGCCGCCTTCCAGAAGCCTCTCCAGCCGCCGTCGAGCCCGCCCGAGCCTCTGCCGGGCTCCGGTGACCTCCTGTGCTCATTCCTCGGGCGGTTTCGGCAACCCTCCGGTGATCTCCCCCTTCCAAAATCCTGTTCTCCGGCCACTACTGCTTCCTCGGGCGGTTTCGACAACCTTCTGGTGATCTCCCACTTTCAGCATCATGTTCTCCGGCCACTACTGCTTCCTACAGAGTCCAGCTCCTCTCCAACAAGTGGTTCCAGCCAGCCCTCCTCAGTCCAGGCACCCGAGCTCGTCGTTGCTTCTTCCCCATGGTATACCTCGTCATTCTCCTACCCTTAATCCACGTAAAATTTTATTGTGTCAACATTTGACGAATAGTAATTAAAAGAGCTTGCCCTAACCAACTTCATCGCTAATTGTCGTTTACTTCTCATTGCCTTGTTTGTCCGGTCGCATATTTTTGTGCCTGTGAAATCGTGATTCATAACGTTACTACGCACGCACAGCAGCCCTACGTTCGTGTGCGACGCTTAGGCCGTTTATTTCGTTGGAAAATAGCCCACAATACCCTCGCTCCGCAATTATTTTAAATAGGCCGCAATTTTATCATTCAAAACTACAACCCTAGGTTTTAAATCACATCAGTTTGGTGTGGCTGCTGGGATATCTCACTTCTATTGTGGGATAGCCGAGCGCTGTTCGTTATTTAGGAGTTTTAAGTTTTTTCAAAAAAAACAGAGAGTAAACGATGGAGTCTAGAGTCGGAAACAATGAGGGAAGTTTAGGAGACATGGGTAAACGTTTGGAAGAACTCATGGCCGCTGTCACTACACTCACTGTCTCCGTGAGAGATACTAACCAGGTCATGTTAGGGTTACGCACTTCGGTCAATAACTTAGAAGCCCAATATCACTTAAGGGGTCCTCCTGCACAACCCCCTACTCCTGCACGACCTCCTACACCTCCACCGCCAGAACCCCAACCAGTTCATCACGAACACGGGCATCCACCTAGGTGGGATGCAGGTATTAAATTAGATGTTGGGGATTTTGAGGACACTCTAGAGCCCGAGGTGTGCCTTGACTGGTGTGATACGAGATCAGTTAGAACTTCACGATTTTCGGGACCTTGGAGAGATCTCCAGCCGAGCTCGTCAAGTGGAGGCCCTCCAGAAGAGGATATCTGGTCAGAGGTCTACTGATGGACTTAGGTCTACTGATAGACCCACTTCGAGCACCACCACTACCACAACCACATCTGCTACTACTGATTCCCCACCTCTTGCCATTACTGGGGCCCCGACTCTTCACCCTGGACCGTCCCGGGGTAAGGAGCCCATGGGAGCCCGACCGCACACTGGAGTGTTTCGATGCTTCAAGTGTATGGAGCCCGGGCACAAGTCTTCTGAGTGCCTGCGTCGCCAGTTCGTAGCTGTGATTGATTCTACCTCCGGGGGTGAGCCCGAGTATGGGGTTTTCCTTAGTGACCCCCAGCCCGAGCGCCTGCCCGAGGCTGATGGTGTTATCGAGGTCGAGGGCGAGCAAGCGGAGCACCTAGTTTGTGTTCTTCACTCTAGTTTGATTACCTCTGGCGAGACCACTGAGCAGGATCCTCGAAGAAAAGAGATTTTCCGCACTACCGCCCGCATTCAGGAGCATTTTTGTTCCATTATTATTGATAGCGGCAGTATGGAAAACTACGTGTCGCAGCGAATGGTGGAGAAGTTAGGATTTTTGACACGCCCCTTAGAGCAACCGTACCATTTATCTGGGGTCAGTAGTTCGTTGACTATACCCATTACTCATCATTGTCAGGTAGAGTTCTCTATTGGGGACGTGTACCGTGATTCGGTGTTATGTGATGTCGCCCCCATCGACGTTTGCCACATACTTCTAGGACGACCCTGGCAGTATGACCGACATGTTCTGCATGATGGTGTGAAGAACTCTCATTCTTCTGATCATCATGAGCGCAAGATCATTCTTCTTCCTCAGAAGAATGGTCCTGTTCCTAGAGCACCTGAGAGGACCTCACTAGCATCTACGTCGTCGTCTCTAGTCTCCACTACACCACTCCTATTTTGTGCAACGTTTCGGCCTGGACCCTCGCTCCAGGGGGAGGCATCTGATTTTCGAGAGTCATCTATTTTGGGTGCTCTGGTAGCGCCACCTTTTATTGACCTCGTATTTGATGAGCACGCGTTTAGTCCGCATCGTTTGTCCTTGGTGGTAGTCGAGCGCGTTGGGGCTCCTCACTTCGATCGTTTGATGTTTGAGATTCTTAGGTCGAGTCGTACGAGGAGAGTTGTGATGACCCTTTGGTCTTATACTCCTCATCGGGACACTCGTTTCCATGGGTTTTTGTGGAAGCCTATAATCGATAGATTTGAGATCTGCTTAAAATGTTGTGACTCGAGTGAGATTTTATCGGGTGACGTTAAAGCGAAGGACGGACCTGGTCTAGCGGACGAACGTAAGAGTCTACCAAGAAAGAGGATGTTGTGTCATGAATTACTGGTTCCACGGCCTACTTCCAGTTGTTTCACGTTGTCCCTCCCGCCACTTGTTTGCTACACACACCGCCCCTGTCATCCTCCGCAAGCTCTGATAATTACTATTTCTTTAAATGATTCGCATAAAATTTGGCTAACGGTTTTCGAGTTTTGGAGGATGAAAGGTTACTTACAGGTTTTGGGACGCAGCCACGGCACCAGCAGATCACCTTTGCAGCTTCTCTCTGACCATCGTCTTGGACTTGATAGTGATTGGTTGCATTGCTTTCTCGACGGGGTCGAGTTCTTTCAACCCCGGGGGAATTGATGAAACCTGTTGTGCATTTTTTTTATTGTACCTGTATTTTCTTTTCTCTTGTCGCGCATGTCTTCGCGCTTGGTTAGAATATTATGTTCTGTCGCGCGCATTAGTTGCGCCCTGGATGTTATTTGGTATTGCGTGCACTACTTGCACAAGTTTTGGTTTGGCTCGTTGCTGTGACCGGCCAACGAGACCCTAAATGCATAAGTCCGGTAATTTAGGGATGGGTTAGCTTAGGGCAAGCTTTATTTTTGTTAATTATTTTATTTTAAAATTTATAAGTTCTAAAATCTCCCTATTTGGTGTGCCAATAGTCCAAACTCCAAAGTATTACAAAGGAGAAACCCTAAACCTACCCATTTAAAAGCAACCCTTCCCATTGTTCCAAGCCGGCTGAAATAGAACGAACAGAGAAAATTTTTCTCTGTCGTCGTTCTCCCAGCGAGCCCGACTTCCCTATTTTCTTTCCCGTGCGCCTCAGTTCGTCGGAAACCCCCGACGATTTCACGCCTCCAGTGGACGTCCTGCCCGACGCGCCTCTTCCTCCCTCCGCGGCTCCGTCGACTACTGCCCGACGCCACTCCTCTCGTTCTCCCTCCCAGTTCTCCTCTGACGACGAGGCCGCCTTCCAGAAGCCTCTCCAGCCGCCGTCGAGCCCGCCTGAGCCTCTCCCAGGCTCCGGTGACCTCCTGTGCTCGTTCCTCGGGCGGTTTCGGCAACCCTCCGGTGATCTCCCCCTTCCAACATCCTGTTCTTCGGCCACTACTGCTTCCTCGGGCGGTTTCGGCAACCCTCCGGTGATATCCCCCTTTCAGCATCCTGTTCTCCGGCCACTACTGCTTCCTACAGAGTCCAGCTCCTCTCCAACAAGTGGTTCCAGCCAACCGTCCTCAGTCCAGGCACCCCGAGCTCGTCGTTGCTGCTTCCCCGTGGTATACCTCGTCATTCTCCTACCCTTAATCCGCGTCAAATTTTATTGTGTCAACATTTGAACGAATAGTAATTAAAAGAGCATGCCCTAACCAACTTCATCGCTAATTGTCGTTTACTTCCCATTGCCTTGTTTGTCCGCTCTCATATTTTTGTGCATGTGAAATCGTGATTCATAACGTTACTACGCACGCGCGGCAGCCCTACGTTCGTGTGTGACGCTTAGGTCGTTTATTTCGTTGGAAAATAGCCCGCAAATACCCTCGCTCCGCAATTATTTTAGATAGGCCGCAATTTTATCATTCAAAACTACAGCCCTAGTTTTTAAATCACATCAATTCATCTCCTACTCCTCCATCACCCTCTCCTATGTGCTTCATGTACCAAAGTTTCATCACAATCTTCTCTTCATTAGCCATCTAACTAATTCTATGAACTGTTCTGTGACCTTTTCTCTTCTTCTTGTATTTTTCAGAACCTGAAAACGGGAACAGTGATTGGCTCTGGTAAACTATTGGATGAGCTCTACGTGCTTGACTCCTACTACCCTCCTCCACATCCTGCGAATCTTCATGCTACTCAATCGGCTATTTTGGAGTCTTGGCATTGTCGCCTTGGACATCCTACTATCTTGTCTATGAAACATTTATTTCCTACTTTCCACCGCCCACCTGTATTAGTTGATAATTTTCGTTGTGATGCTTATGAACTTCGAAAATACCATCGTGTCTTTTAATCATGTTTTTCTCCTAGTTCTGCACCATTTACTATTATACATAGTGATGTTTGGGGGCCATGCCCCATTGCTTCTATTTTTGGGTGTTTCTTGTTTGTTACTTTCATCGACTGTTTTTCCCGGACTACTTGAGCATACTTAATGAAATCCAAAAATGAAGTCCTCTTTATTTCAACGGTATCACAACATGATCTCTACGCAGTTTGACACCACTATCAAAATTCTTCGTATTGACAATGACTCCATCTTTGAACACTATCTTTCTACTCACGGCATTGTCCACCAGACTTCTCGTGTTTACTCGTCGGCCCAAAATGAGGTGGTCGAACGCAAGAATCATCATCTCTTGGAGGTTTCCCGATGCCTCCTTCACATGCACCTTCCATGGTATTACTGGGAGGATGATGTCCTCACCACTGCTTACCTTATTAACTGTATGCCCTCACGTGTTCTAGGGTATAACACTCCCCTTACCACTCTTGGTGTCCCTCCAACAAATTTACCACCACGTGTGTTTGGGTGTGTGTGACTTGTCCATCTCCATCAGAAAATCAAACTTGATGCTCGTGCTCACAAGTGTGTCTTCATCGACTATTCCCCAACTCAAAAGGGTTATAAATGTTCTAACTCATCCACAAGAGAGTGTTTGTTTCTATGGATGTCACATTTCGTGAATCTGAGAGCTATTATGGGTCCTCACTTCAGGGGGGAAGGACTCTCGTCTGATGGAAGTGAGTTCTTTCACTCCCGGTGATTCTCTCTATACTACTCTGTTGTCAGTTCCTCCATTGGATCCATTCTACTCGACATCCTCTCTCGTTGCCCTTGTGCCAACTCCTGCTGCTCCTGTGACACGATCTCAGGTCCCCTCATTGCAGGTGTATTATCGTCGTTCTGAGGGAACAAACACACGAGTCCCTCACAGTATTCTGAAGCCGATATCTGACCCGTCGTCTGGGTCCAATGCTCTAAGGGAAGGTACCTCCACACAACATCCTTTATCTTTGTTTGTATCTTAATCCTCTCTAATGGCCTCCCATAGGGCCTTTCTCTATTTCTTGTCTGCGGTTTCCATTTCTACATCATGGCAGGAAGATCTCTTTGACGACAAGTGGAAGACAGCTATGCTTGAAGAAATGCATGCTCTGGACAAGAACCATATTTGGGACCTGGTACATCTACCTAAAGGGAAGACTGTTGTTGGAAGTAAATGAGTGTTTTCCGTCAAACAGAACTCTCTGGGAGTTGTGGTCCTGTGGAGAGATATAACGCAAGGTTGGTTGCAAGAGGGTACACGCAGACTGCAGAGATTGAATATCAAGAGACCTTTGCTCCGGTTACAAAGATGAACTCCATAAGGGTTCTCCTATCTTGTGTTGTTTGTAAGGGCTGGAATCTTACTCAACTGGATGTCAAAAAATGTGTTTTTTCATGTGGATCTGGAAGAGGAAGTATACATGGCTCTTCTTCCTGGTCTTTCACCTAAATGATCATAAGGGAAGGTGTGCAAGCTAAAAAAGGTCATGTATGGACTGAAACAATCTCCTAGAGTGTGGTTTGGGAGATTCCACAAGGCCATGATTTGTTTTGGGTACTCCGAGCAATGCAGAGCATACCCTCTTCATCAAACACATGGATGGAAAGTTGACAGCTCTAATAGTTTATGTGGATGGCATCATCATAACATGCGATGATGAGGATGAGATTCATACTCTATAAGGGAGGTTGACGAGAGAATTTGAAGTGAAAGACTTAAGAAGCTTTAAGTACTTCTTGGGCATTGAGGTTGTAAGGTCCAAACATAGTATCTTTATATCACAGAGGAAATACATTCTTGATCTCCTTAAAGCTTCAGGAATGAGTTGGTGTAGACATGCTGACACCCCAATTGAAGCTAACCACCAACTTGGAAGAGATGATGGTGAAACTATTGGAGACATTCCTAACTTTCAGATACTTGTGGGAAAATCGATCTACTTGTCCCAAACTCGCCCTAACATCTCCTATGTGGTTGGAGTAGTCAGCCAATATATGCATTCTTCGAAAACTTGTCATTTGCAGGCTGCTCATTGTATCCTTAAATACCTCCAATCCTTACCGGGGAAGGACATTCTATTCTCACCAAGCGGTTCGGTTGATGGTCGTCGGTCCACCTCCGGTCATTGTACGATGGTGGGTGGAAATTTGGTTACATGGAGAAGTAAAAAACAACATGTCGTCGTCAGATCCAGTGCAGAGGCAGAGTTTCGAGTTATGGCTCACGGGATATGTGAAGGGGTATGGACCCGAACCATCATGAAAGACCTTGGTCTTAATGGTGTGGATCCTATCAGACTATATTGCGATAACAAAGCGGCTATCAGTATTGCTCATAATCCAGTGCAATATAATAGTACTAAACACATTGATATCGACATGCACTTCATCAAAGAAAACATTGTAAGAGGAATTGTGGTTACCCCCTTTGTTCCATCCGAACAACAATTGGCTGACATATTCACTAAGGGTTTGTGCACTGCTGTCTGGGGAAAGATTATCGGCAAGTTGAGCATGATTGACATCACATGCCCAACTTGGGGGGGGGGGGGGGGGTGTTGGTATTTATGTAATTTTGGAGTTTTTTATTTATGGTTTTTCCCTCTCATATATCTATCTTGTACTCTCCTTTTTCCTAATTATCATTTTAGAATACGATTCTCCTCAATTCTCTAATTTGGAGAGGATTTGGAAGGAAACATTCCTTAAGAACGAAAGCGCGGGCTTGTCTCATGAGTGTAACTTGTTTTCATGTTCTACTGCAGCATTTCATTATGTTTTTATCAATTGGTCTAACCCGCTGCACCATGCTGCTCATTCCTTATTTCCTTTGGTCGTTGGGATTCCAATTACAACATGCGCCATCATTCGGTTCCTCACACTGGACAACACTCACCACTGTATTCCCCAACAGGATGTTTTTATGCACACAGACATCTGCTTGCAAAGCTAAGAGCTTCAACTGACATGTAAGATGCACGGGGATGGAGAAGGTCTATGACATACAATGCGATGTGGATACATGATTCATGAATTTAAAAAAAAAGTACGAAACTGATCTAAATATTAATATATGTCAAATGAAGCTATGTGTGATTTTCACGCCATCTTTATTTTCTTCAATCATTATATTAAATAAAGAGAAAGTTAATGTGTCCAAACTTGTATCATATTATAGATAGGACTTAGGAATGTAATTATGTAATTAATTGACTCTAACCACTTATCATCCAAACACAAGTCTTTCTTGGAGTGCATCCAAGAGTATCCATGAGTTTTTGAAACTTTTTTTATTTTAAATTAAAAGAAAGTTTTCAAGAGTTTTAGGGACGGGTTCCTAGAATCTCCAAGAGCCTCCCGACTCCGAAATGTTTCTGATACAATACATAAGGCTATTGCAAGCATCCAGGCTTCATAAAGCAACATTCCCAGCAGAAACAACCCCCATTGTTGTCCACAACCCATGCACCCCAAATTCCTCACCTTGAACCAACGACTTCATTCACTGTCATCGACACATCCGACCACATTTCTTCTCCAACAGTCTTAGGTTACATGGTCCCAAACATCACACCCACAACATTGTCCTAATATATGCATCACCTGAACATGATGGATATCACTTGCATACTCAAAACACAAACACAAGTTCCTATCACACCTTCCGTACCATCCACAACCTCCATCAGACACCAAGACACCAACACTGACATTAATTTTTTAACTCTTTTTTTTCAATTTTGACCCTGACAACTTCTCTGCAATCCCAACATTGATCCAACACCATGACCCAAACCCATTTGCACCCCACACTTTTCCCCCAAGCATGCCACCCATGACCCCTCCCCTGGCACTATTTCTCCCAAGACACCACTTTCTGCAACCTGACATGTTTTTCGGCCCAAACCCTCCTTCATTTACCAATCTTTCCATGGGGCAGCAACCACATCTTTCCCTCCACAAAGGCAGCACGTCCTTTTAGGGAGTGAATCAAAATGCCTCTCACACATTGAGCCCACTGTTTATTTCTTCCAGTCAGTTTACCTTTTACCACTGATGCTACAAATCGTGTCACATAAGATCTTCTGTGCCAATATTATCGCACTTCACATAAAATAATAGAGAACCAAAAGCCCATACAACATTTGATTGCACCCACCCATGTGCCCAATATAATCTGGCCCATCTTCACACTAAGGATTTGGATCAGAAACTGCAACAATAGTCCTTACACACTGCCTACCCAAATCCAGTTCCACAACAATTTCTAGTACTTCGGCTCTTTGCCTTACCTCAATCTACATTCTGGAATATCAATGAAAAAAGTGTTACACATCTAAACAAATTTGGACATTTTTACCATTGCAATTATGAAGATTCCTGGAGAAACAATTTCATCTTTATCTTTCTGTATGGATTCGAGCACATTTTCTCTTTCTTGACCTTAGGGATATGGTAAATTTTCAGAAGGGATATATTGGCAGGCGCATGTATTTATTTTTAATAAAATTCTATCAACTCTTATTTGAAGAGGAATGCTTGGAGATAACCAACCTTCAAGAATGAATACTTGAGTTTGTCTCACAATTGTATCATGTTTTCATGTTCTGGTGCAATATCTCATTTTTGTTTGTATCAGTTGACTGATGGTATGCCAATTTGATTTCCCGATCACTAAGCCAACATAATATATTTTCAATAGATGACAATAGAGACACCTGCTTCTCAAATATAATCATTCTTTAATTTATTTTTGCACGGTTCACACACAGGTTTACAAATTTTATCACTAATTCCATGATAACCTCTTATGACATAATATTCCTGAGAAAATTCACCATTTAACCATCTAGCACTAGAAGTTATCATCATCTTACTTATAATGTAATGAAAAAAATATGCAAACAATGATAACTACCGCTCCTGTTTCCTGATTCACGCATGTCATGTTAATCCGTGTCTGGAAACAAGCTGTTGGTGGATTGTCGGGATAATCTTTGTCACAAAACAGCTTCAACTGGTATATCCGGCCTTCATGAACAGTCTGCAAACAAGTGGGAAGCCATTTAGGGCTTACAAATATTCAATGCTTGAGACAAATAGATTTTTTTTTAATCAAGCTAAGGAACAAGAATACATTGTGAGGACCAATGATTGTTCCGGTCCAGGATCGCATATAAATATCATCTGCATCATCCATTCCATAGCTCACAGTTCCATCACCAATACCCTTTTCCCCTCTTTCAAGCTCTTCCAGCAATCTGAAATTTCTTGGAACTGAAAACAAGTAGCCATGGCCTTGACATTAGTCTTGCTTGTATGCTATTGATTCAGATGAGAGTGCTGATGCCTCTCATTTAATAATACAAGCTACTAAAACATTGCAATGGATAAGTGACAAATAAGAGGCACAAGAAAAAGGAAAAAACACACTGTAAATAATGTATGAATTAATCACAATGTACGATAGAGAATTGAGGGCAACCACAGTCAGTTCTGATAGTAAGGCATTGCGGTGCGGTGGTGGAGGCGTGGAGGAACGGCAGAGTCGCTGTCGGGCAGGTGCGAGCGGACACAGACGGAATGCGGAGGGGGGGGGGGGAGGAACGTGCGGCTAGGGCAAACACGGGTGAACCGCTGGGTCGGTTTCTCCCCACTTCAATTTCAAAATACCAAATTAATCCAAGCATACATAACAGATCACATATCTCCCTTATATAGGGAGAGACCAACAAGGCCGACCGGCCAAACAACACAATCAGACGCTACGAAATAAAATACAAAAAGATAAACAGATACTAGGCCCGCCAAGTGCTGCGCGGGCTCACGCCATCTCCGTCCCTCGCGCGCGCGAAACGCCTTCCTTCGACCAGATTCGCCCCGTTCATATAAACTACCTCGGGGTTCTCAACGCCTTTGTTCTCAGGGTCAAAAACTGAAAACCGGGCCTTCACTTTTTCCGCCAATATCTATGTTGCCTCGTCCTTGGCTTGTTCCTTCCACTGAATGAGAACCTTCCTCACGGGTTGGTCTTGAACATGCTTAGTGTGGTCGCCCAACACCGCCTCAGTCTCATAATGTGAGCGACTTCACTACTCAGGTCTTCGGGCAGGGTGTCTTGGAGGGGGTGGTTCCCCAACGCCCGCTTCAACTGCGACACATGAAATACCTGATGAATTCGACTGTCGAGAGGGAGCTGCAAGCGGTATGTCAGCTCGCTTATCTTTTCCACAGCCAGGAAAAGGCCAAAATAACACACATGGAGCTTGGGGTGGAGGGAGACCGGTCAAGGAACTTTGGCGATGCAGCCGCAACTTGACGAACACATGCTCGCCCGGTGGGAGGAGAACCTCGCGGCGGTGTCGGTTGTCCTGCTGGGTCATTCTCTCCTGGGCACGGCAGAGATGATGCTTCAACTGCCGCAGGGCCTAATCCCGGTCTTGTAGGTCCTCCTCCAATGCTTGAACCTGGCATTACCCGGCGAGACCGGTCGATATAGTTGGGGGTGGCCGCCCATAGACTGTCTGGAAGGGGGTGACGCCTGCTGCCAATTGGTAGGTGGTGTTGTACCACAGTTCTGCCCATGCCACCCATTGGATCCACTGGCAGGGCTGCTTGGTAGCAAAGCAGCAAAGGTAGGTACCCACGCAACGGTTGAGGACCTCCGTCTGTTCGTCAGACGGAGAGTGATATGTTGTACTAAATCGTAGCTTCGTCCCCTATAAGCGAAACAACTCCTACCAGAAAGTGTTCATGAAGACCGGGTCGCGGTCACTAACAATGGAGCGGGGAAACCTGTGCAGGCGGACGATCTCGTCAATGAAGACTCGGGCCACCGAGCTCGCCGTGTGGGGGGTGCTTGACGAGTACGAAGTGCCCGTACTTGGAGAGGTTGTCGACCACCATAAGTAGGCAATTGTATCCCTGGGAGCATGGAAGGCATGTAATGAAATCCAGACTGATGTCCTCCCAAACCCGATCAGGCACCAACAGAGGCTGCAGCAGGCCGGCGGGGGTGAGGGTCTGATATTTGACCCTTTGACAGACCAAATAGTTGGCCACAAATTGTTGTACCATCCTCATCATGCCTCTCCAGTAGAGGGTGGCCACCAACCGACGGTAGGTCGGATAGGCTCCTGAGTGTCCTGCTGACCGATGTTGGTGTGGAATGGAACTCATCCAATATGCGGGTTATCCGTGGTGATGATGTTGCGAGGACCAGGTGATTGCGGTAGTAGAGTCTGTCTCCCACTAGTCGGAAGGGAGGGTATGCATCTGGCACGCTCTGTCGCTCGTCGATCATATGGTCGTAATGGGAATCTGCCTGTACCTCCTCTTGGAGGACCACCGCGTCCCGCCACTAGCAAAGAGAGATCGCCGCCAAGGTGTCGCCATGCTTGCGACGGGATAAGGCGTCCGCGGCCGAGTTCATGCGCCCGGTCTTGTACTCGATCGAGAATTGGTAGCCCAAGAGCTTCGCTATCCAGAGCTGCTGGGCCGGGGTGGAGACCTTCTGGCTCCATAAATGCTTCAAG
This sequence comes from Platanthera guangdongensis, assembly GCA_039583875.1. Classification (NCBI taxonomy): domain Eukaryota; kingdom Viridiplantae; phylum Streptophyta; class Magnoliopsida; order Asparagales; family Orchidaceae; genus Platanthera; species Platanthera guangdongensis. The sequence continues at coordinate 14,782,006 of CM077147.1, read as the reverse complement.
ATGCGGGGTCGGTTCTGATGGTGAAGAGACGCCCAAGCAGATACGGGCACCAATACTGCGCTGCTAACACCAATGCACGTAGCTCGTTGTCATAGGCAGAAACCACTTTTCGCCGTTCAGTGAAGGTCTTGTTGTAGTAACCGATGGGGCGGCCCTCCTGCATGAGGACGACACTGATCCCCCTCCCGAAGGCGTCACACACTTACACCACGACAAACGACTAGGAAAATTCGGGCATGCTCAGGACAAGTGCCGCCACAAGAGCGAGTTGCAAGTTGTAGGAAGGCCTCTTGGGCGATAAAATCCCACAGGAAGGGCAACTCCTTCAGGAGGTCTGTCAGTGGTCGTGCCAAAGTCTCGTAGCCATGGATGAAGTGGCGGTAGTAGCCGGTGAATCTCAAGAATCCACGCACGGCCCAACGGCTTGCCGACGTCGGGCAGTGCAGGACAACAATGATCTTTTGCGGATCCATGGCGAGCCCTTCGACAGAGATGATGTGACCTAGGTACTCGACTTGGGGCTGGCCGAACGTACACTTCTTCCGATGGGCCACGAGCTGGTGGGAGGCTAGGAGGCGGAGGACGGTGGCGAGGTGGGCTAGGTGGAGATGCCAAGAAGAAATATAAACCAAAATGTTGTAGAAGAAAACCAGAACAAACTCACGCAAGTGTGGACGGGACACGTCGTTCATGGTGGATTAAAAGGTGGTCGGGGCATTCGTCAGGCCAAACGACATAACGAGGAACTCGTAGTGATCATCATGTGTCAGGAGACCGTCTTTGGCACGTCCTCTGCTCTCGCACGGATCTGGTGGTATCCCAAACGTAAGTCCAGCTTGGAGAAATAGCGAGCGCCCCGCAGTTCATCCAACAGCTCCTGGATGATGGGATGTGTTACTTATCCGACACTGTGAGCTTGTTCAGCTCTCTATAGTCCACACAAAATGCCAACTACCGTCCTTCCGTACGAGCAGAATCGGGCTGGAGAAGGGGCATGCACTCGGTCGGATGATGCCTGCACTAAGCCTCTCGACCACCATTGCCTCCATGACATTCTTTTGGTCATGGTTGTATCGATAAGGGTGGACCGAGACTGTCGACACACCGGGCTGCAGGATAATGTTGTGGTCGGACGCGCACAACAGAGACAGCTTATGTGGTATGATAAAAACCGACGGATAGTCATCGAGGAGTTGTTGGACGTTCGGATGTACATGTGGTGGTGTCGGGTCCGATCCCAGTTCCACGTGCCATAGGAGAACGTTGAGATCCGGGTCGAGCGTGTGAAGGATGGATCGGAGGCGGGCCGGGGAACAGGCCGGGGAGGGATCGCTCTGAAGATGATGAGTCACGCCCGCTGCCTCAAAGTCCATTGTGAGCCAGCCCCAATTGTGCTTATAGTCCCCAAGCGTGTTCAACCAGTACATGCCCAATATCGCGTCCAGGCCGCCAAGACTGAAGACATAGAAATCCGCAAAGCCCGAGTAAGTGTCGATGGAAAATGGCAAGCCGACGCACCTGCCAGCAGTGCGGCTCCGGCGGTCGTCTCCGAGGGAGACAAGAAAGCCTGGGGCTGGAGTCATCGTAAGACGTAGCAAGGTCCTGGGCGATGAGTTTTGACTGACGCCTCTATCGATCATAAGGACCACTGTCATCTGTTGCAGGGTGGCCGCCAACTTAATGGTGCACGGGCCAGTGATACCACGCACCGAGTAGCAAGAAACCTCTAATCGCTAAAAGGTGGCACCCGTTTTGGCCACATTGGGCCCTTCATCCTCGAGCTTGAGGGACTCAAAATCGGCCATCACAATCTACCCTTCCTCGGCCCCCAGAGCATTTGGAGGTCCTTGTTGGAACATTCGTGGGTCAGTGAGTACGACCCCTTGCAGCAAAACAAAGGCCCCTGCCATGAAGGTCAAGGCACTCCTGATGAGAGATCTGATGGGGGGTTGAGCCCGTGGTGGTGGCAGCTGCGGCTGTGGTGGGGGACGGCCCGAGGCAGGCAAAGCAACCAGGGTTGTTCGACCCGGAGGAGGCGGCAGGCCGGGAGGGGGCCGGAATGGGTGGTGTGAACCGGACGGCGGGGGCGGCGGCGACGGTGGCAAAGTCGGCCTCCACAAAACGCGCTTGCTCCATTGCACAAGACAGGGTAGTAGGGTCATGGACCAGAAGACGGTTACGGATATGCGCCGCAACCCGGCGAGAAACATGCCGAAGTAGTGGTCCGACGAGAAACGCGCACAGGTAGTGGCCCGACGTGAGGCCGGGGACGTGCGTGGCCACCTCGATAAAGTCGTCGATGCAAGCGTCCACAGAGTCGGCTTGGCGGACATTGCTCGGGCACTCATAAGGATTGTCGGCATGGTGGTTGTCGTAGCGGCGGATCAACTCGTCTTTGAGTAGCGGCCAGGTCAAGGCCGACAACAATTGGCGGAGTCAACGGACCCAATGAAGGGCTGAGTCCTCCATGTAAATCGTGGCAAGGGGAACCATTTAAGCAGTGGGCGTTCCCTGGATGTCGAAGTAGTGCTCGGTCTGTGTGAGTCAACCCAAGGGATCGATTCGGTCGGAAACCGACAGTTCGAGGCGGCGGAGAGCGCCGGCAGAAAGCTCAGGCAGAGGATGAATGCCGGTTGGAAGAACGTCGGGGCTGCAGGTCGAGGTCGTGGTTGCTAGAGGCAGGGTCGGCAGGACAACCGGAGACGGGGGACGGGCCACGAGGAGGGTGTGGATATCACAGACGACAACTTAGAGGTGTGACAAGGTCGTATCGACTCGATCGAGGAGGTCGGAGAGCGTCGTCGTGGCAGCGGACGGATCGGAGTCACGCGCCATGCTACGAGTGAGTGGCATATGTCGAGGCCACAAAAGGGAGGAGCCAAGACGTCGAGTGTGCGAGATCTGCAGGAGAAGGCGTTGAGCGACGGGAGAAACCCGTGTGGGAGAGCAACACATGAATGAGGTCGGACCAATTGATAGTAAGACCTTGCGGTGCGGCGATGGAGGCGTGGAGGATCGACAAAGTCGCTGTCGAGCGGGGGCGAGCGGACGCAAACGAAACACAGAGGGGGGGGGTGCGGCTAGGGCAAATATGGGGGAACCACTGAGTCGATTTCTCCCCTCTTCAATTTAAAAATACCAAATTAATCCAAGCATACATAACAGATCACATATCTCCCTTATATAGGGAGAAACCAACAAGACCGATCGGCCAAACAACACAATCTGACGCTACAAAATAAAATACAAAAAGATAAACATATACTGAGCCCGCCAAGTGCTACGCGGGATCACGCCGTCTCTATCCCTCGCGCGAGCCTAGTATAAACACGCGTGATACGCCTTCCTTCGACTGGATCTGCCCCGTTCATATCAACTTCATTCAACAGAACTGAACATATCATAATATAAATTTGGAATTAGTTTTTCTTTGGGGCAATATGTGGTTGTGAGGTGTCGCTTTCATAAAGCATGTACCAAGTCATCCTGATTAAAGCAACCGACATACTGTAAGGGCTAACATGATAAATATAAAAAACAAACAAAGTTAGACCATGTGGATACAACATAATAAAATTGAGCAGAATAAACTTGAGCAAAGTAGGCACCAATAAAATCGATAGAAATAAAAAGTAAAAAACTAATAAAATATTATAGTTGTGCCGTCAAATTTTAACTTAGGGGCGAGTCAATATCCCCAGAAAAAGAAAGTCGTGTATAACGATAAATAGTGTCCGATAAATAGTGTCACCGTTGATCTTACATTTACCAGGTCACTGGTCTAGTTAAACGAGAAATCACAAATTACTCGAGCATTATTAGTGTTATTTTCAACTCTTTTCATATTTTGTATTAAAATTATATTTTTAAAGATGGCTCAGTGGACTCACTACCTATAAATTTTTTTAGATACTTCATGAGAGCATTACAATGGGAAAATATGAGTGATATTTTGTAAGTCCAGTAAAAATATGTTTAAATGAAATAAAAATTTAATTTTGATTCTCAGGTGCAATATTTATTTGCAAATTTTGGAATACATGATTACATGAAAGACCATTCACCACATCCCATGTATCCACCTCATTCTTTCTAAGCTTTTGGGTCGGGGATGTGACCAGTGGCAGATCTAGGAAATTAATGATGAGTTTTTTAAAATGAAATAACACAAATATTTATTATATCTTTTTAAATTGAAAGAACTTTTTTCCAGAAAATCCTTGAAGTACCAATGTAGTGTGAATCGAACATCAAACAGTGAACGACTTAATAGATGGTGTTATTTAGAGCAAACACACCTTTAGAACCTATGACCAAACCTAAAAAATAATTGGCTAACAATAATGGTTTAAATTTAGCAATGTAGTGGTAAAAATATCATCAAAATTAAATATCATCTTCTATGTAAAAGTTTAATCATTTACATCTCATCAAATGATAAATAATGTGAACAGAATACCAAAATTTATCTCAGATGAAGGCTCGATTGTTATTGTTTCCTGCAATAGTTGAGATAGACTTCTAGGTATATCCAGATCTGTTTCCTGCAAGCGGTATGGTGGAGACCAGCCCCGACCAGGTTGACGAAGAAGACCCGACGCCGCACTAGTCCGGACCTCTATTGACCTTATGTTTTGCATGTTTTATTTGTGTCATTTATTGTGTTGCATTTTATTTTTTGCAAATTTTATGTTGTCAATTTTAGTTGTCGCACGCCTGTGTGCGTAGCCATGTTGTTGCACGCCTGCGCGCGTAGCCATGTTTATTGCACACCTGCGTGCGTAATGTTGTTTGGAGTTTTATTTTATTTCACTATTATATATATATAATACGATAAGAATTGGTCAAGAATGAACCAGCCAGTCTCCCGAGCACTGTTCTTCTTCCCAGCGAGCCGCATCTGCTCCGCCATTTTCGGCCTCAAGCCAAAGCGGGATTCACGCAGCACCACTCGCCCCTTGCCGCTCCTCGACGCCATCAGCGACCACGTCGGTTACAACCGCAGAGCACGACGCCATCCTCCCCGGCGGTTTAGCTCCATGATCACAGTGATTCCGCCATGGCCGCACCTGTTGAGGTTTTTTTTTCTTTTCTCTGTTGTAACCCTATAAAAATGGGGATTTTGCTGTAATTTCAAGGGGGTGAAGAATGTTGAAATTAAAATTTGTTGTGATTGTGCTTCCAATGGAGTTTGCTGTGTGCTTCTGTTAGAAGTTAGGCGTGATTGAAAGCTCTGTGTGAGAGCTGTAGGTGTTAGGCGTATGATGAACCTTGATGAAGATAGATGAATAGTGACTTTTAGTTTGTAGTTGCTGTTTCGATTTTGTGATCCCTGTAGTAGCTGCTGTCCATTTAGAGTTTGTTGTGTAGGAGTAGTTTTTTGTAGGAATGCTGATGTAGGTGATGATGAACAGTGGAATTGAATTTGATTTCACCAATTCAAAAATAGTTCCCCGTAATTGTTTAAGATTGATAGAACTGTTGAGTTGTTGATTAGTGTTAAGGAAATGTGTTTGCTGCTTGGGTTAGAACTTTGAAGTATGCTTATTGTTTGGGTTTTCTCCCGAGCTGCTGAGAAGGGAATTAATTACCTTGATTGCTTCCATTAGAAGGACTTCAGATTGATATTAGATCTTAGTGTGTGAGATTTCGAGAAGCCACCGCGAGTGTTTGAGAATTCGTGGAATCACTTCGAGTGTGAAGAGCAAGTGAATTTAGGTTATTTAATTAGTGACTCTTTGCTTTGTTGAGTGATTTCGTAGAACCACCTCGTGTGAGGGAGTGCTTTAATTCCTTGGGCCGTGTGCGATAGCGGTCGACCTTGGAGTGGAAGATCGAAGGTGACGAGTAGTTCCTCGCGTGATCGCCCTCGACTTTGGATACGGAAAGACGTCTCTTTCCGTGGGTAACTTGTTTCTATCACTTCCTTTGTGAGTGTCTATATTTTCTATTAGGTTAACTAGACTTATTGCTGGGTTTTGCCCGAGTTTTGTCAGCGAACGCTACGTCAAAAACTCTAAACGGAAACGTATTTGGAGTTCACGATTTCTGTTTTGCTACGACAAGGGGTAACATAACGAAAGTTGCGAATTTCGTTCCTCGGATTAAGAATCGAACCATTAATTTAAGAAAATCCCTTTAAAACAAAAATAGTTTTGTTTGTGCTTTAAAAAACGTTGCTTAAATTCATAAGTCAGCGCAACACCCGCTCAAATTGATTGCAAAATACATATTTTATTGCATACATTTAGTGTTTTCTAAAAAAAACCGACAGACGCGAAAATCCTACGCGTCGTCCTACATCAATTTGGTATTAGAGGGAGGTTCTGAATTTTTTCTAAATTTTGGGATCCGTCACACCTAGTGATCCTCCTAATGTCCCGAAGACAAACATGATGATAGACATTAAGGGTCAGCAAGGGCATATCACTGCCCAAAGCAGGGAGACATCACCTACTATGTCTGATGTTCTAATACAAGATGTGTGGAGTCAACCCCCTTGTGAGTCTGCTCCACTTAGTGAACCCGCCCTTGATTCGATATCTACTAGATCTCTTTTGAGTGTAGATTCCACGCACACTACACCCAATGACGCACCGAGTCACATCACACCCGATAGCGCACCGAGTCACATCACCACACCCGATGGCGCATTGAGTTACATCACCACACCTGAGGGCGCAAGGAGTGACATTACGATCGGGAGTCGAGAGCTTAGTAGTGATCTCGAGGTAATCACCCCTACCCTTTCTGGGAGTACGACCCCTTCTGATGGTTTGCTTCTGGAGGACCATCACTCTATTGATGGGTCATTTGATGACCTTCCCATTGAGCCTACAGATGAGCCATCTCGTCCTTGTGTGGATGAGATTCTTGTGAATAACAATTATAAATTTAAAGAAATGGATATCTGCTCCATTTTTGCCCTAGATGTCGATAGTGTTTCAGAGAGATGATTTTGAGTGTGACATCCATGTAGTAGGGCATGATCGTAGCCATCTGATCAGTCTCCCTCTAGATGAATTTTCCAGATGTCTGATGAGCCTCCTGATGCCTCACTTTCCCATAGTACATTTATCACGATTGACACACTTCACGTACATTGTCATTTATATGAGAGCACTCCATATGTTTCTGGAGCCTACGTATGTACGCGTCGCATTTGCGACGAATTTTATTATACCTCTCTCGGTGAACCCCCAGATAGACCACATATGGGTTCACCGCGCATTTGGGATGTATCTATCCTTTGTGGTACAGTCGAGTTTGAGGGTGCACTCATTGATTCGTTGATACTTGTCACTCGCACTTGCAGAGACAATTCGCACATCATGTTGACACATCTGATCACTGATGTCTCTGATTTGCACTTGAATGTTCATCGCCCCCGCGATGAATTCTTTTATGATCCACCCTCTGAGTCTCCTGATCATGTACCTCTCTCAGGAGTTGCTCTTGGCATCTGAAACCATCAGTTTGTAGCCGTCGATGTGTTAGTAGTCATCTTTTGCTTTTGCATTTTCATGATCTGCATAAAAATATTTTGAGCAGAAAAGTTCACAGTACTTAAGATTTTTTATGCAACTCAAATTAAAAGCATAAAAATGGCTACTAGTTTAAAATGAATGACTTGTTGATGGTTCAGCTAAATCCGAAACGGTTATCTTCGGGTACCGTAAAAAAATTAGCTTACCGTAGAACTGGACCCTTTCGAGTAGTAAAGCGAATTGGGCAAAATGCGTATGAACTTGAGATGTCTTCCGTTTGGGGATCAATCCTGTTTTTAACGTTGCCTATCTGACTTTATTTTGCAACTGTCTGCATGAGCCTTTAGATTTTTCATTGTCTCCTTCATTTGTTTCTTCTGGATTGGTGAGTGAGAGTGAGAAGCCACATTCAGGACATACCGATGTTCATTCCGCTACTGACACTTCCATCGTAGTTCCTTCTGTTTTTCACTACCAGTTTCAGGTTGAGCATGGACACCAGGAGAATACTCTATTGCAGTTCCCGAGCACATATTGGACAGTGACCACTACTGATGGTGGATTTCAGAGATACTTGGTTCGTTGACCTAGATATCGATCTTCTCTTGTACTACAACTCGGAGCACTCACCAGAGATGAGTGATTTCGAGAGGGAAAGAGTTGGTGGAGACCAGCCCCGACCAGGTCGACGAAGAAGTCCCGACGTCGCACTAGTCCGGACCTCTATCGACCTGATGTTTTGCATGTTTTATTTGTGTCATTTATTGTGTTGCATTTTATTTTTTTGCAAATTTTATGTTGTCGATTTTAGTTGTTGCACGTCTGTGTGCGTAGCCATGTTGCACGCCTGAGCGCGTAGCCTTATTTATTGCACGTCTGCATGCGTAATGTTGTTTGGAATTTTATTTTATTTCACTATTATATATATAAATATATACAATCATATATAAAAATATATATATATAATACGATAAGAATAGGTCAAGAATGAACCGGCCAGTCTCCCGAGCACTGTTCTTCGTCCCAGCGAGTCGCATCTGCTCAGTCATTTTTGGCCTCAAGCCAAAGCGGGATTCATGCAGGACCACTCGCCCCTTGCCGCTCCTCGACGCCATCAGCGACCACGTCGGCTAACTAGACTCATTGCTGGGTTTTCACTCGAGTTTTATTAGCGAACGCTACGTTGAAAACTCCAAACGAAAACGTATTTGGAGTTCCATTTTGCCACGACAAGGGGGAACAGAACGAAAGTTGCGAATTTTGTTCACCGGATTAAGAATCAAACCATTATTTTAAGAAAATCTTTTTAAAACAAAAATAGTTTTGTTTGTGCTTTATAAAAAAAACATTGCTTAAATTTATAAGTCAGCGCAACAGCCGCTCAAATTGTTTGCAAAATTCATATTTTATAGCATACATTTAGGGTTTCCTAGAAAAAAAGCCGACAGACGCGAAAACTCTACACGCCGTCTTGTATCACGGTAGGATCGTTGAATGGAGATCTTTTGAAGATGCAAATGAAAGATGACCATGTCAGTGGTCCAGATCTGAAGATTATCGCCCAGATCTGGCTTCTCGATCAGGGAGCGGAAGCAGAAGCTCTTGTCGGCAATTCTCAACCTCATTCGCGAAATCTGAAAGGTGACCCCTTACTCGGCGTCGATGGGAATCCAAACCCAAAACGTGATAACTGTGTTTTTCCTCTCCAGATCATTGTGCTCATGCATTCTCATGCTACCGAAGGTGATCACGTCTTTGAGCTCATACATTTCTTTTAAATTAGAGAATTATTTTCCTAAACAAAAGCTGAAAATTATGAATAACATTGAAAGATGTCGTGGTGATTTGGAATATATCGAACCACATGGTCAATGATTTGAATGGCGCTCGATGCACTCAGCTCATGTGCATCGAGCGCATGATTTTTTTTACTATATTCGTCTCTCACCACAGGAATGTGTCATTGAGTTTTAAAATTTTTAACAAGGGAGGCCAAACATTAACTTCCTCTAACAACAAAAAATTTGAACACTTCTATCTTATCGGAGATGTTTCTCCCTCATCTGGCCACCGTTTTTGACGTATACGTAGTCAAAATTCATTGCCTCGACAAAAGAAATCCAAATCCACTAACCAAGCTCGTGGTCGTAATCAAACCTGACGGTCTTTCAAACTCTACATCTAGCCAGAGTCACTCTTGAAGTACTACTGCGAAGACATGTTGGGAGGATAAATCCTCTGATACCAAATGATAGGATGAAGACGGGGGAAGAGAAAGCTAAGAAGAGACTTAGGAGAAATTAGGGTTAGAGAGGAGGAGAAAGAAAGTACCTGGATATTGATATGCATGCCTCCAAGAGAGAGGGCCCCGGGTATAAATATACTCGTGCCCAAGAGGGGGGCGGCCGGCCCCCCAATGGGGCTGAACCGGATCGGTTCAACCCCCCGCTGCCGCCTATTAGATGGAGGGGGCTGAACTGGATGGTTCAGCCCCGTTGTCGCTTGTCGTCTTCTTCCACCTACGCGCGTAAGTGCGCCCAAAGAACTGTGTCGCGTTCGGGGCGTAACAGAATGTTGATGTAGGTGATGATGAACAGTGGAATTGAATCTGATTTCACTGATTCAAACATAGTTTCCTGTAGTTGTTTAAGATTGATAGAACTATTTAGTTGTTGATTAGTGGAATTGAATCTGATTTCACCGATTCAAACATAGTTTCCTGTAGTTGTTTAAGATTGATAGAACTGTTTAGTTGTTGATTAGTGTTAAGGAAATGTGTTTGCTGCTTGGGTTAGAACTTTGAAATATGCTTATTATTTGGGTTTTCTCTCGCGCTGCTGAGAAGGGAATTAATTACCTTGATTGCTTCCGTTAGAAGGTCTTCGGATTACTATTAGATCTTAGTGTGTGAGATTTTGTGGAGCCACCGCGAGTGTTTGAGAATTCGTGGAACCACTTTGAGTGTGAAGAGCGAGTGTATTTAGGTTGTGATGCAACCCGCGTTGCGTCGTTATTATTATAGTTTTATCGCACGTGTCTTTTATTATTGTAGCGCACGTTTTTGCGCATTTTTGTATTATGGTGTAGCGTCAAGTTGTATCGCGCACATATTATCGCTTTTGATGTAATTTTGTATTGCGCACGCTTTCGCGCAATTTCTGTTTGGCTCGTTGGTGTGACCGGCCAACGTGACCCTAAATGCATAGATCCGTTAATTAGGAGAAGGGTTAGCTTAGTGCAAGCTTAATTTTAATTAACTATTTTATTTTGTAGCGTCCCCTATGCCTATAGCCGACTCACTTTGAAATCCCCATTCGGATGATCCTTTAATCGTTGATTGATATCCGTCAGCCCACCACGAAAGTCCACTTAACTCCTAACCCTCATCCCTCCTATAAAATACCCCCCCCCCCCACTCATTCCTCCAAATCGGCTGGAATAAGGGATTGAACGAACAGTTTAGGTTTCGTTCGATTTCTCACCCAGCACCGACCCTGCATCGCCCGACGAATCATCCTCCTGGAAGTCGACGCCGCCTCCCCCTCCCTCCTCGACTCCGATATTTCCCCCTCTTACCAGTCACGCCGCCACTGTCGGGCCCTCTCCAGGGAAGCAGCGACTACGCCTGCGGCCTCCTCTTCCCCGACGGCAACTAACGACGACTTCTACACCTTCCAGCGCCCCTCTTCATTGTCGCCGCCGCCTGTGGAGCCACCCCCAGCCGTCGGCGACCTCGCCTGAGCATACCTAGGCTCCGGCGACCCCTCCTGCTTCCTCCTCCTTCGGATTCAGAGATTTCCCTGAGATTACTTTGCTTCCAGCCGCCGTCATTCCCTATTTCCAGTCAGCAGCGGCGCCTCCCCTGCTCCAGCGATTTCCTCCAGCAAACCCATCAAGCTTCCAGCCACCATCCCCTCTCCAGCCACTACTTCTCCACCTTGGGTATACCTCGCTTCTCCTAGCTCAATCCTCAAGTATATCTTTATGCTTATGATATTTAAACGAATGGTAATTAATTTGAGCTTGCCCTAACTAATCGTGTCCCCTAATTATCGTTAGTTACATATCCGCATTACCACCCTGTTGAATGTGATGCCTGTGGAATTATGTCTCATGACGTCGCTATAATTGTGTGGTAGCATTGCGAGTGTTTGTGACACCTAGGTCGTTTATTTCGTAAGAAAATAGCCCGCGAAATGCCCTCGCGCCCACAATATTTTAAAAGCTCGCATTTCACTTTGTTTAAAAATTACACCCCAACTTTGGATCGCATCAGCTTGTTTAGTTAGTGACTCCTTGCTTTGTTGAGTGATTTCATGGAACCACCTCATGTGAGCGAGCGCTTTAATTCCTTGGTGTCGTGTTCGATAACGGTCGACCTTGGAGCGGAAGATCGAAGGTGACGAGGAGTTCTTCGTGTGATCGCCATCGACTTCGGATACGGAAAGAAGTCTCTTTTCGTGGGTAAATTGTTTCTGTCTCTTCCTTTATGAGTGTCTATTTTCTCTTAGGTTAACTAGACTCATTGTTGAGTTTTCGTCCGAGCTTTGTCAGCGAACGGTACGTCGAAAACTCAAAACAGAAACGTATTTAGAGTTCACGATTTTTGTTTTGCTACGACATGGGGGAACATAACGAAAGTTGCGAATTTTGTTCCCCGGATTAAGAATCGAACCATTATTTTAAGAAAATCCTTTTTAAACAAAAATAGTTTTATTTGTGCTTTATAAAAAAATGTTGATTAAATTCATAAGTCAGCGCAAAACCCGCTCAAATTGATTGCAAAATTCATATTTCATTGCATACATTTAGGGTTTCCTAGAAAAAAAACCGACAGGCGCACAAACCCTATGCGTCGTCTTGCATCACGGTAGGATCGCTGAATGGAGATCTTTTGAAGATGCAAATGAAAGATGACCATGCTGGTGGTCCAGATCTGAAGATTATCGCCCAGATCTAGCTTCTCAATCAGGGATAGAGCGGAAGCAGAAGCTCTTGTCGGCAATTCTCAACCCCATTCGCGAACTCTGAAAGGCGGCCCCTTACTTAGCGCCGATGGGAATCGAAACCCAAAAATAGATCACTGTGTTTTTCATCTCTAGATCACTGTGCTCATGCATTCCCATGCTACCGATGGTGATCCCTCCTTTGAGTTCATACATTTCTTTTAAATTAAGGAATTATTTTCCTAAACAAAAGCTGAAAATTATGAATAACATTGAAAGATGTGGTGGTGATTTGGAATATATCGAACCACATGGTCAATGATTTGAATTGCGCTCAATGCACTCAGCTCATGTGCATCGAGCGCATGATTTTTTTTACTATATTCGCCTCACCACAGGAATGCGTCACTGAGTTCTAAAAATTTTAACAAGTGAGGTCAGACATTAACTTTCTCCATCAAAAATTCTGAACACCTCTATCCTATCGGAGATGTTTTTCCTCATCTGGTCACCATTTTTGACGTATAAGTAGTCAAAATTCATTGTTTCAACAAGAGAAATCCAAATCCACTAACCATTTTGAAAAATAATGGGGGGTCTGTGTCTCTCGGGCTCCCCTGTGGAGGAATGTGGATCCTCCTCTGGATGTGACATTGCATGTTGGCCATCCCACGTATCTCAACAATCACAGATGAGAGCCAAGCTCATGGTCGTAATCAAACCCGACGGTCTTTCAAACTCTACATCCAGCCAGAGTCACTCTTGAAGTCTTACTGCGAAGACATGTTGCTTTGGCCGCACTGAGGCCGCGAGCGCAAGGAGCTCTCGAAACTTCTCCAAATAGTCATCAATGGATCTTGTTGGTAGCCTCCATCGAGGACACCTAGATGGTAGCCTCCGATTCATTGTTACTGAACAGAAACGCTTCAGGTTTGTAGACGCCTGTACAGGCCTTGACGCCTCCCAGTCCCTTAGGGCAGGCCGTTGTGTGGGGGGAAATAATACTCATCTTAACCACTTCAGCAACCAAATCCTCGAAAATCACCCACTCCAACCAACCTAATTAGTTTGTTTTTTTAAATACACATCACCAAATCTAATCAGACAGGGATTCACCAAAAACTTTTCAAATAACAGTTAGGGCAACAATCAAGCATCCATCCAGTAAACGTAGCAAGAAAGTATACACCGAAAAAGAGAAATCGACGAAAAAGGCAAGCGGAAATTGATCGGAACAAACCAACGACAAGCGATCCTCCTCCCTCGGAGCCCATCGCGTGGAAGCAAGTGCTCTATACTCTTTATCAGCTCTTTCTGCCTCTAAGCTCGGTGGAGAAGGGGTGAAGAAAGGGTCGCCGACCCTTTCCTTTTCTCCGAGAAGGAGAATGCTGGGCGGAGTAATCGAAACAGAGATTCGGAGAAGATGAGAATGGCGGTGGCCGCCTTCGAAGGATTCAGGGTCTCGCCGAATCCTTCGATCAGAAGAAGGGGGAGGCAATCTGCCTCCTAACCTCTTTATTAGAAGACGGCGAAGTGGTAATGGCAAATATGAAAATAGGTTTTTGGTACTTAACACCCTCCAATTGAGAGTTTTTGTCACATTGCACTTTCATATTGAATTTTTGGCACTTTGCACTCTCTAAAACCCCAAATGCACCCTAATTCTATTAAAATCATTTATTTTAAAATCCCAAATGCACCCTCTAAAACCGAAAAATCCAATTGGAAGGTGCAAATGGCCAAAATTTTAAACATGGAGTGCAATGTATCAAACACCCTCAATTAAAGGGTGTTAAATGCCAAAATCCCTATGAAAATTTATCCTCGATCATTTATTTATTTTATTTTTTTTTATTTATCTTATAATAGTTAATACTTTATTTTATTATAGTATTTTATTTGATCTTGATTTTTTATTTTATTATAATAAAACATCAATTTACTTTTTTTTATTTCAAAATTTACCATTTTTATAATTAAAATTTATATATTTATATTTACTTTCTTTAAAAAAGTACATTATTATTATTTTATTATTAAATTTGCATTTTGTGAGAATGTAAAATTACGGCAATAACGAATGACGATTGCATTGTGGCATGAGAGGGCTTATTTGATGGCCTCATGAACTTGTTAGTGAAGTGTCAACTTGTTTTATTGATAACAATAGATATGTGACATATATTCACACCCTAATAATTTTTCACCATTAGATTTAAGAAATTGTTTGTTGTTTACACATTCATTTCTATCTCCCTCTCTCTTATGCTCTTAGGCTTTGTTTGGCGCGGTTGCAACAACTGAAGAAGTAGTGGTGGGAAGCAGTGATAGAATAATCAGCTGTTTTGCAAAGTGGTGACAGAATTTGTGAAACTGTTTTGAAGAACAGTGTTTGCAATGCTGTTTGAAATTTATTTTATCATTTATTAGGGTAAATATGTGCATTCTCACGGAAGATCTGTGTTATCGTCAGAGATCATTTAGGCACTGTTAATTCAGTCTTCTTCTCCCCCGAGTCAACTTGATTCGTGCTTATTTTCTCATAATTTTCTTTTGAGTATGCTTGCGAGTATCCACAATGATATTTTGTCTAATCTTTGGATGAATTGGTGCACCCAAACTGTTTTATTGGAGGTAGCACGACCAACTCAGAGTGTTCATAAATAGATGGTCATATGATTTGGAAGAAGATCAGAAAATGGCTATAGGAGTATCACCGGGAAGCATAGAGAGGAGGTGCAGAAGCATCAAAAACCTAAAAAATCACCTGCAAGGACAAAAAAATTGAGAAATCGGAGAAGAAGAGGAAGCGGATTGGCTGCAGCAAGGAGAAGTGGACGGGTCGCCTTTGTCGGATCTGCCAGTGATGCAGAGGGAGAGATCACCGGCAGAGAGCGGAGAGAGAGAGAGAGAGCTAGATGCAGTAGGACAGAGAGAGGAAGGAGAAGCGGCGACAGAGAGAGGAATAGATCCCAGGGAGGCGGACGAATCGACGCCTCCGTGTCTGTGAATCGCAGCTCCCGAGATTTGGGTTCACGACTGGAGGACGGTGGCAGATTGATGTAAACTCAAATCTAGGGTTTTAGACAAAAAAACAAGGTGAGGGTGTAGTTTTTGACAGAAAATAAAAATGCGATCTTTTAAATAATTGTGGCGTGCGGGAGCTTCGCGGGATATTTCAACGACTAGAACGACTTAAGCTTCACTAGCGAACGCTCGGCTACCACACGTGCATAATAACGTCACAAATACTAGATCCACGGGCATAGCAAATAAGTGGTGGATAGGCCAGATATGAGAACAACGGTAATTAGTAGATGACGATTAAGCAAGGCAAGCTCTAAATAATTAACCGTTCATTTAAAAATTTCAAGCACGAGAATCACAAGAGAATGCGAGAGGGGAGATCGAGAGGTATACCCGGGGAGAGGCAGTGGTAGGCACGATATCTGGTGGTGGTGGCTGGACAGGAGGAGGTGCCGACAGGGTGCTGGTGGGAACTGATACCCGAGATTTATTGAAAGGTCATGCGGGCTAGTGGCACTGAAAAGAAGGAGCTCTGCACAGACTAGGCTTTCCTGAGGAAGATTCTCCGGTGGGAGTCGAACCAGGGAAGCTCTGACAAACTAACAGAGCAAGGGACAACACAAGAATGACAGAGTCGGCGGCCTGGACGCGACTGGTAGCAGAAGATGGAGCGGTCGGCGCTGGCCCTGGCAAGAGGCTCGTCGGAGCGGGTCGGGGAGGAGAAGGCCAGGAGGAGGGCTTTAGGAGCTTTCCGTCGGGAGCAGGGCGGCGCTGGGGAAAAACCGAACGAAAACTAAAAAGTTTTGTTCAATTTGATTTCCCAGCCGCTATTAAGAGTGGGGGAGGGTTTGTTTTTAAAGGGATAGGTTTAGGACTTTGATAAATTGGCTATTGGCAGATTTTGAACATGTGGCTTTTGTTTCTTTAATAAATGCAGATTTTGAGCGGTGACAAAGAGAACTCGGAGGGGATTTCCAAAGGCAGGAGCCAGCTAGACATAGTGCGAAATATATTTAAAAAAATTAATTACCTAAGGCTTGCCCGAAATTAATCTATCTCCTAATTAACAGACCTATGCATTTATGGTCTCTTTGGCCGGTCACACCAACGAGCCAAACCAATACTTGTCGCGAACACGCGCGATACAAAATTACATCAAAATCGCTAATAACATGCGCGGCAAAGCATAATCATCCAACTAAGCGCGAAGACATGCATGGCTAAAAGGAAAAATACATGTACAATAATAAAACCAAAAAGATGTGTCGCGGATTGCATCACGGATCCTGCTAGAGGCGGCAAAAAATTTTAGCGGAACTGTCAAAAAAACCGTTGGGTGCTGCTCATAAAGCGCCGCGCCGAACAAAGCCTTGGATCCTCATGGAATTATCTCCTCCAAAATTGTGTCATAATGTTAATTAAATATCAAAATTAATATGATATTAAAAAAAATCTTAAGATGTAATCATTAAATGCAAAATTGATGTACTACAAATGGCCCGGTTGCGTTGCGTTGTGTTGTGGACCCACTTGCGTGAACCTAGCCGAGCCCGGCAACTAGTGGCGGTATGATGATGTTAATCCCCACCATCTGTCAATAGTCAATTTGAAAGCACCAGGATCTCGGGTTCCTTACATCCAGCGTTTTTTTTGGCTCTGTTTGACATGGTGGTGGCGGTCATAAACGCATGGGCTAAATTCTTATTCGTTAAAAATCACCTAACAAACATCATCTTTAAGAATCAACGGCTCCAAAAAGTCTAAACCTTAACGCACACCATCAACTCCCTCAAAATCCCAACAATATCTCGAATTGAATCCTCTCCATTTACGTCAAGTGAAAGAGAATCACTTCATAGCCCAAAACAGCCATTTCAACTATCTCTGAATCCCACATTGCTGGAACACCATTGACATGCAATCATAATTCGCCACATACATATAGAGCTCACAGAGAAAAGGCATTGTTATCAGCAGTCCCAGCCCTAACCGAACTCCGAAATAACCCCCCACACCATCCCAGCCCTAACCATTCGCGAAACAAGCCCCCCGCCTCTCTCATCCTTCATGAGCGGACGAATGTGAAATGGAGCTCAACTTGCAGCGGGATCGTGATGTTAGCGTCCGCTTCCCTCCTGCGGAGGGCGGGCAAAACAAAATGTGGAGAGCATTCTTGTGCGGCCCTCAAGTAACTGGATAGATGGAGCCGATTCATTTATGAAGGACGTCAACCGTCGACCCTTATTTATGTAGAGCTCAACATAGTTCCAGCAGATTAGTGATAACCTGCTTGATTTTTCTAAAAGCTCACTAGATGTTCTATGCGCATGATTGGCCTTCTGCTTCACTGTTAATATATTTGAAATAGTATGTTTTGAATTGTGTACAAGATGATACTACTATGTGCAACCGACACATGTAGTTGTATTGTTGTGAGAGTTTTAAACATGATAACAAAGTGTGGCTCCATACAAAGGTTTAGGGATTGGTAGGTTTGCATTAAGATTTTCTTCTGTTGTTGTTGTTGATCTCGCTGTGCTTAGTTATACATGATTTCTCCCTTATTACAAAATGCTTTCAATGACCACCCAAATCTTACTAGACCTACGCAAATGAGATGGTAGGTGAACTTCCTGTGCGAGTTTAATGAATCAATTTTGGACTGTGAATAAACATATTGAACTGCGAATAAATTGTTTGGACATGAATATCAATGAAATGTAAATAGCGGTTTTAGGACTGCTTGTAATGTTGCCCAAAGAAGACAAGGAAGAAATTAAAGAAACAAATCCACAGCAGACAAGCAGAGATCCAAATGAATCATTGAATCAGAGACTAAATATCTAGCCATTAATAGAATTAATAATCTACAATCTCTCAAGCACGAGAAGATGTCGCCATGAAAGCAGAAACAAAGAATAGTTATCCTAAACTTATTCCCAAAAAAGAATTCATTCAGAATCTTCCTAAGTCTCTGCTTTGCAGTTTGCAGTCAGACAATGTACATGAAAGCACGCCCCTTCCCCGGTCACCATTGCAGCGCACATTAGGCCGTCGAACCCGATTTCCGACTGCGGATCAAGCTCGATAATCGCCTCACTAATCTGTCCAGGGCTTCCCTCATCCATGGATGCTTGCATCCTTCCCTCGCTTCTGCCACAGAGACCTGGGGCAACAGAAAATAGCGGGAAGAGATACAAAAGAGAGTACTAAGAAGAAGACGACGAAAATCCAGATTTAGCATATGAACCAACCCATCTTCGATTCCGGGCGCTCATCTCCGGCCAATGGATTAGCTCTTCTACGACTTTCAATGGAAACATTATGCCCTCATTGACGGCCTGTGTGCTGCTTGTGTATTTCCAATTTCCAAGTTTTCGCTGAAAGCAATGGTCGTTCAAGTTGATATTTAGAAGATCGCTGAACAGGGGTAGACGAAGCAAGGAGTCGAAGCGCACCTCTACATTTCCTTGAACACCAGCTTCCTCAAATGCTTCTCGCGAAGCTGCTTGTTTTGCGGTCTCATCGCTTTCCCAACCGCCCTATCAGTTTCACACAAAAAGCTTTCATGTCAATTCTGTGTGAAGCTCTCCATAACAAGTCATGAATTGAAATATCTCTTTGTTCATGTCACAAAATTTTTAAAAAGAGTGAGCAAATATCTTATAAGTGATGGGAGTTTTTATAATATAATCCGACGTTACATTCTCATTTATGCACTCACGTTAATTCATAACAAGAAGCCGTGCGTGGGGTCTGTCGTGCACTGTTACTATAGTCGCTCTGTTTCCGTACAAAACACACAATCACGCACCCGTACTCTTGTTCTTTGCAAGGGGGATCCTATGCGTGGAGTCCAAATGTTATGGTGCACATTGAGGTGCGACTCGACAAAACACAAATGAGCACAAAACTGCACTCGACAAAACCCGCCAAGACACAACCACAAATATATAAATATATTCATCAATATAAATATAAATGAGTACAAGAATAAACCAAGTGAAGAAATGACCGTCCGATGAATACGTCGTGGATGCACCGGACACGCACGATCCGCGGCGAGAATCTGAGATCTGGACTGCAATCCGTCTCGCGGACGCACAAGGTTCACTGAAACCTTCAACGTCGAAGTCCGACGTTCGACCACACCACCACCAGACAACAACGCCGCCACCGGAGAATAACGCCACCACCAGAGAGAAACACCATTGAGGCCAACTGCACCCACGCACGCCGTCGACACCACGCCTCTCCACTGCAAAGAACGTCCACTGCAACGCCGACGACAAACTCTAACAAGCCCGACGACAACTCCCTCTCTCGCCGTCGGCGGATATCTCCTCCAAAACCGACGACGGCACCCAAGGCTGGCGGCCCCTCCAAGTGCACGAGCGAGAGAGAGAGAGAGAGGAGAGGGAGGGGCGAATCTTCTATCTCCAAGGCGGCTCCTCCACGAACAGGCTGGCGGCACTTCTTCCTCACAGGCGGCCGGCTCCTTGGGCAGGTAATTCCTTCTCACGGGATGATGAGGGGAATCCTCAAATCTAGGTTTTTATAATGATATAAAACCTAAAGTGCGTGCTAACGGGTCTGGATCCGGGTTGGATCCGGATCCGAACCAATAAGGAAAACCAACACTTTGCACCGTCATTGCAGCATTATGCATACCGGCATGCTACACACTGGAGAATGTGAGCGACATCTGATACTGCTCCCGTCAGTATAAGTCGGACCAAGCGAACGTGTCATACCAAATCATTAAATCAATATAGGAAATATATAATAAATTAAAATATATTCTTATAATTAAATAATAATAAAAATAATGAGGATAGGGTAAGCGAAGTAGGGTAGGCTATGTGGGTGCGCAACTAACATGCAATCCTAATGTGAAGTGCGTGGAAGGTAAATCTAATACCATTGAACACTATAGGACATGCATGCAAAGTCTGACGGAGAAATGAAAATCAACAATAAATAATTAAAACACGCTTAGATAATTGAAGCAATCCAAATTAGGCAAACAAGCTTTGATTTTTCTCAGCGTGGAGGGCCAAAGCAAGAGAGTGCGGCGAATGATTCCTGCAAATCACAACGTAATCTTTAAAAAAAATACCACAATACTATATATCCAATCAAGACAAAATCACAACACCATATGATAATGCTAAAAATAAGAGTTCGTACAATAATAAAGCACTCACAAAATATGGAGATTGCGGTAGGAGAGTTGATCTGGCAACATACATCGTGAGGGTGGCTGAAATATGAAGATGTAGTGGGCGGTGGACTGGATTCGGGCGGAGCGATGACTGGATCTGAGCGGAAGTGACTGTTATGAAAGGTGGGGAGGGGGGGGGGGGGGGAACTGGTTTTGGTCAGATCTGGGTGAAGGAAATTATTTTGGAAAGTTGGGGGGCTGATTTTGGGTGAATCTGGGTGGAGGTAGCTGTTTTGGAAGGTGGGGGACTAGTTTTGGGAGGATCTGCATAGAGGTAGCTGTTTTGGAAGGTGGGGGACTGATTTGGGTAGACTGGATGGACAACAGTGGCTGGGAGGAGGCGGAGGTGGCTGTTGGGGCTGACTCTGGGCGGACTGGCTAGACAGTAGGGTGGGCGGTAGCTTTGGGGAAAAAGGAGGGAGGAGGCGGGCTGGTTGGAGGGTTGTAGGGGCAACGGTTGTGGGACAGCAGGGAGGAGGCGGCGACGGCGAGCTGTTTGGAGAGCTGTGGGAGCGGAGGCTGGCTGTTGGAGAGATGTGGGGGTGGCGGTGGAGGGATTTGAGGGTGGAGGAAGGTGTCTAAGAATAGGGGTTACCTTTGGGGAGTGGGAGAAGGCCTAGGAGTCGTCACCTAGGGTTTCACGGAATCAGGACAGTGGAGGGATCGTTGGATTTCGGGATTCTTCTCTCCAAAATATTCAATGAATAACATGGCAACCCCCATACTCCTATTTATAATAAAAGAACATTAGGGCACCCTGACATCAACAACTATGATTAGCTGAGAGTGTCAGGTGCCCGATTACACTAAATAATAACTGAAAATACAAAAGTGACATGAAAAAACATGTAAAGAAAAATCCGGACGCATTCGCGAAGTTGGATTATCGATCCAGAGACGTTATATATGGTAGATAGTCAATCGGCTCTGAAAGGGCCCAAAACTCGTCTCCGCTACGGGTCTGCATCTCTGTTCCGCATCATTCCCCTGTCTTGAATGAATTCATCTCCTAATGAATAGAGATCGAAAAACTCTCGGTGTATGCCAGGAAAGACTCAATGAGGTCTGCCAAAGGCGTCCAAGTATCATCGATGGCAAAGTATCCTCACCAATGGTACTTCTGTGACTAATCATTCATCGCCGACCGGACTAAGTACCTCACTGGGGTGAGAGAAATTTGTATCATGTATCATTTTTATCGTGTTTGACAGGGCAATGGTAGGTAAAGTGGTGACCTCGATATGTGAGAGACTTGTACTGCGGAGGTCAAGGTGTGAATCCACTCGACCAGCTCTTGAGGATCTGAAGGACTGTTCATAATGAAGAGGGAGCCGATATGTGTACTCCAGGGACTTCGAGCTGTGATAAGACAACTCAGTACGTATGTCAGATCGAAGTCCAGACCGAAATCGGTAAGTGGACATAGCTAGCTCCTCTCGGGTGTTACTCAACACTAACTCATCAAAACAATTCTTAAACTTAGTGACAAACATAGATCCTTGCTGAATGGAAAATAATTGCAAATTTGATGCGACGCTCTCGCCTGATCTAGAAGTACAAGTTTAACAAACTTGATGCAGCGCTCACCGAATAATTCGAAATAATCAAGATAATATTTCATATCTTCAAGCCAATAACTGAAAGACGTGAGAGTTGATGAGCTGTCAAAAGGTGTGGCGACATCACAAAATTGACACTCAAGATCTTTCTCAAAATGATGATCCTTGGTCATCCATAAAATAATTGAGTCACGTAGGAGGGTTGACACAATCTGCTCGTGCATGGGGATGGGGACGACGATGATCATCATAGTAATCATCTCTAGCACGGTGGAATCGCGGCGAAGGGTCGACACGTTTTCTAGAAGTGGTGTGCGACAAACGATAATAATGATCATAATAATATGAGGATTTTTTTAAAGGAGCTCTATGGGATTGAGTATAGGTAGACTCAGGATCCCGAAGTAAAGGAAAGGAAAAAGGATGATAACTAGTCATATATGAACTTAACGACTCTATATGACCTACCACTACGTATATAAAAGTGTTCCGAACTGGCTCTAATACCAATTGATGGGGGTATGCTATGTGGGTGCGCGACTAACATGCAATCGTAATGTAAAGTGCGGGGAAAGTAAATCTAATACCATTGAACACCATAAGACATGCATGCAAAGCCCGACAGAGAGATCAAAATCAACAATAAATAATTAAACCGCGCTTAGATAATTGAAGCAATGCAAATTTATTTTATTACGCAAACAAGCTTTGGTTTTCCTCTGGCGAGGAGGGTCAAAGCGAGAGAGTGCAGTGAATGACTCCAGCAAATCACAATGTAATCTAAAACAAAATACCACAATAATAGATATCCAATCAAGCCAAAGTCACAACACCATATGGTAATGCTGAAAATAAGAGTCCGTACAATAATAAAGCACTAACAAAATATGGGGCTGCCGTATGAGAGTAGATCCGGCGACGTACGTCGTGAGAGTGGCTGAAATATAAAGATGTAGTGGGCGGTGGACTGGATTCAGGTGGAGGGAAGGCTAGATCTGAGCGGAAATGGTTGTTATGAAATGTGGGCGGGGACTAGTTTTGGTCAGATCTGAGTGAAGGTAACTATTTTGGAAAGTAGGGGATTGATTTTGGGCAGATCTGGGTGGAGATGGCTGTTTTGGAAGCTGGGGACTGGTTTTGGGCGGATCTGGTTGGAGGTGGCTGTTTTGAAAGGTGGGGACTTGTTTGGGCCAACTAGATGGACAGTAAGGTGGCTGGGCAGAGGCGGAGGTGGTTGTTGGGGCAGGATAGACGTTGCGGGTCCACATCTAGTCGAGCTCGGTTCATAATCAGGCAAGTCTCAAGACAGGCACTGCATGACTCGGTGTTCTCTTGGTACATGATATTTGATGATGGTTAAAATCTTTAATTTAATTGTAACAACATTATCATACTAACATATTTAACAAATATACAGGCATTTGATGTTATTAGCCCTGGGCATTAGTGGTTATAGGCTATAAATTAAGCCCTTTGGATTGTAATTGGTATTATGAAATGAATAATAATCTCTTAGAACTCTTAGTTCTAGGTTCGTTTGGCATGGCGATGGAGATCGTGAACACAGTTGTTACGAACCGTCGTTCGAGAGCGATCGACCTCACCTAAGGAACTTGTTGTAATATAAAATCATATGCTATATAAAGTCATTGGGAGCTTCCCTAATAAAGTCATTGGGAGCTTCCCTAATAAAGTCATTGGGAGCTTCCCTAATAAAGTCATTGGGAGCATCAGAGTGAACCAAACCGCAGCACATAGGCTCTCTCGCGATCTCCCAACAACGACCCTTCTCCCGCGATCTGTCTGATCTTCTGCCTCCTGTAAGCCACGTCACCTCAGCACGACGCCCTAGCGGGATCTTCTAGCGGCTGCTGCGGCTGGCAGCGGCCAGGCCGACCGCACGACGGAGTTCTACGCCGCACGATGAACCTTCCACTCCGTAGGGGGCCTTCCCAGCGGCCAGTTGGTGTCACCGGTTGGTACGACCAGTTGGTGTCGTCCATCACTTCTCTCTCACTCTGCCACACACTGTATAGAAACGATGTCATGAGCAGATCCAGGGCAAGAAGAATTCCTTGACTTGGTACAGGAAGTGGTGATCGGTGATGAACCTGATTCGTGGCGTCGAAGGACGGTGCGATGGAGAATGTCTTCAAGATATTGTGTCCGAATGAGTTGACCACATTGTTTAGGGTATTGGGTTCATCACACCGACCGATGAAGTTGGAACGTCCATCGATTGATCTGAAACTTGATGGACCGACCACCTACCTGAGTTGGTCACGTCGTGTGAAGAAAACACTTGCAGCGAAACATGTTGGGGGCTTCCTGGTGGAAGAGTTGAAGAAACCAGAGACTGAAGGAGATGAGTGGGAGTCGGCCCATATGACGGTGTTTATGTGGCTTCTCAGCTCAATTGTCTCATCGATTGCCGCCATGGTTGATGGCCTCGAGACGGTCATGGAGGTTTGGGACAAGCTGAATAATACATATGATGGTGTGGGGAACGCTTTGCGGGTCTTCCAGGTGAAGGGAGAAATTGATGACACTGTTCAAGGAGAGAAGAACGTGCAGGAGTACGCTTCCGAGTGGGAACGTCTATGGGTGGATTACAATCACGCCTCCGGCGGGATGTGTTGTAGCGACTAGCAGTGTCGAGCTTCCAAGATCACCGTGGAGGAGAGAACGATGAAATTCCTAAAGGGATCAATAGAGATCCTTGCTTCTATCTGGTACGAAGATTCCTACGCTTGTCGAGACCATCTCTACCATGATCCAGGAAGAGACACGTCTCAAACTTCAGGCAGGTATAGGAGGGTCAACTACTGTGAAATCAGCACTAGCGGTTGCTGTCCTTGGTGTTACAGGATAGAGGGAAGAAACCTGACGATATAACTACGAGGAGGCGGGCCATCTGAGGCAAGCTTGCCCTAAGCAGCCCAAGAAGAGAGATTTGGGAGGTGGACGGGGACGTAGCCGTGAACGTGGTCGGGCTCGTGGTGGCCGAGGTGGCTATCGAGCCAATTTGGGCATGACTGACTGTGGGTAGGAAGTCGGTATCATCTATACAGAGGAGCAGACCCTACTGAGCATGATGGAGGACATTAGGAGGAAACAAAAGGGCGAGAGGAGCGGGGATGGAGCTGGGGGTCGCTATGTATGCTCACCCAACCGATGGATCTCTTGCTCTTGCTTCCATATCTTCCTTCAGGGCATCAGATTAGATCATTGACTCAGAAACATCACGTCATGTGACAGTAAATGCAGGCGAGTTCTCCTTCACTCGCCTAGCTATTGCAGATAGCATCCAGACGACGGATGGTATGTTTTAACTAGTGGTCAGTGAGAGTATTATTAATTGTTCAGGTTCAGTAAAACTATTCAATGTGTTGCATACTACTTCTTTTAGAGTTAGTCTCTTATTCATTAGTTCTATAATCATTCAACTGAAATGTGTTGTTTCTTTTGATATTCTCAATATGATTTTTCAGGAGAAAGGAACGAGACGGATACTTGGAACTGGGATTTGACATGATGGGTTGCGGTATCTGGATCAGGAAGGATTGCGCAGCTCTTCAATCTGTAGTAAAGAAGGCAGACGTTAGAGGACAGAAGCCGAGTACAAAGGATATGCTGATACTCCATCACAAACGGTTAGGACACCCTTCTTTTGGCACTATAGCTAGGTTATTTCCTGTTATTTTTGAAAGGGAAAATAACCAAACTGGTGTGTGATGCTTGTGATTTAAGCAAGCTTACTCGGAGCTCGTATGTTAGTACGGGTTGGAGAAGCTCTTCCGTGTTTGAAGTAGTGCATTCCGATGTATGAGAACCTTGTGCTATAAGTTTTTTGAATGATTATAAGTATATTGCAACGTTTACTGACAGTGCATCCCGTGTTACTTTGTTATATCTGATTAAAAATAAAAGTGAAGTACTTAGCTGCTTCTGAGATTTTCATAATCACGTTCAGACATAATACACTGCGGTGATTAAAGTATTAAGGTCGGATAATGAGACAAAATACATTAATAGGGCAATGGAGGAGCACTTATCTCGCTCATAAGATAATGCATCAGACCACCCGTGTATACACAAAGACACAAAATGAAGTGGTAGAAAGGAAAAACATACACTTTCTGGAGATGTCAAGTAGTATGATGCTCAACATAAAGATTCCTCAGAATCCGTGAGGATACGCGGCGTTGCCAGCGACACAACTCATCAATAGGATGCCATCACAGGGTTTGGGGTGGAAGTTCTGTGTCAGCAGTTGCAAGGACATAATAGGGAGATTCTTCAATTGAAGGTATTTGAGTGTGTGTGCTTTGTGAAGGACAACCGGTCGAGTGTTGGTAAGCTTGATGTGAGGGCAGTCAAGTGTATCTTTGTTGGCTACTCTCGTACTCAAAAGGCGTAAGTGTGGTGGAGTCCAGTGGAGAAAAGAAGCTTTGTGAGTATGGATTCCCACTTTAGAGAGTTGTAGTCGTATTACCGACAGGAGGGAGCCCAACCCACACCAGACTCGTCAGATACCAAAAATATGTGGCGAGAGAGAAAGAGAGAGAGAAGTTGGTGATAGATCTGAGAGTGTGGCAGGGAGGATCAGTGGAGGAGCAAGAGGGAGAGATTGAGAAGGAGAGGTGAGAGGTTATACATGCAGCTCAGGGAGAGCTACTTACATATAGTAGGAAGAGGAAGCTCAGTCAAGCTTAGTCCTTGGCTAGTCTACTCCTGGAGCATCACCGCAAGCCTCAGAGAGTCCAACTGTCACATTACGGAAGACTATCAGCTGAGAAATCCTCCTGAGATATGAGATATGATCATATCTCTTCTCACGGAGATCATGCGACATTAGCATCGTTGGATTGTAGGACAGGTCCAAAGTGCAGGCATCGATGAAGGAGGAGATGATGACTATGAGCAGACTAGAAGTTGCCAAAGCACAGTCTGTCGAGTGCAAATGAGTGCACTGTGAAGCAGATGGACAGTGCTACTTGAGGAGTACATCCAGACCTATGACACGACGAGACATGCGCCTGCTGCGAAGATGAGCATGTCTGCTCAGCTTAGAGTTGGCGATGAATGGTGGATGGATGTTACGCCAACTAGACGTGAAAAATGCATTTCTTTATGGAGATCTAGCAGAGGAGATGTACATGAAGACACCACCAGAGTTTGACACGGCCAAGACAGAAGGTAGAATCTGTAGGTTGAAGAAGTTCCTTTATGGGCTGAAACAATCAGCTCAAGCGTGGTTCGACAAGTTCAGGAAGACAATGATCAGGATGGTGTATCAGCAGATAAATGATGATCATATAGTATTTTTTTAGGCAAAATGAAAGGCACATCACCATGCTTGCGGTGTATGTGGGTGACATAATCATCATAGGGGATGTTGAGCGAGAGATTGGTCGCCTATGGGGGATCTGGGAAAGGAGTTTGAGGTGAAGGATCTGGGTCTTCTCAAGAATTTTATTGGGATTGAGATTGCTTACGAGCCAGAGGGAATACTCCTTTCTCAAAAAAAATATGTTTTAGATCTCCTCACAGAAACAAGGATGTTGGGGTGCAAACCTACCGTGACACCAATCGATCAGAAGTGCAAACTGGGTGCTGACGCAGGGGAACCAGTGGATCGTGAAATGTATTAAAGGCTAGTTGGGAAGTTGATTTACTTAAGCCACGCTCAGCCATAAATCTCATTTTTTTGTGAGCGTTGTGAGCCACTACAGATGTAGTGTCTCACAACGTGCATGTTGTGACCGGACATCTCCTTTTTTGCGAGCGTTGTGAGCCACTACATGCATGACCCAAGGAAGAGTCATATAGATGTAGTGTATACAATTCTGCGATACTTGAATAATGCTCCTGAAAAGGGGCTAAAGTTCAAAAGGAACGGGCACTGAAGATTGAGGGCTATCGCGACTCTGATTGGGCAACTTGTGCGGATAACAAGAGGTCCACTTCAGGCTATTGCATATTCGTGAGAGACAACCTAGACTCCTGGAGGAGCAAGAACAATCATTAGTGGCTAGATCGACAACAGAGACAGAGTAAAGAGTCATGACATTAGGGGTTGCAGAGCTTCTGTGGTTGAAATGGATGCTTGTGGAGCTGAAGTTGGATCAAGGAGATACGATGAAGTTGTGGTGTGACAGTTAACCAATCATCAGTATTGCAAATAATTCAGTTCAACACGATCAAACTAAGCATATAGAGATTGGTAGGTTTTTCATAAAAGAAAAGCTTGATAGTGGGTTACTAGAGTTGAGTCATGTCTCGACCAAGAGACGGGTAGCAAATTGCTTGCCTAAGGACTCAATTCATAGGATATGATCATGGGTTGTAACAATATGAGCTTAACGAATATTTTTCGTCAATCTTGAGCAGCAGTGTTGTAATATAAAATCATAGGCTATATAAAGCCATTGGGTGCTGCCCTAATAAAATCACGGTTCATTTTTCTTAACTGAACTCCATCCATTTTTATGTTCAAAAACATTTTTTCCTTTGTGGCAGTCATAACTGTTGTGATGTCAAACACGCATTATGACTGGTGTTTTTGTCCAAACTTACCGGAGAAAAAATGTCGTGCCCAACGGATGACGGTTCATAACCATAATGTTCACGACCGCCATCGTCATGTCACACGGACCCCTACTCTCACTCCCTTTATCTTCTTCAAAATGACCTTCCTTATGTTGTCTCTCTCACATGGCTCTCATTCTTGCGCTCCTCTTCTCCATTAGTCCCCTTTCTCTAGGATTCCAACGATCTTGGTAGTTGATAGTTACATATAGCAATATGGAGAACTCTCACAGGATGGGAAATGGTTGAGACAACAGAAGAGTTGTTTCGGTTTTGTTTGGCGAGATGTTTTTGCTCCGGTGAGTTTGGACAAAAAGGCCATCAAAAAAAATGTAGAAAGAGAGGAATCGGAAAGAGAAAATCACCCTCAATTATATTATTACCCAAAGAATAGGAGCATACACTTATATAGAGGTAGATTGAGGGAGAGAAATCTACATTTACAATGTGGGACTAAAGGAGCTATACATGGGCCAATACACATGGGCCTCCCAAATGAGTTAATTATATTTTGTCTTTAACACTCCCCCGCAAGTTGGAGCGTACAAGTCATAAGCGCCAGGCTTGGATAAAAACTGATAGTACAGAATCCGAGAGAGAGCCTTAGTGAAGATATCAGCAATTTGACTGGAGGCCGGGACATGTTCCAATACTATCTTCTTTGATTGAACCTTCTCCTGAATGAAGTGACAGTCAACTTCAATATGCTTCGTGCGCTCATGAAATAACGGATTCTTGGCAATATGTATGGCCGCTTGACTGTCACGGAGCAGGGTAGCAGGAGAGGAGAGTGTGAGACCCATATCGCTGAGCAGGCCCTCTAGCCAGGTGACCTCAGATACGACCATTGTCATAGCACGATATTCAGCCTCAGCAGATGAGCGAGCTATAACAATCTATTTTTTGCTGCGTCAGGTAATAATGTGTCCACCGATGTAGGTGCAAAAATCGGTTGTGGAATGTCTATCATCAAGTGACCCTGTGTAGCCTGCATCAGAGTAGGCAACAAGAGATCAGGAAGTCGATGGCTTATAAACAAGTCCTGGTCCAGGAGCCTTCTTTAAATATCTGAGGATCCGCTTGACGGCTCGAAGATGAGAAGTTCGAGGGGTATGCATGAATCGGCTTACAACTCCAACAGCAAATGAAATATCAGGTCACGTAACTGTGAGGTAGATAAGTTTCCCCACCAAACGTCGATAGTACTCTGGATTGGTCAGAACAGGGTCATTCCCAGAGTCATGATTCGATAGCTGATGATTCATATCCATCGGAGTATCTGTAGGCTTGCATCCCGAGTAACCCGCACTTTGTAGAAGATATATACAGTACTTCCGTTGAGATAAGACTAGTCCATCAGGTCTCCTTGCAACCACAAGTCTAAGGAAGTATCGCAGATTGCCCAGATCTTTTGTCTGAAAGACGAAGTTCAGATGTTGTTTGGTTTTCTGAATCCTGATGGTGTCGTTTCCCGTAATCAAAATGTCATAAACATAGACAAGAAGAAGAACTGTCCATGTTGCTTAATGATGAGTAAAAAGAGAGAAATTAGCAGAACTCCGAGTGAATCTCATCTCGCGAACCACCTTACTGAACTTATCAAACCAAGCGCGAGAGGATTGTTTGAGACATATATAGACTTCTAGAGAAGACATACACGAGACTCCCCAGTGGTCTCAAACTCAGGTGGTTGGTGCATATACACAGTCTCTTGAAGATCGTCATTGAGAAAAGCATTTTTGATATCCAATTGATGGTGTCATTGGCGGTGCACAACAAGAGAGATCAGAAACCGTACAGTACTTAGTTTTGCCACCGAAGAGAGCGTTTCGTCGTAATCGAGGTCATGTTGCTGAGTGAAGCCCTGGGCCACCAAACAGGCTTTGAGACGATCAACTGTTCTATCAGGAGCATGATTGATTGTAAAGACTCATTTGCAGCAAACACAAGATTGACCAGGAGGGAAAGGAACAAGGTCCCAAGTCCGGTTAGCCCAGAGAGCTGCCATCTCGTTGTCCATGGCCGCACGTCAGCCCAGATGTTGGAGAGCGTCCTACAAGGAGTTAGGAATGGAGATAGTGGAAAGAGAGAGGGCAAAAGTGCGAAGCGGTGGAGAGAGGCGATGGAGGGAGACATAGTTTCCCATGGGATGAGTCGTAGAGGGTGGTGCTTGATCGTCAACGCGCAAAAGAGCATCAGTAGTAGGGGATGTTGTCGGGCTGTAATCCGGGACGAGCGTCGAGTATAAGACACAGAGAGGTGAAGGAGGGAGAGGTAGTGAAGTTGGTACTGGAGGAGCGAAAGAAAAACTTTCATATTCAACAAAGGTAGGAGACGAGCACCTTATTGAGTGTGGGAGAATAAGAAACATACCCCTTTTGGTTACGAGAGTAGCCAACAAAGATACATTTGGTGGCACGGGCGACAAGTTTGTCACTTGGTGGTCCGAGAGAGTGAACATAACAGGCACAACCAAAAGTTCAAGGCATGAGAGGAAAAGGGGATTTGGAAGGAAATATGAGACTAAATGGAGAAGCAAAGTTAAGTACGGAGGAGGGAATACGATTAATGAGATAGCAGTAAAGACATCAAAGTTCCAATATTCAGTGGGGACCTTCATTTGAAGCATGATTGACCGAGTGACATCCAGGAGATGACGATTCTTCCGCTCGGCCACACCGTTTTGCTGGGGTGTGTACACACGTGAAGTTTGATGAATTATCCCAAAGTCGGTGCATAAAGTGGAGAAGCAACGACTAGTGTATTCACGAGTGTTGTCAGTGCAAAGCGTTTGTACAGTGGTAAAAAATTACGTACGTACTTCAATAATAAACGCACGAAAAACAGAAGTTAGCTCAACATGATCGTGTAGGAGATAAAGCCACATTAGACGTGAATAGTCATCAATAAATGTTACAAAATACCGATAGCCAAAAAGACTGGGAAATTTATAAGGACTCCAGATATCGGAATGAACTAAATAAAACAGAGTACTACTCCGGTTACATGAAGGAGGGAAAGAGATACGATGTTGTTTGCCAAAGATACATGACTCGCAAGAAAATTCCTGTAAAGAGATATCAGGAAGGGCCTTCTTGAGAATCGGAAGAGGAGCATGGCCAAGACGACGATGTCAGTTGACGTAGGGAACAACAGAGAGTGAAGTGGGAAGAACGTCCAGGAGATAAAGCCCGTTTGACAGCCGTCCTCTACCAATGATAGTATGTGTTCGACGATCCTGCATGACAAAAGAAGAAGGATAAAAGGTTAGACAACAATCAAGATCTTGAGCAAGCCTACTAACAAACAGTAGGTTGAAGGGAGAGCCCGACACATGAAGAACCGAGGTTAAGGAGAGAGTATGAGTAAGTTGCAGATCAGCAGCTCCAGATACAGGAGTAGTATCGTCATTTGGCACAGTGATAAACTTAGGATACTCAGTGTGCATGTACTGAGGAGGTTTTTGAGAAGTAATGTGATGGGTGACTCCAGAGTCCAGGATCCATTGAGAGCTGTAGGAGACACAGGAGATGCAGGAGCAGGAGCAACAACCAGGAGGAGAAGTAAGATGAGGAGGCAAATCAGTTTGCGATAGAGAAGGAAGCAACCTTAAGAGTAGAGCCAGATGAACGGTTGACCATGCCTTGAAGCTGCAGTATCTGGAGGCAGAGGTCATTGATATCCTTCGATTGAGAGAAGTGTCCACTCAGTCCGTCGCAGTCGAGCTCTGGGCCTTTCGTGAGGCCGCTCGCCGGGGTCGAACTCACAGTGGGAGAGGGGCCTGCAGGAGCTCCATCGAGCACTCGCCGCCCTTGTAAGATGAGGAGACAAACCATTTTGCCCTGTTTGCGATAGCAGGTAGCTTCAAGGTGGTCATCACGACCGCAATAAGTACAGCTTTTGGCTAAGGATGGGAAGTGCTTAAGAGACCTAGAGTTTTCTTTTGCCTTGCAGGTGTGCGACACGTCCCCGACCACGAGACGTGAAGCGGTCGCCCCGAGTAGAAGAACCGTGGCCAGAGGGAGCAGGAGTAGGGAGTAGGGGCTGCTGGAGCAAAGCTGGAGAAGGTGGTTGGAGCCTCGGGAGGTGGTGTAACTTTGAGCACCATGGAGCAAACATCAGACAGAGAGGGTGTAGTAGAAGAAGAGAGAATCTGGGCCCGGATGCTGTGAAGATGACTAGGAACACGGATCATCATCATAGCGATCCCAAGAGCCTCCTTCTGTGCCCGTTGAGGAGCAAGGTCTGCAGAGGGAGGTTGGTGTTGTATCCAGGCCTCCACCAGGGTTCTGGTTTTGGCAACAAAGGAAGTTAAATCGCATGTGGTGCCAGGGTCCAGGGATTGAAGAGTAGAGATAACGTCAAAAAGGTGTGGTAAGCTATTCTGCCCAGAGTAGAGAGAGTGCAGCTCATCCCACATTTCCTTAGCCGTTTCATAATACATTGTCATGTGGTAAGACTCTGTGTCCATAGAGTTAAGCAACCAAGATTGGACTCGACCGTCACCGCGAAGCCAGTCATTAGAGGGATCAACAGGGTCATTCCCTGAGTGAGGTGAGGGAGTAGACCCTTAGTCTGCAGAACACGACGAACGGAATGAGACCATTCGACATAGTTGGCCTTTCCGCTGAGGGAGATAGTGGTGATGCAAAGTTCATCATGAATCTCGGTAGATGGTGCAGCAGCCGGGGCGGGCAGAGAGGAGGAAGCTGTGGTTGAATCAGTGGAGGCCATGGTGGATAGAAGCAGGCCGGGCGGATAGAAGAAGCAGGCCGGGCGACTAACAGCAGAGGATTAAGGAGCAAGTCGCGGCGACCAGAGCAGTCCGCGGCGACAACAAGCAAGACGCAGGTCACGGTGAAGAGAAGCAGGGCGCGTCGACAATGAGGAGTCCGCGGCGACAACAGACAAATCGCAGGTCGCGGTGAGGAGAAGCAATCTGCGGCGACAACAGGCAAACCGCGGCGAATGGAGGCAGGGAGGCAGGTCGCAGGTCGCGGCGACAACAGGCAAACCGCGGTGACAACAGGCAGGTCGCAGGTCGCGGGGAGGGGAAGCCGGGCGCGGCGAATGGAAGCAGGCCGCAGCGACAAGAAGGAGGTCGCGGCTAGAGACGGCACGACGCAAAGAGGCAGACCGCGGCGACTGGAGATAGGTCGCGGTGACAAGGAGAAGAAACCTGCTAGAGCAGCAACGGGCAGCGGACTGGAGCAGTAAGTTCGCAGCGGACTGAGGCAGGAGTTCGCTGCGAACTCGAGTAGGAGCGAGAAGCGAGAAGACAGGCTTCTTGGAGCAGTCCACAGCGAGAAGGGCGAGAAGACGAAGTCCGCGGAGGGTTGTAATAGTAGGTTGCGAGCGAGAAGAGTGAGACGAAGGCAGTCCGCGGCGGGAAGACAGTTCGCGGCGGACTGAAGCAGAGTACAACGAACAGGTAGGAACAAGTGGACCCCACGGGACAGAGAGACGAGGCTATAAGTAGCCCTGAGAGGAGGAGGGTGGATCCACGGAGTAGAGAGGAGGCGGTTTGACAAATGGAGTCCGTCGAAGGCCGCTCGATTTCAGCGAACAGGAGAGGCGGGTAGAAGCAGAGTCCGCAGGAAGGCCGCGGGGAAGAATTTAGAGGCCGCTGGAATCACAAGGAAGGAAGAATTCCTCTGATATCATGTAGAAAGAGAGGAATAAGAGATATAAAATCACCCTCAATTATATTATTACCCCAAAAATAGTACATACACTTATATAGAGGTAGATAGATGGAGAGAAATCTACATTTATAATGTGGGACTAAATGAGTTATACATGAGCCAATACACATGGGCATTCCAAATGGGCTAATTATATTTTATCTTTAACAAAAAGAAAACTACTTTTGAACATAAAAATGAATGAAGTTCCTCGGGTGAGGTTGGGCATCCACGAACGCTAGTTCATAACCACTGCCTTCCCAACTGCCAACACTGTCTTTTAGGCTCTATTTGTTTAGCATTTCGCTGCTCCGTTTTGGGCAAACGCCGCCGGAAGGAGGGTAAACAAATGAACCTCCGGCGGCGTTTGCTCTCACCCGCCCGCCTTGAGAAACGCCCTCAAAAGCTCGTTTGGAGCAGCCACCTCCCCCCTCCGTTTCGAACACTCCGTTTCCACCCGCCGGATCGACCCGCCACGCCGAAACAAATGAAGCCTTAATCTCATAAATATGATCAGCCCTCCCCCTAGTTCATAACCCTAAACACTAATACATCTCTTATGTCTCCATTTACTCCTTGTTCCTGCTCACTAACTTGAAGACACTCATAAAACATGAAATTAAAATTTGATTTCTTACCATCTCCAACCGAATAGCTGAATCTTGTAGTCATATTTTCCAACTCCAAACAAACAAAAATGGGCACTTAATTGGAAGAAAAAGAAGAAGAAGAAAACAGTGTCAAAATTTATACAATGGGGGATGAATACTTTACTCATTAATCTGATTAAGATTTTATTCTTCATCAAAAGAGATATGAATCTTGGAATTAGCCTTCGTTAATTTTCTCTATGAACCCCAAATCCATGGATATGAATCAAAGGAGATATGAATCTAATTTTCCCCCCACAATGCAATAAAAAATGTAGAAAAATTGTACATGAAAGCATTCTATATACCTTCGGAAACATCATGCCGTACCCCTTCTGAGAACTGATGACGAGCACCTCCATGGAACGAAGTAGATCACTGCTCGAACAGTTCGCGTCGAATTTATAAGGAATGCATCTGAAAATCCGGAGAAACGTAAATCAAAACACTCAGAAAATTAAAAGAAAACCATTAAAATATTCATGAACAGGAGAGAAAAGTTGGGGAGAGGTCATTTTAGTAGAGGTGTGGAAGAAGATGGATGGATAAACCGTGGACGAACCCGACAACGAGCCGGCCGCCGGCGCTACTGTACCGCTGGAGCTGTCTTCCCTGCCGAGCAGCCAGAGTAACCATCCTTTCGAAATTCTCTCTCTATATATGTCTACCTATCGTCCCTGTTTCTCCTGTCCTGCGTCCTTTTCCTCAGATCCCCTTTTGAGAAAAGAGCAAAAACATACCGAAATGAGCCCTCTGACCTCTCCGATGAAGACGACGGGGGGAATCGAGAAATGGAGGGGAGCAGGAAGTCTGAACGTGGGCTTTGAATGAACGGCGACGGTGGGGTTTTATAGAGAGAGTGTGTGAGGAAAAGAATGGTGAGGAAGACGGAGAGGTGTTTATGTGGAGCTTTCCCCGCACGATCCCGAACCGGGACGACTGCAATAGCCGCGAGTCGCTGACGGTTAGGGAGGTATACTTACCGCGCGGTCGGAAACATTGGGCGTGCGCCGCAATTGCTGCGCGTCGTGGTCGTAAATGATGACCGGCAAAATCACTGCGCCGCCGTAACGATGTCATAAAAGAAACTGTGTTAATCTTGTTGGAATATCATATTAATATTTATTAAAGAGTGTTGATATTTGCCGATCGTAAATTGATATTTGCAGCTCAAGAATATTTATAATCCCAAATAGATATTTGAAGTCCTGACAAATATTTGCACGTGTTCAAAACTTTTAAATTTCATTTAGAATTCAGAAGATTTGCCTACAAAAGCATCCACAGAGTCAGGAGAAAAGGCTTTGTTGAGTTCTTCATACTAGGTGGAGTACTTAGAATCTAGGGGGAGGTAAGCTTTTATTATTGAGGCAATTAAACAAACACCTTGCTTGCATTCAGCCTCTGAGCTTTGGTCGCATAGACATGTAGATGTCTTAACCGACATTTGCTGCCCTGGCGAGAAAACACCATTCTCCTTCGAAGAAGTGGAATCAGAGCAAGAAGAAGCATTGGAGCTCTCAACTCGGGCTTCAGAACTTTCTTCCGGATTTCCCTTAGATCCAAGTGTTTGCAGTAGTTTTACTGTAAAAACTTTTCTTTTTTGTCATCGATGGCGCAACCCAAATGGCGATACATCACTGAACCGCCCGGTCGCGTACACATCGCCCCCACGCCCGGTCGCGCGCACATCGTCCCCACGCGCGTTCACATCACAGCCCGCCACCGCGCAGGTCCCCCTCCAGTCGTGCCCTATTGTCAACCTCCACTGTCGATCAGCCACCGCTGGTCGTCCCTTAGACCACCACCTAACTTCCATCGCCCAACCACCTCTGCCGTGTAACGAACATGCCACATCATCCGTGTAACCACCCATGATAGGGGGTGCGTATAATCGAATTCTCATAATAAGTGTGTGCATAACCGATAACATAATTATGTGCATAATAAAACTTAAGATAACAGGTGCAGATAGTAGAAATTTGCATTACAATGTGCGTATAATGAAAATACGCATAACAGTCTGTGTATAACAACAAATACGGTTATGACATGCGCATAACCATATCCATCATGGGTGTGCATATAGTCATATAACTACTCATAATATACGTGAACATAATACGTAAATTGGTTATTGATGGGTTACACAATCATTTATAATGCATGTTCCCACATGATCTTCCCCCAAAATGGGAGATCATGGGGTTGACTAGTCACCCCCGCCTCCCATGATGAGGAGAACATGAGGGGGTGGGGCCACTCCCTCTCTCTCCACCAAAACCGCCCCCTTTGGGGAGAAACCGCCGCCGCCGCCGCCTGGCTGGCCGGCCGCCTGCCGCCGGTAGGCCGCAGGCCGGCCTCGCCGTGCAGGCCGCGGCCACGCCGCCAGGCCGCCGACGTCCTGGCCGCTGGCCAGGCTCGCGGCCAGGGCGGCCTTGCCGCAGGCTGGACGCGACCGAGCCTCCAGGCCGCCAGCGGCATTGCCGCAGGCCGCGGCCAAGCCGCAGGCCGCGACCAAGCCGCCGGCCGCCGGCCATGTCGCCGGCCAGGCTGCCACCGGCCGGCCGCCTCCACCGCCGGCGCATGGTCGCCCCACCGCCATGGACGGCCTGCCCACCGTCCGATCACGGTGGGCTTTCCTCGCCATCCGATCTAGTGGGTAACCACCCACTAGCCTACTACATTGGTGGTGGGTCCCACCATGATCCTCTCCTGGAAGCTATAAAAGGAGCCCTAGGGCCGCCACATTCTTCACCTTTTGGCTCCTAGTCATCTTCTTCCTCAGGTCAGAGCTATGCCTGACTCCTCCCTCGGGTCATCCTCCAGCCACCTCGAACCACCGCGAGCCACCACGAACCACCGCGAACCACCAGAGCACCACCGGTCGGAGAACGCCCAGGTCCCAGCGCGAGCAGAGGAGGAAGAAGACGATTCTTGCAAGTAGGCGCGCGGCGGACACGCAACCCAAGCTACAGAGCTCCAGTGCCGCCCCTCGAATTCTAGTACTCAAAGCGCTCCCGCGAAGCAGCCTGTTGCACGCGGGAAGCTGTAGTTCTCTTCTCTCACCTCAAGTTGTAACGGGAGCGGCCTGTCGCCCCGATTCACTGAACGCCCTGTAACCGCAAGCAGCTAGTGGATTTTGACCGGCACAGACCCGATCACGTGATTTTTTACTCAGTTTAGGGGTTTTTCCACGTCATCATATCTTGAGTCGATCTTCCCTTTTCTCTGACTGTGTGCGCGGTCGACCGCCCCGCAAGCTAAGGTGGCCCAGTTGAATCCGGTCCAACCGGGACATCGAGTTTGACCGCAACAGTTATGGTGTGTGGATAACCGAACACCCTAACTAGTTAAATACTGAAATGTCATCATCAAGACCCGCAAAAAAGACCTTAGGCCCTCCTTTCTACCACCTTCCTTCCCACGTGTTGAACTCGGAAACTACAGTTCAGAAGGAGTTTGGACTGATGAGGCAACTTGCACTTACTTTTTTCGAGTTTGAGTGTTCGGACAGTCACTTAGAGCACCAAACTGCCACATACACAGAAGATCAAAAAGAGCTTCTCCTCCATAACTAATGTTGAGCTGGGCATCTTGGAGAGCACAAGGGAGCGCCAAACTGCCCGCCTGAAAACCACAACAAACATTATGGAAGCTCCGGCCAATCAGAATCAACCAAAGGAGAGAGAAGTCAAGAGTCCAAAAGTCCTCCCAAAGATGCTCTTGGGGGTTTATTTATAGTTTCCTGAGAATGCTCTGCAGATAGCGGAATTCCACCTTTTGATTTCACCAAACGAAACCCAAATTGGGCTGCCAACAACGAAATCTTGTTGTTTGAAGTGGTCAATGGCAAGCCAGATTCGGCTCCCCGGGAAAATAAAAAACTACCCCTACGACCGAGTCGGGGTCGTGATTTTGACCGGCACAGACCCGGTCACGTGGTTTTTTTACCCAATTTAGGGGTTTTTCCACGTCATCATATCTTGAGTCGATCTTCCCTTCTCTCTGACGCTGTGCGCGCTCGACCGCCCCGCAAGCTAAGGCGGCCCAGTTGAATCCGGTCCGACCGGGGCATCGAGTTTGCCCGCAACAGTTATGATGTGCGGATAACCAAACACCCTAACTAGTTAAATACTGAAATGTCATCATCAAGACCCGCAAAAAGGGCCTTAGGCCCTCCTTTCATACCACCTTCCTTCCCACGTGTTGAACTCGGAAACTACAGTTCAGAAGGAGTTCGGACTGATGAGGCAACTTGCACTTACTTTTTTCGAGTTTGACCGTTCGGCCAGTCACCTAGAGCACCAAACTGTCACATACACAGAAGATCAAAAATAGCTTCCCCTCCATAACTAATGTTGAGTTGGGCATCTTGGAGAGCACAAGGGAGCGCCAAACTGCCCGCCTGAAAACCACAACAAACAGTATGGAAGCTCCGGCCAACCAGAATCAACCAAAGGAGAGAGAAGTTAAGAGTCCAAAAGTCCTCCCAAAGGTGCTCTTGGGGGTTTATTTATAGTTTCCTGAGAATCGTCTGCAGATAGCGGAATCCCACCTTTTGATTTCACCAAACGCAATCAAATTGGGCTGCCAACAACGAAATCTTGTTGTTTGAAGTGGTCAATGGCAAGCCAGATCCGGCTCCCCGGGAAAATAAAAAACTACCCCTACGGCCGAGTCGGGGTCGTGATGCGCCCACTCGCCTAGGAGCGAAGAGTGCCTGGAGCTGTTGGCACTCGCTACCCTTCCTGGGACCGGGGCGAGTAGGGGGCTTCCCCTGCTCGCCAATCCCACTCGTGCTGGGCGAATAAAGAGGAGCCCTCTCCATTTGCCCCTTCGACTTGTCCGGGCAAAAACTACCTTCCTTGACTAATGTCCTGAAGATCCCCTCTCGACAAATATGGGGTTGTACACTACGCATGAGAGAGCTCCCAAATAATTCTTCGTAGATCTTCCTGTGTGCTCGAAGGAATCTTCGAAGGCATTCAAAGATCTCTTGAAGATCTCCCTGTGGCATTTGAGATCCTTTAATTAAGGATTGCTCCGCGCGCATTGCACCACGCACATTGCATCAACACATTGCAACGAGCATATCGCTCCATACTCCTCTGCTCGTAACCATAAACAAGTTGCCGACTCCATATCGTGTCGAGCGCACTGCTCCTGCTTCCGAGCACCAGCCGCAGACTCCAGAGTGCAAGAAGCACATTGCTCCTCACTATAACAGTCTTGAAAATACTTAGCTTCACGAGCGGTGGAATGTCACCCTCGATGCTTCCTCTCCTTCTGTTACGCCCCGAAAGTTGTGTGCGAGTCGGTCGCGAAGAAAAAGTTTTTTGGTGCTGTAGGGGTACACGACCTAGGACACGGGCGTGTCCAAGGCCGTGTTTGGCTGGTGATTTTTTTGGCCGTTTTCAACCCGAGAAGGACACGGCCAGAAACACGGCCGGATGACACGGGCGTGTCATCCGACACGGGCGTGTGCCAACCCGTGTCCCTACCCATGTCCTGATGGGTCGTGTCCGTTGCCGTGGCGGTTATGCGTGACACGCCCACGAACACGGACGTGTCGAGGAACCCGACACAGGCGTGTCAGATTAGACACGGGCGTGTCTTGGCCCGTGTGCGTTTCTCAGTTCGACGATCGTGCCTGGATTGAGGCACACGGCCTGGGACACGGCCGTGTGCCAAGCCGTGTTCGGCCCGGGTCTGGATAATTTTGGGCAGATCCGAGCCGTTCGTTTTCTTTATTTTAGATCCGACGGCCCAGATGAGTCCCTGCTCTATTTTAGGCCGGGAATAGGAGGTTAATTCCCCATTTTTTCTCCAAAGTTCTCCCCTTCCAAAGTGAGAGAGAAGAGGAAGAAGAAGGAGGTTTCCGGCCGCCGGCGGAGCATCGGAGCACCGTTTCGAAATCGGAGAGCGGATCCGTGGAGGGAAGGTCATTGCGAAGAGTTCTAACCGCGTAGTTTTTCCATGGCGCCAAAATGGACTGCAAGGGTAACGATTCTCAACTTGAGCGTTTGAAGCTCTTTCTTTTGCATAGGGAACCCCGCTCCCGCGAGTGTGCGGTGAGTGCGTGGTGTTCCTTGGGGTTGACGGGAATAGTCCCCCTTGTGTTGCATATAGAGCCCGGAATCGTAAGTACGAGCATAGACATTGTGTGTGAAGCCTACCCGGACGTGTTTTGTCTGGATCGGTGATGTTGCATTTGATGTGGTTTTGTCGGAGAAGACTCTGTGCTTTGGATTTTTCGGGTTTCTACGCGATAGATTGCAGCATGGATCCTTGGAGGTTAGCTTCAAGGCGCACCCGGAAAACTGAGCGGAAACGTGTTCTGCTAACTTGGCGGTCTGGGAACCGGCCTTGATCATAACTGAGTTATGAGAATGTTTTGAAAAAAAAATTTGGGATCCGAGAGAAGCTTGGCCCGCGCAAAGGACTTAAATTGGACATGCGGCGTGAGCAACGGGCAAGTGGAATTGGACCTAGGCTATGTGGTTCGGTGCGAGAGACCCGAAGACGGGGACTGGCCGTTGGCATAGTCGGAGCCTTAGACGGTGGTCAGAAAGGCTAAATGCTCACATGTTGTTGCCATCCTGGGGGTGGTGGTGAATGCACTGATGGGTCAGGGTTCACCATGAATGTGCCCTGAGTGCACGGGGTGTTTGGCCGTGCGAGCCTACATCTGTGGCGAATTATAAATGCGTTATATATATTGTTGGGCTAATGTTATGCAGGGAAAGAACACCGCCGTCCCGAGTAAGGGGCATGGTCGTTATAATTTGGTCGGCTTTTAGCTGACCGTTGCTTTATTTGCCACCATGCGGTGGTATGTGCTTGCAGGTGCTGCGGAGCCGAACGCCA
The DNA here is from genome assembly GCA_039583875.1 of Platanthera guangdongensis. NCBI lineage: Eukaryota > Viridiplantae > Streptophyta > Magnoliopsida > Asparagales > Orchidaceae > Platanthera > Platanthera guangdongensis. The sequence goes on along the minus strand of CM077147.1, from coordinate 14,739,968 downwards.
AATAGCGGGCTGGTGCCCATGTTGCTGTGCTGGCCCTAGAAGGTCGTAGAATAGCTGTTTTTTTATATTTAACATGTGTGGCCGGCCTGTGAGCCGATGTATATAAAATACTCTTTATTAAGTGAACATTTGTAAGGTCATAAGGCCATGTACCCGTTTCTGTGTATTTGGGGTTTCATTCCTGTTGTTGTAGCTGTGGACATTCATATTGATGGATTTAATTTTGGGTTCTTTCAACTTTAAAATCTTCCGCTAGAATGCTCTGTGATTAGGACGAGTAGTCTTAATTGGTTGGTTTGATTATTCATTTAGTATCCCTTCCGGCTGTCTGTGGTATACGGCGTCGGGTTCCAGCTGGATCTTCTGTTATATGTCATGCGACGGATGGGGGTGTTACAATTTGGTATCAGACTTCTGGTTACGGTCAAGCTTAAATGAATTCGTGGGCGAATTCTTTTAAGGGGTGGCGAGCACATGTGTGCGTCATCGTTATAACATCAAAAGAATCCATGAATGTCCACTTAGGAATGGAAAATACACTTGTTTTGTGGAACCTGAGTGTTCCAATGATTGCTTTTAGCAATTTATATGTTGTCTAATCGTGTGTCTTTGCTAATTTAGGCAGCTAGGAGCGGTGCTGGTCAGTCAGAGCGTCCGCAATCAGCGGAAAGTAGTGCGCCAAGGGACGTGCCTGCTACACCTCCTTCAGCGGAAACCATCAGGATGGTGGCTGAAGCAGTGTTCGCAATGATAAATGCCCAACCTGCAGGGCAAATGCATCGCGCACCTCCTGCGAATGAGCAAGAACCGGTTGGGGTGGCAGAGCCGAGAGTGGTGGAACGCGCAGCAATGGAGTTAGTAGAGCCGAGAAGAACTACGGAGCGGCAGCTAAAGCATGTGATGGGCTTTAATCCTCCGAGGTTTAAAGGGGTTGGAACGCCAACTCAAGCTGAGGACTGGCTCTCTTCCATAAAGAGGGTCTTGACGGCCACAATAACTGAGGAGTGGCAGAAGACCACCATAGCGACTTTTCTTTTGGAAGGTGAAGCGAGGCTGTGGTGGGACGAGATGGAGTTTCATCTTCTAGTGGGAAGGCAACTTGCGGATGTGCCGATGGAAGAATTTTCAAGATTGTTCCTAGCCAGATTTGTACCTTCTGCTCAGAAGTTGGAGATGGAGAATCAATTTCTTGGGTTGTCTCAGGGATCCAGAAGCGTGGACGAATATCTGCATGAGTTCACACGGTTGGGTCGTTATGCTGGTGCTATGTTTTCAGAAGAAGAGAGGAAGACCAACCGATTTTATGAGGGTCTTCGAGGCGATTTACAGTTACTCCTTGCTGGGCCTAAGGCGCAGAGCTTCCTAGCCTTGGTCAATTCGGCCCGATCGTTGGAAAAGGCTGCGAAGAAAGTTCAAGAGAAGAGGGACCCAGGAGAAAGGAAGACCGAGTTCAAGGTGCCAAGTAACAAGACAGGCTTCCGCAGATGGAACAAGAAGCGGAGGACTTCGAACTCAGCCCCTTCGGCTGATGCATCGGGGGCAACTACAAGTCGAGTCCCCGTAGCTTGCTACAACTGTGGGAAGACGGGGCATTTTGCTCGGGAGTGTTGGAGCGGATGTTCGAAGTCCGAGAGGAGGCCTGGAGCGACTTATGAGGAGAAAGGGAAGGCGGTGGAGTCAACCGCGTCCCATCATGCTCCATCCCAGCCTAGAGTCTACAACCTTGGTCTGCAGGAGGCCATTAAGCAAGCAGACGTGGTGACAGGTATGAGTTAAATTACAGTGGTTTAACTTTTATAGTTGTTACCTTTGTATTTGTAAGCTTACGTTTGTTAGTGCTAGGCTTTGTGTTAATCTTTGGGTTTCCGGCGAGAGCCCTTTTTGATACGGGAGCATCACATTCCTTCTTGTCCGAAAAACTTTTATCGCGCATCGGAGTTCCGTTCTCGATGGCAGAAAACAAGTTGGATGTGTTGTTGCCTAATGGGTGCTCAATGCGTGCGGATAGGGTGTGTGTTATGAAGATTCGAATTGGAGACCGGGAGTTTGATTTGCGGGCGTTGGTTCTACCGTTGGTGGAGTTCGACGTAATTTTCGGTATGGATTGGCTCTCGGAGCAAAGTGCATGTATTGATTGCAGCCGTAAAGAAGTTAAGTTGGGTCTGGACACTGATCGAGAGACTACTTTTGCGGGCATGAAGGGGTCAGGGAAAGTTCTGATGTCGGCCCTTCAGATGTTCAAGCAGTTCGGTCTGGGGCAGAACTATATGTCACTCTAGTGCAGACTTCGACGCCTAAGCCTAGTTTGGACAGCATCCCAGTTGTGTCCGAGTATCCTGATGTGTTTCTAGATGATCTCCCAGGAGCCCCTCCTCAGCGGGAGATAGACTTTACTATAGAGCTAGTACCGGGTGCCAAACCGGTGTCACGCTCCCCCTATCAGATAGCTCCAAGAGAAATGACAGAGTTGAAGGTGCAACTGCAAGAGTTGCTAGAGCAAGGTTATGTGCGTCCAAGTTCATCGCCTTGGAGCGCACCAGTTCTCTTTGTTAAGAAGAAAGATGGGAGCTTGCGGCTTTGTATCGATTATCGGGAATTGAACAAACTTACGGAGAAGAACAAATATCCAATCCCGAGGATTGACGATCTATTTGATCAATTGGTTGGATCAACTGTATATTCGAAGTTAGATTTGAAGTCCGGTTACTATCAGTTGAGGATAAGGGAGAGCGACATCCCAAAGACAGCATTCAGTACGCGGTTTGGGCATTACGAGTTCACGGTTATGCCGTTTGGGTTGACGAATGTGTCATCCGTGTTTATGGATCTGATGAATAGGACGTTCAGAGAATACTTGGATCAGTTTGTGATAGTATTCATCGATGATATTCTGGTGTATTCGCGGTGCGAGGAGGATCATTACAAGCATTTACACATGGTGTTGGATGTAACACCCCAGTTTTGCAAGAGGTTCATTCTACAGTTCTGGAAAAAATTTTGGGTTTCTGGCAGGAGGCACACGGCCTGCGACACGGGCGTGTCGCAGGGCGTGTCGAGGCCGTGTCGACACTCGGCCCAAGTGTCGACACTTTCGCTCGACAAAGTGTCGAGAGTGGGGCACACGGCCTGCGACACGGGCGTGTCGCAGGGCGTGTCGAGGCAGTGTCGACACTTGGCCCAAGTGTCGGCACTTTCGCTCGACAAAGTGTCGAGAGTGTGGCATACAGCCTGTGACACGGGCGTGTCACAGGGCGTGTCGAGGCCGTGTCGACACTCGTCCCAAGTGTCGACATTTTTGCTCGACAGGGTGTCGAGACTGTGGCACATGGCCTGTGACACGGGCGTGTCACAGGGCGTGTCCAGCTTGGTCGACGATCTTCGCTCGACGTTTTTTCGCGGTGTCGACACAAAGCCTGTCGACGGGTGTCGAGACTTGGCACACGGCTTAGGACACGGGCGTGTCCCAGGCCGTGTCATCTCTCGGGTTGGTTTCGGGGCCGTGTTGTTGGAGGCACACGGCCGGCCACACGGCCGTGTCACTGGGGACACGGGCGTGTCGGGTTGAACACGGGCGTGTATGATGCCCATGTGCGATTCCAGGCGCGTCGATTTGAGACGGTGAATGAGGCACACGGCCCTGGACACGGGCGTGTGCCAGGCCGTGTTCGGCCCAGATTTTCTATTTTGCAGGCGAATCGCGGCCATTCTTTTCCTGGTTTTGGGATCTAACGGTTCAGGCCATCACCTGGGAAGTTAAGTCCGATTTTAGGGTTGGAAACCCTCATTTGTTTTCCAAGTCTTCTCTTTCTAAGTTCTTGAGAGAAACTAGAGCAAGGAGGAAGGAGAAGAAGGTCTTGGTCTGTAGGGAGAGTTTCGGTGCTCCAAATCGCGAACCGAGTCCGGATCCGTGAAGCTTAGATCGTTGCGAAGATTTCCATCCGGCTATTTTTTTTGCCATGGCAAGGAAGAGGAGTCGGAAGGTAACGACATCTCTCCTCTCGGTCCTTAGGATGCATGTCTTAGCATCATGTATTTTCTTTCTTTCTAATTTATGGGAACCAAACTCTCAAATGAGAGGGGTTTTGGTTTGCCAAGGTTCAAGAGGAACCTCCGGGTTGATTGAGTCCGTCCCCGGCATATTTTGCATTAGAGATCCGCTTCGCTAGTGGATTAGGCATGGTGGGTGAAGCCGTAGTCGCGACCGTTAGTCCGACTCGGTGATGTTGCATACGAACTTAGAGATTCGTAGAGATTTCCGTTGCGGCAAGATGCCGTTTGTGTTGTGGTGGTGATTGTCCCGTTTGCTTGAAAAGGTACGTGTAGTCGAACCCGGACAAGGTTAGCTCCTCGTGGCGGTAGATGGTTTCCTTGAGGGACAAGGTTAGCTCCGCACGAGTTGGAGATGGTTTCCTTGGTGCGCGGGAACGCTGCAGTACAAAGAGGGATTACGATGTATTTAGTCTTGGTTTGTGTTGTGCCAAGGCGTGGCTATGTCTCCGTGGTCGGCTGGCTATCCCGTGACATGTGCGTCATGTGTGGAGAGTGTCCCGGCGAGACTAGTCCCCTTCTGTGAGACTGACGAGAATGCCAAGCTTGGGGCAATCCCGGGCAAAGAGGCCATGAGCGGGTGGGGTCCAGCAAGGCTTCTTAGAATCGGTCGGTCTGTGTTTGTTGGAATCCTGACATGAGACGTCAGAGCTTGCAGGCAAGCCCAGGGCTAAGCCCACGAGCGGGTGGGGCCTTGGCAAGAATTCCTTGTGGCGGCCTGTGCGCCGTTTGAGGGAGAGGTGTCTCCCTTAGTGTTTGCGGTTTTATGCCAATTGGGGAAATGTGAGTACCCAAATGATGTGATGTTGTGCTAGATGCATACGCAGTAGGGTACCTTGGGTTGAAGCCCGGGTGTTGCATTCATGTTGCGTAGTAGGCCCTTTCTTTATATGCTCAACCAATAGAGAACATGTTTGATGATTGAGACATCCGAGCCTGTTTTAATGTTCTTCTGTTTATAGCTACTTTTATTGCCTATGAAGTGCTGACTTGCAGGTTGGAGGGTTCCCCGGGGTCCGTTAGGGGCGGCCGGGAGGAGATGTGTTGTTACACAGTTTGAGGTCAGCCTTTGCTGACCCACGTTACTAATAATTTTTACAGGGCAAAGATCGCATGCAGGAGCTAGCACGCCGGCCAAAAAGGCCTAAGCCCATGAAGTGTTTTTCCCTCTTTTGTAGCACTACATTGGTGATGATGTTTGTTTGAGACTCTTTTGTCCGGCTTGCATGCCGAGGTAGACTAGGAGTGTTGAGCACATTCATGATTGATGTATTATGTCTCTTTTGGACTCTTGATGTTAGGCCTTAAGGCCATTTGTTTTACTCTTTAGTGGTGGATAACTTCTAGTCCTGTTTGTTTCTGCTGTGTTGTGCAAGTGTTTTGAGTTTGGGTAGTTATATCAACTTATAATACTAAAGCTGTGGCGTTCATATACTGTGGGGCCCCGGCCGGACCCATATTATACGTCCACTACAGGGGAGGTGTTACATTGGAGACATTGAGGAAAAGTCAGTTGTATGCAAAGTTCTCCAAGTGTGAATTCTGGTTATCCTCGATAGCGTTCCTTGGTCATATTGTCAGTGGAGAAGGAATAGCTGTGGATCCGGCGAAGATAGTGGCGATACGGGAGTGACCTACTTTGACTACAGTGGTAGAGGTCCGAAGTTTTCTGGGGCTTGCTGGCTACTACAGGCGCTTCGTAGAGAACTTCTCGCGGATAGCACTACCACTCACGACGTTGACAAGAAAGGATCAGAAGTTTGTGTGGTCTTCGGAGTGCGAACAGGCTTTTGAAGAATTGAAGAGGCGGTTGACCATGGCGCCCATTTTATGTTCGCCAAGTGGAACCGAAGGGTTTGAGATCTATAGTGATGCTTCGGGCAGTGGTTTGGGCTGTGTCCTGCTACAGCATGGGAGAGTGATAGCTTATGGTTCACGACAACTGAAGGTTTACGAGAGGAATTATCTGGTCCACGACTTAGAGTTAGCGGCCGTGATATTTGCTCTAAAGCTTTGGAGGCACTATCTATACGGTGTGAAGGTCGATATTTACACCGATCATAAGAGTTTGAAGTACATGTTGGACCAAAAGGATCTGAACATGAGGCAGCGGAGATGGATGGAGTTCTTAGGGGACTACACCTTCAAGATACACTATGTGCCTGGAAAGGGAAATGCAGTGGCGGATGCGTTGAGTCGTAAGATTCCCGCACAAGCCAATTGGTTATCAGTACATGATGAGAGATTGGTCCAAGAGTTGGAGGCATTGGAGATATCTTGCGTTGATAAGCAGTCTAGTGCCGAGGCAAAACTGTTTTGGACAGAGGTGCAGTGTGACCTAGCAGATAGAGTTCGGCGGGCTTTGGTTCAGGATAGCAGCATGAAGCAGATCTTGGATGAAGCTTTGGATGGGTCAAATTCCCAGTTTGTGGTTGAAGATGGGTTGCTAAGGAAGGACGATCGTCTATGCGTTCCTAGTGCGGATAGTATTCGGGAGGAGTTGATGTATGAGGCTCATCATACCAAGTACTCAATCCACCCGGGAAGCACGAAAATGTATAGAGACATGAAGAAATTCTTCTGGTGGCCGGGTTTGAAGAAGGATGTGGCACTTTATGTGGCCAAGTGTCGTACTTGTGCATTAGTGAAGGCGGAATGCCAGAAGCCCGGAGGTTTCTTGAAATCCCTTCCTATCCCAGAATGGAAGTTTGACGACATATCTATGGATTTTGTGCACGGTTTGCCGAAATCGCAGAAGGGAAACGACGCCATTTGGGTGGTCGTGGATAGGTTGACAAAGGTGTCGCACTTTATCCCAGTGAGAAAGGAGGATCCGGTGGAAACGTTAGCCAAACTCTACGTGGATAACATTGCACGATTGCATGGTGTGCCTCGCAGTATTGTTAGTGATCGTGATGGACGCTTCACGTCAAATGACTGGAGGTTGGTGCATGGTCTGTTGGGTACTAAGCTAAAGTTCAGCACAACATTTCACCCGCAGACAGATGGCCAAACCGAGAGAGTCAACAGGACTATGGAGGACATGCTTCGCATGTGCGTCCTAGATTTCGGGAAGAATTGGGAGGATCACTTGTACATGGTGGAGTTTGCATACAACAATAGCTTTCAAGCAAGTATTGGAATGGCGCCTTTCGAAGCCTTGTACGGGAGGAAGTGTCGTACGCCGTTGTCTTGGTTGGAGGCAGGCGAATCAAAGTTGTATAAACGTCAAGCGGTGGAAGACGCCACTTCAATGATACAGATAATTCAGGAAAGGCTGAAGATTGCTCAGGATAGACAGTCAAAATATTACAACGCCAAACATAGAAAAGTGGAGTTCAACGTTGGCGACATGGTATATTTAAAGATCAAGCCGTTCAAGGGTGTATCGCGGGTTCGACGCTTGAAAAAGCTGAGTCCGAGATACCTATGATCATTTGAAATTTTGGAGCATGTTGGCGAGGCGGCGTATAGGTTGAAGCTGTCGACGGAGTTGTGTGGGCTGCATGACGTGTTCCACGTATCGGTGTTGCGTAAGGCAGTGCAAGAGCCTTCACAGATCATTACGGACAATAAGGTACCGGTTGATTATGAGTTAACAACAAGGGTCAAGCCAGTATGAATTGAAGATGTTGCAGTCAAACGACTCCGCAACAAGGAGGTCCGAATGGTTAAAGTCCGTTGGGATAATTGCGGACGTGAGGAGCTTTCTTGGGAGCGAGAGCAAGCTATGTTGGAGGAATACCCCGAGTTATTCCACTCAGGTATCATTTAGCTTTTGTGTACATTTGCTTAATTTCGGGACGAAATTCCTTAAGTGGGGAGATTTGTAACGCCCCGAAAGTTGTGTGCGAGTCGGTCGCGAAGAAAAAGGTTTTTGGTGCCTGTAGGGGTACACGGCCTAGGACACGGGCGTGTCCAAGGCCGTGTCTGGCTGGTGATTTTTTGGCCGTTTTCAACCCGAGAAGGACACGGCCGGATGACACGGGCGTGTCATCCGACACGGGCGTGTGCCAACCCGTGTCCCCACCCGTGTCTTGATGGGTCGTGTCCGTTGCCGTGGCGGTTATGCGTGACACGCCCACGAACACGGGCGTGTCGAGGAACCCGACACGAGCGTGTCAGATTAGACACGGGCGTGTCTTGACCCGTGTGCGTTTCTCAGTTCGACGATCGTGCCTGGATCGAGGCGCACGGCTTGGGACACGACAGTGTGCCAAGTCGTGTTCGGCCCAGGTCTGGAGAATTTTGGGCAGATCCGAGCCGTTCGTTTTCTTTAATTTAGATCCGACGGCCCAGATGAGTCCCTGCTCTATTTTAGGCCGGGAATAGGAGGTTAATTCCCTATTTTCTCTCCAAAGTTCTCCCCTTCCAAAGTGAGAGAGAAGAGGAAGAAGAAGGAGGTTTCCGGCCGCCGGCGGAGCATCGGAGCACCGTTTCGAAATCGGAGAGCGGATCCGTGGAGGGAAGGTCATTGCGAAGAGTTCTAACCGCGTAGTTTTTCCATGACGCCAAAACGGACTGCAAGGGTAACGATTCTCAACTTGAGCGTTTGAAGCTCTTTCTTTTGCATAGGGAACCCCGCTCCCGCGAGTGCGCGGTGAGTGCGTGGTGTTCCTTGGGGTTGACAGGAATAGTCCCCCTTGTGTTGCATATAGAGCCCGGAATCGTAAGTACGGGCATAGGCATTGTGTGTGAAGCCTACCCGGACGTGTTTTGTCTGGATCGGTGATGTTGCATTTGATGTGGTTTTGCCGGAGAAGACTCCGTGCTTTGGAATTTTCGGGTTTCTACACGATAGATTGCAGCAGGGATCCTTGGAGGTTAGCTTCAAGGCGCACCCGGAAAACTGAGCGGAAACGTGTTCTGCTAACTTGACGGTCTGGGAACCGGCCTTGATCATAACTGAGTTATGAGAATGTTTTGAAAAAAAAATTTGGGATCCGAGAGAAGCTTTGCCCGCGCAAAGGACTTAAATTGGACATGCGGCGTGAGCAACGGGCAAGTGGAATTGGACCTAGGCTATGTGGTTCGGTGCGAGAGACCCGAAGACGGGGACTGGCCGTTGGCATAGTCGGAGCCTTAGACGGTGGTCAGAAATGCTAAATGCTCACATGTTGTTGCCATCCGGGGGGGTGGTGAATGCACTGATGGGTCAGGGTTCACCATGAATGTGCCCTGAGTGCACGGGGTGTTTGGCCGTGCGAGCCTACATCTGTGGCGAATTATAAATGCGTTATATATATTGTTGGGCTAATGTTATGCAGGGAAAGAGCACCGCCGTCCCGAGTAAGGGGCGGGGTCGTTATAATTTGGTCGGCTTTTAGCTGACCGTTGCTTTATTTGCCACCGTGCGGTGGTATGTGCTTGCAGGTGCTGCGGAGCCGAGCGCCAAATAGCGGGCTGGTGCCCATGTTGCTGTGCTGGCCCTAGAAGGCCGTAGAATAGCTGTTTTTTTATATTTAACATGTGTGGCCGGCCTGCGAGCCGATCTATGTAAAACACTCTTTATTAAGTGAACATTTGTAAGGCCATAAGACCATGTACCCGTTTCTGTGTATTTGTGGTTTCATTCCTGTTGTTGTAGCTGGGGACATTCATATTGATGGATTTAATTTTGGGTTTTTTCAACTTTAAAATCTTCCGCTAGAATGCTCTGTGATTAGGACGAGTAGTCTTAATTGGTTGGTTTGATTATTCATTTAGTATCCCTTCCGACTGTCTGTGGTATATGGCGTCGGGTTCCAGCGGGACCTTCTGTTATATGTCATGCGACGGATGGAGGTGTTACATCTTCCCTCACCACTACTATAACGAGAGGCGACATGTCGCTCTCGAGTTCTCTACAAACTCTTGTAAAAAGCTAAAAAGATAGTGGAAATTTGGTCGACACAAACCCGACCACATATTTCTTCCCCTTTTCGTGGTTTTTCACGTAAAAAATTCTCATGTCAACCGTCAGTTCTTTCATTGACTGTTTGCGCGCTAGCTTGTCCGTTCCCGTGCTAAAACGGTTCGATCTTCGATCGGTTCAAGAACAATGTCAAATTCCTGGCAACCAAAGAAACAAAACAAAAGGGAATGACGACGATGAAAACTCCAAGGCCTACAGATTCCAAAGAAATGAAGAAACTACAATGTTGAATTCCAATTCCTCGAGCTAATTAAGCGAACCCCGCCACTCTTGCAATTCATTGAAGACAGTTTTAGCCAATAGTTATAAATGAGCTGTCAATATAAACACCTTATTCATCCGTGTGCAGCAGCTCCATGCTTGGGCAGTTTGGAGGGAAGAAGAATCCTGTAATTTGCTTTAAATTGTTTTGAAAAGCAGCCTTTGATTTATTATTATTATTATTATTTTCAAATTACGGATAACATATTTGATTGACATTTAAATTTTCCAATTTTTGAATATCAGTTAACAAAGGGTTGCCGAGAGTCAAATTTTTGTTGCAATTATCAATCAACTTTAATTATCCTTGCCGATTTGTCATGCGCGCTGCTACCCGCACTGCAGTTTTGGCTATTCGCACCGCAATTTCTCTTAATTTTTCACGCCTTTATAAATTACGTCTTGTACATGCATTTTTAGAAAAAGTGTTCAACACGAAAGTTGTAGATTTCGATGAAATCTACAACTTTTGTGTTAAACACTTTTCCTAAAAATGTATGTACAAGACGTAATTCCAAAAGACGCGAAATATGGGCATATTTCCAAAATACGTCTTGTACATGCATTTTTTTAAAAAATGTTCAACACGAAAGTTGTAGATCTCGTCAAGATTTACAACTTTTGTGTTGAACAATTTTTATAAAAATACGTATTTGCAAAAGACAGAAAAAAATAGACGAAAGTGCGGTACGAATAGGCAAAACTGTGGTGCATATAGCAGCGCCCTTTGTCATCTGCATATTATATTTTTTTTTATATTCTTTGACACATGGGGAAAAAACAATCATTGATTATCAGCTGAATACCAAGTGAGCACAAGTTAGCTAAGGCTCCGGTTGAAGGGGGTCCGGGGGGTGTGCTGTGCGGGATTTGCACAGCACGGTGCAGTGCGGCATCGTGTGGCTGCGAGTGCATCAGATCTCGCACGGAGATGCGTGCATATCTTTAAAATGTGTGCGCGCGAGATCTGATACACTCGCAGCCACATGATCCCGCACTGCACGGTGCTCGCACAGCACACCCCCAAGACCCGGTTGAAGGTGGCTGTGGTGATGGCGGTGGCGGTGACAATCATTAAAAAATAGTGATTATGAACCATTATTATTAAAGAGCGCCTGATGTCATCTAAAGAGCGCCTGACGTCATCTAAAGAACTTGGTCCACTTTTATGTTTATAATTTGTTCTTTTTTTCTTGGTGGCGGTGATAACTCTTGTCATTTCTTGGTGACGGTGATAACCATTGTCATGTATGTAAACCATATATTCTAGAATAAAAGGTGTTTGTATAAATCCTACAAACTGCAATTCCTACGGAGTCACGTTCTTATCCTCAACGTAATTTTGTGAATGCGACTCTTTTATTGCCTTTTGGCCTCTTGCTCTCTTGTACAATTATTATTAATATATTATATATATTTATATATTATTATGTATATATTAACATATTATGAGCTTCGTGGCGCCTCCCGGCCCTCCCCATATCCTACAAATGGGATTAATTTAATTAAAAAAACATGTATTATTAATATATTATTATGTTATTTTAGATTTACTCTTTTTTAAGTTTTTAATAAATGATGCTTATAATTGGACGTCTAAATTGGATACTTGCACTCTCTAAAATAACCCGAAAATATTAAAATACAACCTAAAAGAATTTCTCTAATTGTCGCCCCCTTTTCATTCGGCTCGTCTCTGTTTTGTGATACCCCGCCCTCCCCCTTTCTTGCGATCATGTGAGCGTGATAGCCTCCGCCGGCCATTTCGCTGGACATCTCCTCCTATTTCGCCGGACGCCTCCCATTTCGCCAGCCTGGAGATACCCCGCCCCCTTTCTCGCCATCCTGGAGTGATACTCCGCCCCCTTTCTCGACGGCCTGCAGATACCCCGCCCTCTATTTAGCTTGACATCGCTAGCTACCGCTATCTTGTTCGTTGATAGGGGAAGGTGGTTCCTATTCCTGCTTGTATATTCCTTCTACAATTATACACAATGTGAGTATTCTTCATGCTTAGATTTAGGGTTTTCATTCCATTTTCTCATAGCTAATAGGGATGAGAGGGTTTGATTTTTGGTTTTGTTTTCATTTGTGGATGCATTCAAGATGTTTTGTAGTAGTAATATAGGTTTTCATTGCTAGGGTTTTTATAGCATTGGTAGAGGTTTGAGATTTGTTGGGATCATATAAAATATCGATAAACTCGAAAAAAGAGTGAAACCTAGAGTAACTCTTGGTAACACAAGAACCTAATATGCCAAGAAAATTGTTGCGGGTCGCCCGATTTTCCCCGATCTGGAGAATCAGAGCGCCTTAGCTAGGAGTCGGACTAGACGCGAAAACAGTCAAAGAAAAATAACAGCAAATGACAAAAGGTTTTTTTGACGTAGAAAACCTGAAAAGGGGGAAAACTCACATGGTTGGATCTGGGCCGAGACAAAATCCACTATTTTCTTGGAGTTTACAAGAGTTTGTGATGATTTTTCGGAGAGGTGACATGCCACCTCTCCGTTACAAGTACAAATTGTGAAAAGATGAAAAAGAGAAAGTCCCCAAAACCTTGATAGAAGCGCTCTGGCTGAAAAATGGCTAAGTCCACGGAATCTCGATGAAAGCATTCCAGCTGAGAAAAAATCGTAAGTCTATGAAGCCTCAATGGTAGCGCTCCTGCAGAAGCGGAGCCTTGGTGGGAGCGCTCTCACGGAGACGAACGTCGTGCCTTAGAAGACAGATGGAACCATTGCGCTAGAAGAGGAGCGAAGCGAATTCCTGGGCGGAGGATCGATCTAAGTCCACGACCTTGTTGGAAAACCTTAGAGCTCTTTCTAGCCTCTGAAGTTGCTTGTGTTCAAATGAAGGTATGCGAGTCTATTTATAGTTTTTTTGAGGGTAGTGTCTGTAATAGCGTCGGGGCGTGATTTGTGCTAGCGAATGACGTTACTCCGTTTCGATCACCTGGATCATCAAATTTAGCAAAATGACGAAATTACCCCCCGAGAGGTCCGGGCAGGCCGGACAGGGTGCCCGTTGGCGGCGACAGCTGAAGGCGATGGTGGCAGCTAATATCGAAATATTTTGTACAATCATGGATATCAGAGGTCTGTTTGTAGCCTCTTTGAGACATTTATGGTAAAAAATTTTGTAGATGGTGTTGAACCTCAAAACTATGATTCAACGAGGAGTTCAGACCTAGGGTGTAACTCGTCTTTACTTCTCTTGAACCAGCATCTTAGCCAAGGATTTAAAGTTTGGAAACCTTCCCACTAGAATAACCTCAAACAGACCTCAAGCCGCAACGAGCAGGTCCCGCCACACACCCGAAATATCATAGATTGCTTCTTCTCTCAATCCAATGCTGGACCGAGCACCATTGGAGAGTCGAGGGAACTTCCAACCACCCACCCGGAAACCACAGTGAATGGTTAGCTGAAGTTTCTTTCAACCAAAGCTAGCCATGAGAGAGGAAAACTCAAAACGAGGTCCTCTCCAAAGGTGCCCTTGTGGGTCTATTTATAATTTTCTGGGGATGGTCTGCCAATAACGAGATCCCACCTTTTGATTACTGTTAAACGCAACCCAAAGTGGTCTGCCAACAGCAGAACTCTGCTGTTTAAAAGGCTATTGACAGTCAAAATCGGAACACTTAAAAATAGAGGGGGGGGGGACTTCACACTCGACGAGTCGACGAGCCTCAGCCTACTCGCCTGGGTGGCGAGTGCCCGAAAAAACTAGGCACTCGCCACTCTCCTGAGAGGTGAGTACACGTTGGAGCTGGGGAATTGCCACTTGCCTCTCTCCACTGGACAAAAATGGCTCCCTGACTCAACTTACCCACTAATTCTCACTAGATAGGCAGCGAGTGCCTGATGAAGCTGGGCACCCGCTCCTTGCCTTTAGGTCGACCAAGTGCACTTGACAAATACGAGGTTGCACATAATCCTCGCTCTTTGTGATACCTGTCCCAGGCTCAGAAAGACAGTTCAACCCCATCACTATTTGGCGAGTGAGGGCTAAAAGGAATCTGTGGGTGGGCCCCCATCCAAGCTTATAAATACTGCGGGGGAGGTCACCCATAAGACCCCCTCCCCTTTTCTTCTTTTCTTTCCTTCAACATATAGTAATAATGTTTATCGCCGCGACCTGATGACCACGAGTCGCCATTGGATGCTCGACCCCCCCCCCCCCCACTTCCACCCCAACTGCAACTTGGGGCGAGGGGCGGTGGACGCTTATGGCCGGCCGCTTGTGACTTGGTCGGAAGACGACCATCTGGTGACGCTGAGCACCAACCTCCCCTCTTGGTCGGCGGACTGGAAGGACAAGGGGGAGGCCTTCCCCGTCCTCCACACGTTGTACGGGCGAGCTGATGCTGAGTCTATGCTGGAGCTCAGCTCAGAGGATCTCGCCCAGCAGACCGCATGCTCGCTCACGCGGGCTGTCGAGTTGGGACATTACTCGGCAAGAAAGCTGCTGGAGACGACCGAGGCCTTGAAGGTCGTCACCACGAAGGCTATTGATCTCAGCATGCGGTCGGTCCGCTGGAGGGACTATGAGGTAAGTCGCTTCCCTCACGCGACTTTGTTGGTTTTGGACGGATTAATTTTGTTGACTCTGTTCTTTATCGCAGGCTGCTGAGATTGAGGCCACTAAAAAGCTGTCTGAGTGCGAGGCAAAACTCGCCAACTTGCTAGCGGAGCAGGTGGCGGCCCAGATTCGTGTCGCCGAGATGGAGACTCGCCTAGCGTCGCTCGAAGGTCGCGCGAGCTCTTCAGCTCCTTTGCCTGAGGCGCCACGGCCGAAGGACGATCCCCATTGGGCGATCAAAAGAACTCTCGTTCTCTGGAAGGAGAGGTTGTCGGTCCGCCGCGAGATAGCCCGAGCTGCGGGGAACGTCATGCTCGCCAGGCTAAGGATCAACGACCAGCTCGTCGAGGGTGAGAAGCTGCTCACCATTGACAAGCTCATCCCCGAACTGCTCGCCGAGGAAGCGACCTTGCCCGATCGCCTCCCTTCTTCGACATCGGGCTCCAACAGCAGCGGCAACGGCAGTAGCAGCGGCAGCGGCAACGACAGTAGCAGTGGCGGGGAGGAGAGCGAGGAGGGCGGTGAGGAAGATGAGGATGCCGACATTAGAGACGACGAATATTGTCCTGATACTGGTGAGGATGAGTCCTAGTTACTCATCGATATTAGTCATGACCGCATGTAGCAGTGTTAATCATTTTTTGTAACTTGTAAACTTTTGATATACATATTTATACAAGTTAAAATTATCGCCTTTTGTCATTCTTTGCTTGCATGTTTGTTGGTTGACGATGCTCGCTAGGCTCATAGGTTCGGGGAGGATGAGTGCTCGTGACGCTTTACCCGCGTGTTGACATCGGTCATAGTCGCGTAGTTATTACTCGCACGGTCATAGCCGCTCCCATAACTCACATCCTGATGCTCACCTGTGTTTGCACGTATACTTGTCATAGCATACTTGCACGCTTGCCAATAAGTACTCGCATACTCGCCAAGACCTGCTCGTACCGACATAATTACTTACTTCGCCGAAGCTAAACCCGACTGGCTTGGAAACCAGAGCCGACACCCATCGGGAGTCGAGCTCGACTGGGGGTGGGAATCAGTCGACACCCAACAGGAGCCAAGCTCAACTAGGGGTGGGAATCAGTCGACACCCAGCAGGAGCCAAGCTCAACTAGGGGTGGGAATCAGTCGAAACCCAGCAGGAGCCAAGCTCAACTAGGGGTGGGAATCAGTCGACTCGGGGAGGCAAGTAGTCGGTCTGCAGGAGAGGAGCTCGTACAAAGTTCTCGGACTACAGCATCACTCCAGCGAGGAACTTGATCTCACTCGAGGAGGTCCTTGGCAAATATGCAGGAGAGGAGCTCATGTAGGGACTTGGACTTACGGTGACACTGCCACTCGAGGACTTTAAACATTGTTGGAGTTGACAGCTCTCAGGAGCCTTGCTTAACTAGAGTGCCGTGAGTCGACTCGGGGAGGCAAGTAGTCGGTCTACATGAGAGAAGCTCGTACAGAGTTCACGGACTATGACATCACTCCAGCGAGGAACTTGATCTCACTCGAGGAGGTCCTTGGCTAATATGTAGGAGAGGAGCTCGTGCAGGGACTTATACTTACGGTGACACTGCCACTCGAGGACTTTAAACATTGTTGGAGTCGATAGCTCTCAGGAGCTTTGCTCAACTAGAGTGGTGTAAGTCGACTCGGGGAGGCAAGTAGTCGGTCTGTATGAGAGAAACTCATATCGAGTTCACGGACTACGACATCACTCCAGCTAGAAACTTGATCTCACTCGAGGAGGTCCTTGGCCAATATGTAGGAGAGTAGCTCGTGCAAGGACTTGGACTTACGGTGACACTGCCACTCGAGGACTTTAAACATTGTTGGATTCGACAGCTCTCAGGAGCCTTGCACAACTAGAGTGGTGTAAGTCGACTCAGGGAGTCAAGTAGTTTGTCTGTAGGAGAGAAGCTCGTACAGAGTTCACAGACTACGACATCACTCCAGCGAGGAACTTGATCTCACTCGAGGAGGTATTTGGCCGATATGCAAGAGAGGAGCTCGTGCAGGGACTTGGACTTACGGTGACACTCCCACTCGAGGACTTTAAACATTGTTGGAGTCGACAGCTCTCAGGAGCCTTGCTCAACTAGAGTGGTGTAAGTCGACTAGGAGAGGCAAGTAGTCGGTCTGTAGGAGAGAAGCTCGTACAGAGTTCACGAACTACGTCATCTCTCCATCGAGGAACTTGATCTCACTTGAGGAGGTCCTTGGCCAATATGCAGGAGAGGAGCTTTTGCATGGACTTGGACTTACGGTGACACTACAACTCGAGAACTTTAAACATTGTTGGAGTCGACAGCTCTCAGGATCCTGGCTCAACTAGAGTGGTGTAAGTCGACTCGGGGAGGCAAGTAGTCGGTCTGAAGGAGAGAAGCTCGTACAGAGTTCATGGAATACGACATCACTCCAGCGAGGAAATTGATCTCACTCGAGGAGGTCCTTGGTCAATATGCAGGATAGGAGCTGGTGCAGGGACTTGGACTTACGGTGACACTGTCACTCGAGGACTTTAAACATTGTTGGAGTCGACAGCTCTCAGGAGCTTTGCTCAACTAGAGTGGTATAAGTCGACTCGGGGAGGCAAGTAGTCGGTCTACAGGAGAGGAGCTCGTACAGAGTTCACGGACTACGACATCACTCCAGCGAGGAACTTGATCTCACTCGAGGAGGTCCTTGGTCAATATGCAGGAGAGGAGCTCGTGCAAGGACTTGGACTTACGGTGACACTGCCACTCGAGGACGATGAGAAAACCCGGCCTCATCTAGTGGTGTCATGCGACGGGGGGAAGTTGTCGTAACATCGGGGCGATGAGAAAACCCGGCGAGGGTGGTCTGCTCAATCTGCTTCGCGAACTCCTCGAACGCAGCAACTGTCACGATGTTTGGATGTCTATATACAGTAATAAATTCAAACCGAAACTACAGTAATAAATTTAAACTGGAACCCTCGCCCCAAGTTGAAGTTGGGGTGGAAGTGGGGGGAGCTCGCCCATTGTGGAAATTAATTAAAAATAAGGGAAATTATTGCTTAAATATTATGGAAAACTTTACAGTAGCTTATTTATGTGATTAAATCCCTGTTGAATTATTTGATAATTTTTGGATGTCTATATATGCTGAAAACCCTAATAATAGCATTTTGGTGATATTATTCATATGGATATATGTTAGGAAAAATCACTGTTTAGGATTTTAAAATTCTGTATTTAGCTTTATTATATCAACACAGATACTCAGTAATTTCCTTAGAATTTTTGGTTGTGTAGTTGATGTACTTTATTGGGAAAGTGGTCAAATTGAGATTTTAATATTAAATGGGAATGAAATAGAAATTTGCATGAGAAAATTATGAAACCTGATAGGCAGTGATATTTAACCTCATGGAACACCTAGTAAATTCCTTAGGTAGGTTGAATGAAAGTGAGGGTTAGACTTGATATACTCTAGGGGGGGATGAATAGAGTATCTGAAAACTATTTGTTATTTATAAAATTATCAGAGTAAAGTAACTAATATACACAGTAAGCAAAGAAGCAACCTAATATATCTTAACCTAATACAGCCACAGCAGAAATAAACTAATCTATCACATGCACAACAAAACTAAACTAACACATGCACAACAAAACTAAATTAACACAGGCACAACAAGAACAAAAAAAATGGCAACCAGACGACACAAGAACTATATAGTGGTTCCACAACCTGGGTACATCCACTCTTCTACCACCGTGGTAGGAATCCACTACATGTTTTGATCAGGTGACTGCCACCAATGAGCTTTTGATCAGGTGCTCAAAAACCAATCCAACTCTTTTGATCAGGAGACTTGCAACCAAGGAATAACTTTTGAAGGGAGTTAAAGAACCCTTTGTACAGTGAGGGGGTGAGAGAATTATGGAGTCTTCTCTTTCTCAAAACAACTGAGAAGACATGTGGATCTTGATGTTGTCAAAGCTCCCCCTGAGATATTGAGTTGTTCAGAAAGATTGGAGCTTTGCTTCAGGGTGTAGGTCTTCTATCTTCAGCCTTGATTTGAACAGATCCAGGAACTTCTTGACTGATAGTGGTTTATTATCCTTGAAGAATCCTAGAGTGAATGTTGAAGAAGACTCTTAATCAAGAATGAATGTTCTTCTTCTTCTTCAGCAATGTCAAGGTGAAGACCAGATTAATTTCTGCACAGCGAAGGATTGGAATTTTGTTGATGTTGATCTTCTCTGTGTGCTTAGTCTTTTCTTTCTGGTCTGGATTGTCTATCTATTGAAAAGAGAGAAAATCTCTTTTATATGATCAGTCAAATTTCTCATTTGAATTTTTGAATTGTCTGCATTGATTGCTGACATCCTGGAGAATGTAATACTGTTGGATAGAATATCTGCATTAATGGATTTCCCTAACTGTCCTATTAAAAAGCGACAAGCAATAATCCTGATGAATATCATAATAAATGCTACATCTAACGGTTATATTCAGAGAATATTAAGCATTGATTATTCATGAATTACTGCAATAGAATAAGGACAAAGGAAAGAAAAATTCAAGTCTGGATCTACACAGAATTCGTCGAGCAAAGTACAGATTTTGTTGACCTGAGTCCAAAGTTCGTCGAGCTGAGAAATCTTATTCGTAGACCTGATAAATGTT
Organism: Platanthera guangdongensis; assembly: GCA_039583875.1. Classification (NCBI taxonomy): domain Eukaryota; kingdom Viridiplantae; phylum Streptophyta; class Magnoliopsida; order Asparagales; family Orchidaceae; genus Platanthera; species Platanthera guangdongensis. Next base: position 14,720,506 of record CM077147.1, on the reverse strand, counting down.
GTTCGTCGAGCTGAGATCCAAGTTCATCGACCTGAGAACGGCTAACTGCTTTCTGATAAAACTTGTCAATTCTCTGCTCTAAGTTTGTTGAGCTGATAATGCAAATTTGTCGACCTGAGTTCAGAGAAAGGATTCTGGACTTAATGTGTTGAAGTTGAGCTTCCAGAAATCGTCGACCTGAGCTCAAATATCATCGAGCTCAACTCAGAGAATTTACTCTGAGTTCGTCAAGCGGATCACGACTTTCATCGAGCTAAGTCATGAGACTATGATGTCTTTGTTTGCTGGTCCATGTTTGGTTGTTTCTAAGGACTTAGCTTAAACTCTAAGACATAAAGACATGACCCTGACTATACAAGGTGGGTCAAACATCCTAATCAGTGAACCTAGCCTAAATCAAACTAGGGATCCAACATTGAACCATTACATGTAGTACATCATGTGCAAGGTGACCTAGGTCACTCAATTAAAAGAATTAATGTAGGCCCTTAATCCCTTAGAAAAATTATGAAACCTAGGATGATCATTATTATGCGTCATAGCAAACCATGATAAATAATTAGGGGCAGTTGGCCCAAGAGTTTGGAAGACACGTCATACGGGTCAATATTAGGTCATGGGTGCGCTTAGTAAAAATAGCATATAATACTAGGACCCTCAGGGGATAAGGTTGTCGGTTGAGATGGAATCTATGTTGGGAAGATGAACTCTGGTTGGTGTTCAATAGGTCACTTCTTGATAACGAGTGATAGAGTGCAAAACCCTAAGGATAGTGGCTAGAACGGAGATCGACGGAACACTGTCGCTCTCCTGATAACATTCTAAATTATTAGGTTTGTCCCATAGTAACCATGAGAATTGGTATGGATCATGTGTAGATATTAAAAAAAGTAAATATCCTTGAGAAATGGAGCTTTGGGCTTCAGCCCATCGTAGTTCCTAGTGCCCTTGAGAGCCCTTCACCGGGCATGCCCTGGGCAGTTCTGAGATTAACCCTAAATTGCTAGGTATAACAAACATTAGACAAGAGTAGTCTAATAGGCTAAGGCATTGATGTATATTCTCACCCGTGAAGGATTGGAGGGATTCAGAACTGAGACATTGATGTGCAATCTCACCCGTGATGGATTGGAGGGTTTCAGGACGGGTTGGTCCTGCGAGCTGGAGGATCGGGTTGGAATATCTTGTATGTGCATAAAAAATAAACTTATGGCGGGTCATGCGGTACTGGGCCAATCGTCACACCGATGGGAGTACGGTGACTCTGGCGAGGTGTGATGGTTTGAGGGGCCAGTGAGTTGTTTTACACTGCGGTCTGGAGGACGATCCCCAAAAACGCACACTCGACCAAAAAGACTAGTGGATAGCCATCAAATAGTACACAAAGACACTAGCGTGCACCTAGGACGTGTACATATGCATATGGGAGGTCTAGGCATGCTAGTGTGTATACCTGCCTAGGAGTTGAGACACCCGCTCCACTGCTGTCGTAGCCACAATGGTGGTACCAGAGAGTGATGCTAGCACCAAAAAGCGGGAACTAAAAGTCTGTGATCACAGAGTAGTGTGTGTGAGTTGCACTTGCATGAATCATAAAACGCATGCATACAATACATTCATAACTAGGTCATACGCACTATAAATCCTTATCATATAAATTAGTATGGGCTCTTTTATATGATAAGTTATATTTGGAAACCTTAAATTATAGGTTTGTATGATCATTCATATAAGTTAAGGTACTTCTGTGATAGTAGTTTAGTAGTAGCATACTTGTCATTCTTAACTCTGTTTACTTTCAGTAACTTGTTTACTTACAACACCTTACTTATTTTCTGTACAGTTCTTCATACCTTATATGTGTTATATATATAGAACTGCTAGAGTAGAAATAGTTGTTACTATACATACTTGTTAGTATAGCTCCACTGTCACCTGCTTCTTGTTATACCCCTTGTTATCCTCCGCTTCGTCCTCCCGCTCGGTGCCTAGGAGTTGTGGGAGCGAGGTGTGGAGGAAACGACTTAATCTTTATGACTAACGGTCGGTTATGACCAAATCATTTTAGGAGCTCGAGGAGATAAAGTACCAGCACGACAAGTAGGACGAGGTGACAGGACGTGAGGAGCTGATACCACCACCATCTACTACTACTACTGCAGTCTGTCGTCAGGGGGGATGAGTTTTTTGATGATAGTTTAGCTTCCGCTTTGTTGTCATTTTGAGAGAGAGAGATTTGATTACATGTACAAGGCATAAGCCCTTTCTCTTTTGTTGTACTCATTCTGGACTTATTGTACTTTCATTTTCATTATAGATGATAATGTTGTGACTTGTGGACTAGTTGTTTTTACACTACATTTATGCTTCTATTTCTCAATTGGCCGAACGAGTTATATGATCGTACTAGCCGGCAGGATCGGCGTCTTGCGGTGTCGACTAACCCGTGAGTTAGTGTCACCATAAGACGGCGGTTCTATGCATAAGACCGAGAGCCTCCTTGGTAAGAGGAGGGGTCTTACAAATCCATCCTCAGGGAGGGATTAATCTTCACCCTTCAGATGTCCAAGGACAGATGGAGGCTCAAGGAATTTCCCCCACGTGGGAAATAGGGTTAAGCCCTTATGGGCTTGGGCTTTTAAAAGTGAGAAAGGGAGAAAAAACAAGGGGAGTAGAAGGAAGTGTTAGTGGGCCACTACTTGTGTCCACTCCCTTCCATCTTACTAATTTGTGAACCCATGGGTAGGGGATAATGCACTATTTACCCATGGAGAGGAGGTGGCCTCCTCCTTCGAGAAAACTTCAAAAATGGGAAAAAGGGAGGGTTTGACCAAAGTCAACCCTAGGGTGGGTCAACCCCTGGGGGTCAAAGTTGGGGTGTCATGTCACAATTGATGTACACACGCTTTTCGATGCACGATTGAGCTTGATTTGACCACGGTTTGATCACTCATCATCGAAACTAACCAGGACCAATTCCGTTGACTTTGTATTAACCATACGAATCCAACGCCACTGACCGAGGTCAAATCTGAATTCGTTTGGTAAAAATCCAAAATCTGTGCGTCGCAACGCGCTAAAATGGTCAAAATGTCTATATCCATCGTTAGATCTAGAATTGCGACGCGACGAGTTCTGATGCGCTCGTATGGGTCATACGAGATCACAGGAACTGACGGAACTTAAATCAGAGTCCTTTAGACCAATATTGAAAGTTAGGGGGATAGATCTTAACTTAACTAATTAGAGTTATATACTAAGTAAAGCAAATCACAGCACAAAAATAAAGCAAGATGAGCAAGCACAGAAGACAAAAGGATATATAGTGGTTCCTCAACCTGGGTACATCCACTCTTCTACCACCCTGCTATAGGAATCCACTCAGGTTTTTAATCAGGTGTCTGACACCAATGAGCTTTTGATCAGATGCTCAAAAACCAACTCAAGTCTTTTGATCAGAAGACTTGCAACTAAGGAATCACTTTTGAAGGGAGATGATAACCCTTTACAGAGGTGGGGGTGAGAGAGTGATGAGGTCTTCTCTTTCTCAATAAACTGAGAAGACTTAAGTGGATATGATGTTAGCAAAGAGCTCCCCCTGAGATGTTGATGGTTCAGGAAGATGGAGCTTTGCTTCAGGGTGATAGGCCTTCAAAATGATGATGTCTCCAGCAAGCTTCTTAGACTGATATGAATGTATGTCTCTTGAGAAGCTTGGAGCAGATGAAGAACTCTGTGTAAATGTTGAAGTAGAGTTGCTCCTTCACTGTAAACTGAAAAGCCTTCAATGTGTTCTTGTTCACTGTCTTGTTATTTGCTGCAGTGTTCTATATCTCTGTGTGTGTCTATTTCTCTCTCTTCTTATGTATATTTCTGTGAACCTCTTATATCTGATTCAAACGACTGGATTCATTAATCTTGAAGACGGCAGAAGCATTCCCGAGAATAGAATATGCCTTGGGAATTAATCCTGAATTAATCTTCTGTAACAACCCCATTTAATGTTGCCTTTGAACGGATATTTCCATATTGACTGTGATTAATTCTTGAGTTGATCTGCCAACTGTAAATAAATAGGTCTGATAATTGACTGTAATTAATTCTGCCAACTGCACAGAATTTGTCGAGCTCAGCTTCTATTTCGTCGAGCTAGGAATCTGTCTTGAGTTTAGCGATCGTCGACCTGAGCTCGGAGTTCGTCGAGCTCAGCTTGAATTCGTTGAGCTAAGCTTCTTGTGTGAGATCAGAGTTCTTCGACCTGAGTTCAGAGAAGGAACTTAGAATTTGTTGACCTGAGTTCGCCGTTCGTCGAACTGCGTTCGACGATCGTCGAACTGATTTACTAACTTTGTCTTAACTGCATTTCTCAGAATTCTTTCAGCAATTCTAGAGAGTCCTTCTGAATGACCAAACCTGGAAATAATCTTATGACCCATGACTATACATTTTGGGTCAATCTAATATTCCTAATAGTGATCCTGACCCAAATCAGAACTAAGATTCCAACAATCTCCCCCTATTTGGGTGAGAACACTATTCACATAAAAATACAAAGCTAGTTTAAAATGAGTTCTTAAAAGAAAGAGCAACAATGGTTTGAAATAAAAATGAGAATAAAAACTTCTAAAGGGCTTTGCAGCTGTTCTGTTGCTTGTCTTTAACTGAGTTCATTTCAACATATCTGAAACATGGTTCCAACAAACTCCTTGATATCATCCCCCAGATTTTTGAATAATTGAAACTGCAGCTGCTGTAACCTCTAAAATAGTCTCTTCCTGTACAGCTACCCCTGCTCTGAAGGGTCTTTTCCTGAAAAAAGAGGTTAGAAGTTCTGGACCCAGATTATCTTGGGTCCGGGTTCTTTTTCATAATAATCAGAAATAAAAGAATATTCAGGTTGATCTTTGTGACCTAATGGATGAAATTTCCTATGAGAGATGAACCATTGGGTAAAAGGATTGACAACATTTTGAGTTTGATTATAATTTTCAAAAGGATACAAATTTCTGTTTTGAAATTCTCAGTTCGATGATTTATGTTGAGATCGTCGATCAGCGTTTGACGACCAGTATTGATCTCGTCGATCTCGGTTCATAGAGTAATAATGACTACTATCTGTGTTCCATGATCGTCAATCTCTGCTCGACGAAGAGTGATGATATCGTCGATCCCCTTTTGCTGAGTAGTTAAACCCAACCTCTATGTTCAGAGATCGTCGATCGACGTTCGACGAGTAATACTGAGATCGTCGACCTTGGTTCGACGACTTATTTTGAACAAAAAATTTCTGAATATTTTTAATTTGTTTTGGTAAAAATTTAGTTATTTTGTCTAAATCTATTATTTTTTCTTTGTCTCTAACTGATTCTAATGAAGCTAATTTTTTTGAAGTAATTGTTAAGTCTTCTTTTAGTTGAATGTTTTCAGAAGATAAATTAATTACTTTTTCTCTGAGAAGTTTTATCTCCTTCTCAGATAGAATCAAATCATTGCATAAAATTTTAAAATCTTCTTTAAAATGTTCTGAAGAGAAATCAAAGGAGGAAATAAGCTGATCCTCTTCTGATTCTGCTATTGATTCTTCATCATATTCAGATTCTTCATCATAGCTGCTGGAAGATGCATTGATTGCCATCAAGCAGAATTCTCTTGCTCTTATTTCTTCTTCATCCTCAGTTGTACAGGATGAAGCTTCAGAGTCACTCTAAGATTCAGCTTTAAATGTTCTTTCTTTTGCTGATCCAGCAACCATTGCTGTGAGGGAGTCCCAGATTTCCTTTGCTGAAGTACATTCAGCCACTTCTTGAAAAATGTCATCAGACATTGATTGAGCCAGGATGTTCATTGCATGTGCATCAGCAATCTTCAGCTTTTTCTGGGCATCTGTCCATTGAGATGATGGAACAACATGGATGCTTGATGTTGTCTGAGATTGAGTTGGTCCTGACAAAATAGATTTAAAGATGTTTTCATCAATGAAGTTCATATAAAAACTTATCCTTGTTTTCCACAGTGCAAACTTATCAAGATTGCACATAGGTAGTCTGATGCTTAAAAAGGCTTCATTTGTGCCATGATAAACTCTAAAGATATTTAAGATCTATCAGATCGTTTGGTTCAGGTGTTAGCCTGTACAACCAAAGTAACCCCCTCTGATACCAATTGAAAGTTAGGGGGATATATCTTAACTTAACTAATTAGAGTTATATACTAAGTAAAGCAAATCACAACACAAAAATAAAGCAAGATGAGCAAGCACAGAAGACACAAGGATATATAGTGGTTCCCCAACCTGGGTACATCCACTCTTCTACCACCCTGGTAAGAATCCACTCAGGTTTTTGATCAGGTGTCTGACACCAATGAGCTTTTGATCAGGTGCTCAAAAACCAACTCAAGTCTTTTGATCAGGAGACTTTGTTAGGTATATTGTTTTAAATGTACCTGATTTGAAGAAGCCTCACCCTACTCAATGATATACATCAAAATGTATTTGATGTATTTTGAGTTGTCTTGTGCAGGTTAAGTATTTGCAGGGAAAGATGAAAAGATTCTAAGTCCATGTGTCGACACCCAGAAGGAAAGTGTCGACACTTAAGAAGACTTGTGTCGACACCCAGACAAGCAGTGTCGACACTTGGAGTACTTGTGTCGACACCAGACAAAAAGTGTCGACACATACAGTTTGTGTCGACACTCAATGAAGAAAAGTCCAGTGAAGCTGTGTCGACACTTAGAAGAAGTGTCGACACCGAGTGAAACTGTGTCTACATCAGAAAGTGTCGACACTTGGAGGCTGTGTCGGCACTCAACAAATTTCAACAGAGTCTAAGTATATGTGTCGACATAATGAAGAATGTGTCGACACATAGCAGAAGATTCAACACATGGAGAAAGTGTCGACATAAAAAAGAATGTGTCGACACTCAGCAGAAGACTCAACACTTGAAGAAAGTGTCGACACTTGGAGGCTGTGTCGACACTTAGCAAAGTTCAATACAATTATAAGTACAAGTGTCGACACAAAGGAGATGTGTCGACACTCAGTCAAAGTCTCAACAAAAGAAGAATGTGTCGACACAAGGAGCTGTGTCGACACTCAGCAAGTATCAACACAGAAGACATGTGTCGACACCAAGAAGATGTGTCGACACTGAACAAGTATCAACACAAGAAGATGTGTCGACACAAAGGAGTTGTGTCGACACTTACAAGAATTCAACAAAGTACTAAAGAACAAGGAGTTGTGTCGACACACAATATTAGTGTCGACACATGATGAAGAAGCTATGTCGAGAAGTGAATTCTACAACACAAGGAGTTGTGTCGACACCTTGAAGGCTAGTGTCAACACTTAGTCAACTTGTGTCGACACTTAAAGACAGACTGTCTCGACACTTTCAGACAGTTACAGATATTTCAAGAACTGACTGGATGACTTGACAGCTGCCATTCCAGCCGGTCTACTGCATCTGTCAGAGTTGTTAGAAAGCTGTTAGGAACCGGATCAGCCGGTCACCATGAAGAAGGCCTAAATATAGGCTTATACTGTCAACAGAAAGAGATGATTAATTGATTGAGATTAATAACAAGAGATCAACAATCAAAGAAGAAGATCTAGCTATTCATTGAAGAATCAAGTGAAGATCTAAGAAGTTGGAGAGAGAGAGCTCCATCCAAGAAGACAGTCGTTGGAACTAGGCTGTGAAGAAGGGTTCAGACCTAGTTCTGAATCTTAAGTTGCAGTGATTGAAGATCAACTGCAGAGAATCAATCCTATTGTGTTCTACATTCAAGAAGCTTTGAAGAAAGCCAAGTGAGGTTGATCTCAGCAGAATTCTTCCAAGAACTCATCAAGAACCTGTCAACTCATCTCTCTTTTCTCTGAGTTGTGGGTATACTCTTTGTATTCTAAAATTCTTGTAGGATCCTTAGGGATCTGAGTTGTAAGCCTGTAATTATAAAGGCTGAGTGGTAGGGCCTGTGTGCCTGAGTGTAGGAGATCTATTTCTCTGAGTGTAGGTCTATTGTGGCTGAGTGTAGGCCTTGTGGCTGAGTTGTAGGGCCTTGGGCCTGAGCTGTAGGAACCTGTTTTGGGGTTCTGAGTGTAAGATCTGAGAATCAGAGATAGTGGAGGAGTTTGGCCGAATCTAGTACACTACTAGATAGGCGAAGGGGGAAAGTGGATGTACCCAAACCTTGGGGAACCACTATAAATCTGTGTGTTCACTGTGTGCATGTGTATTCTATGATTGCTGATTGATTGTTGTGAAGAATTAGATATAACTCTGTGATATAATCTGAAATCTGCCTAAAAAGTTTAAAAAGATTTAATCACATATTCACCCCCCCCCCCTCTAGGTGATTAGGTACAATTTCTTTCAAGTGGTATCAAAGCGAGGTTACTCAAAAAAGACTTAACTGTCTGAGTAGATCCTGTTGGCAGATTCAGTATAAGTAAAGTGCAGAATCAAGAAAATCAAGAAACATGAGTTCAACAAAAAATCATAAGGAACTTGGATCCATGAAGTTGCCCATTTGCAGAAAAGAGATTTTTGACATCTGGAAAGAAAGGGTGAGACTATTTATGGAAGCCTCAGACCCTAGAATATATATCACAGTTAAAGAAGGGTCATATGTGCCTATGAATGTTTCAGTCTTGGATACAAATCAGAGAACACCTAAGGACTTTTCTGAAATGACAAAAGATGAGATAATTCTAGCCACAATGGACAAAAGGGCATAAAATATCATTGTGAGTGTCATAGATGATGCTACCTTTCAGAACTTGATACACTGTAAGACATCAAAGGAGATGTGGGATACCTTGATAGTGTATATGGAGGGTTCTGAAGAAGTGAGGCAGGACAAAAAATCTTTGTTAAACCAGGAATATGAAAGTTTCAGGCAAGGTAGGTATGATAGCATAACAGAATGCTATAAGAAATTCTATAGGATTGTCAATGAGCTAATGTCATATGGAAGAGAATTCAGCAATTATGAGCTGAATGATAAGTTCTTGAGGTTTCTAACAAAGGATTGAGACACCAAGATCTGTGCCGTAAGGGAAATGACCAAGTTAGCAGATATTCCTCCTCCAACATTGTTTGGAAAGCTGTTGTCCCATGAGATGCAGTTGCTGGTAAGGAAGGAGGAGGAGAAGACTACAAGAAGTGAACATAAAGAAAGTACAGTGGCATTCAAGACAAAAGCCACCAGGAAATACAAAAGTAAGTCTCCATCTCCACCTCCAAAGGTTGCTGAAACTGAGTCAGAAGAATCAGAAAGCAGGAATTCTGAAGACAGTGAGAGTGATGAGGATTTTGCAGCTTTCACAAGACACTTTCAGAAGTTCCTAAAGAAGAAACAGTGGAGGACAAAGTCATACACATCACAGGGAAAAGATGACTATTATCAGAATAAGAAGTCATCAAAGAAAAACAGGAGAAAGCCCAAGTCAAGCAAAGCAACTTTATCAAAAATTATTTGCTATTGCTGTAACAGATAAGGACATGTTATTGCTGACTGTCCAGAGAAAAGGAAAGAGTCTAATGATAAGAAGAAGACTCAATTCAAGGGCAAGAAGGAGAGGTCCTTTGTTGCCAAGAAGGACAAGAGCCTATCAGACATATCTTCTTCAGAAACAGAGTCAGAAGTTGAAGCATACATAAGACTGTTTGCTGAAGAAGAAGAGGAGTTCATCCAGATAATGAACTCTATATGAGCAAGAGGACACTCAGTGTCAAGGACTGATGGCCTTAACAGAAGGTGACAAAATCCAGGATCAGCCTGGACCTAGTAAGGTACAAAATTGTTCTTTAAGTTCAATTTCTAGTGCTAGTTCAGATTCAGTTACATCAGCATCAAGTGATGCCAGTGGATCTGAATCTGAAGGGGATGTTCATCAGTTGATTGATGAATATAGAGTTCTGTTGCAAATATTTAAGAAAAACAAATCCTTGGTCAAGAGTCAAGCTAAGGAGATTGTAAGTCTCAAAGTGGCTGCAACAGATTTTGAGAAGTTGTTTGATCAAAAACTTAATGAGATAGCCAGACTGAAAAACATAACTGTTATTCAGATGGGGACTATAACATTTAAGAATGATCAAATCATAAAGCTGGATATTAATCTTCAGAAGGAGAGAGACATTGTTGCAAAGTTTTCTAAACCAAAATCTGTTCTACCTTTAATTGATGAATTTGTACATCAAAAGGGTAAAACTAGACTGGGGTTTACTAAACCTGCTAGGACTGTTCAGTCTAAGTCTAAGGGCAAATCCCCAGCTCTCAACAGGCCAGCTGAAGATAAAACAGCTAGGAATGTACTTAAGCAAAGGTACAATAGGTTTGAGTGCTGGTGCTGTGGCAAGGTAGGCCATTATGCCATAGACTGTTGGCATAACTCTAATGTCAAGTTGAGTAGCAAACTGCCTGTTGGAAGATCTGCAGGTAGCTTTGTTAAGAGGCAAACTAACCAGCACCAAGGACCCAAGAATTCTTTAGGTTCTAATGTCAACTAATCTGTTTTGCAGGTGAGTCCAAGTGGCCATGCCCCAATATGGTACTTGGACAGTGGATGTTCCAGGCATATGACTGGAACTAGAGGATTGCTAAAGGACTACACATCAATCAAGCATGGTTCTAAAGTCACCTTTGGTGGTTCTGAAAAAGAAATCATCAAGGGTTTTGGTAACATTTCTAGCACCCATATTACAATTACTCAAGTGGCTTATGTTAAAGGTTTGAAACATAACCTTATTAGTATAAGTCAATTGAGTGATTTAGGATATGACATCTCATTTGTCAAAGATGGTTGTCATATTAGGAGGTCAAATGATCAAGAGATCATTCTGACAGGTTATAGAAAGAGGAATGTCTATTGCCTATACATTATGTGTGAGAACAATGTTTCTCCAGTATGTCTTGTAGCTGATGAGAAAGTCTCTCATTGTGTCAAATGACACAAGAGGCTAGCTCATCTTAACTACAAGATAATTGACCAACTCTTTAGCAAAGAGTTAGTGAGGAATGGTCCTCAAGTTAAGTGTATTAAAGATGAAATATGCTCAGCTTGTCAAAAGGGCAAGCAGACTAGATCCACCTTTAATAGCATTGAAAACAAAGATACTGTGAGGTGCTTATACCTCTTGCATATGAATCTCTTTGGTCCTATGCCAGTTCACAGCATAGGTAAGAAGGTCTATACCTTTGTGGTTGTAGATGACTACTCAAGGTTTTCCTGGGTGTTCTTCCTTAGACAGAAATCTGAAACACCTAGTATCTTCTATAGTTTTGTCAAACAAATTCAGAATGAACTAGACAGTACAGTGGTCAAGATAAGAAGTGACCATGGTACTGAATTCCAGTCTGATAGTATGACAAAACTATGTGAAGAATTTGAGATATTTCAGGAATTTTCTTCACCAAGGACACCTCAGCAAAATGGCATTGCTGAGAGGAAAAATAGAACCTTGATTGAGGCTGGTAGAACCCTATTAAGTGACACAACTCTCCCAGAATATTTCTGGGCTGAGGCAGTTAATACTGCATGTCATGTAATTAATAGGGCTACCATTACTAAAAGTCACAATAAGACCCCCTATGAGATTGTGAAAGGCAGAAAACCAAACCTATCCTATTTCAGGATCTTTGGTTGTAAATGCTACATACTTAACAATGAAAAGTCTTACTTGACCAAGTTTGCTGTCAAGTCCCAAGAGGGGATCTTTGTTGGGTACATCAATAATAGTAAGGCTTATAGAGTCTACAACTTGACTACTCAAGTTGTAGAAGAGTCAGTACATGTAGTATTTGATGAAGCTAGACTTATTAACAATGAGTTGTCTAGAAGTATTTGCAGCTCTACAGGTGTGACCAAGAAGATGGACAAGCTCACTATTGAAGAAGGATCAACTACAAGTCAGCATGTAGATGATAGTGGCTGTTGTCCAGGGGGAGTACTACATGTACCTAATGTAGAAGAAGTCCAAGGAGTGCAGCAAGATGAAGAAGCTGAAGGAGTTCAACCTGAAGCCAGGATGCCTCCAGCTAATAGTCATCTAAGAGATCATCCAGCAGATCAAATCATTGGTGATCTAAGACAAGGGGTATAAACAAGGAGCAGAAATCTGAGTGCAGTGCTCTACTCCAGTTTTCTATCCCAAGTAGAGCTAAAGAAGTTTGAAGAAGCCATCCTAGACCCTCATTGGATTGAGGCAATGCAAGAAGAGCTGAATCAGTTCAAGAGATGCAAAGTCTGGGAGCTTGTTCCTAAACCAAAAGACCACAACATAATTGGAACCAAGTGGATCTTTAGGAACAAGATGGATGAACATGGAGTTATTGTGAAGAACAAAGCTAGACTGGTTGCTAAGGGATATAGGCAAGAAGAAGGTATTGACTTTGATCAAACCTTTGCTCCAGTAGCCAGACTGGAGGCCATAAGGATGTTCTTGGCCTATGCAACCTTTCAAGGATTTAAAGTATACCAAATGGATGTTAAGTCAGCCTTTCTGAATGGTAATCTGAAAGAAGAGGTCTATGTGGAACAGCCATCAGGTTTTGTTGATTCAACTCAACCTAATTATGTCTATAGACTTAGAAAGGCTTTGTATGGGTTAAAACAAGCCCCTAGGGCTTGGTATGAAACCCTGTCTAGTTTCATCATTGAGAATAAGTTCACAAGGGGGAAAATAGACAAGACTCTATTCCTTAGGGAATCCAGAGGCAAGATCATACTAGTCCAAATATATATAGATGACATAATATTTGGGTCTACTGAAAGTAGTCTTTGCAAAAAGTTTGCAAAACTAATGCAAGGACAATTTGAGATGAGCAGTATGGGGGAACTTAAGTTCTTCTTGGGTCTCCAAGTTAGACAGACTGAGAATGGATTATCCATATGCCAGTCTAAGTTCACCCTAGAACTGATAAGTAAGTATGGTATGGATTCATCCAGTACCATGAAAACTCCTATGGGGTCAAGTATGTCTCTTAGCAAAGATGATGCAGGGAAACCTGTAGATGAGACTTTGTATAGAGGGATAGTTGGCTCCCTATTGTACTTGACTATAAGTAGAATAAATATCATGTATGCTACATGTGTCTGTGCTAGGTACCAAGCATGCCCTAAAAAGTCTCATTTAACAGCAGTCAAAAGGATACTGAGATATCTAAAGGGCACTCCTTATCTAGGCCTTTGGTACCCTAGGAATGGAGACTTTGAACTGACAGGTTATTCAGATGCAGATTTTGCAGGCTGCAAGGAAGATAAAAAAAGTACAACTGGAACCTGTCAATTCCTAGGTGGAAGACTGATATCATGGAGTAGCAAGAAGCAAACAAGTGTGGTTATCTCCACAGCAGAATCAGAATATGTGGCTGCAGGAAGTTGTTGTGCTCAACTTCTATGGATACAACATCAGCTTGAGGATTATGGTATACAAGTATGTAGAACACCACTATTTTGTGATTCTACAAGTGCTATATCTATTGCAAACAATCATGTTTCCCACAGTAGAACTAAACACATTGAGATCAAATATCATTTTCTAAGGGAACATGTTGAAAAAGAAGATATTTCACTAGAGTATGTAAATACAGATAATCAACTAGCTGATATGTATACTAAGCCTTTAGAAGAAACCAAATTCAATAGGTTTAAAATTGAATTAGATGTGATAAACTTAGAATAAGTTTACAGAAATGGCTAAGTAAAATAGTGTCGACACACAGAATTGTTTGTGTCGAGACAGGGAATTGGTGTCGACACTTCAGAGAAAAGGTGTCGACACATCTAGGAAGTTGGTGTCGACACTTCAGAAAATTGGTGTCGACACATTCAGGGTAGGTGTCGACACATCCAAGATGGTGTCGACACTTAGACTTTATGCAGAATTAGTGAAGTAAAGTCTCGACTAAGTGTCGAGCTGAGCGGTGTCGACACATAAACAAGTGTCGACACATACATTCAGTCGACTAAACTTGTGTCGACACATAGGTGTCGAGACATTATAAGTCTGTGTCGACACTTTTCAACAGTGTCGACACAATTTGAGTTTGTTGACGCACCCTTTCATCTTCAATCTTAGACAGGTATAAATAGGATTTCTCCATTGTCTGTCGACACGCTCACTAAAGTTTCGAGACCCAACTTGTGTGTCGACACCTCTCTTCTCTCAATTCAAATTCTTCAAACCCTAATGGCGCCCAAGCTCGACGAGAACGTGAATGAAGGATATGAACTGGTGCGGCATGCGTTTGATGATGCAGAACCAGAGATCAAGGATGTGGTAACCCTAGTTGCAAACTCAGGGTTAGATTTTCTTGTTTCAGAGCCAACCAAGATCTGAAAGAAAGAAGTTCTAGAATTTCTGAATGGAGCAACCCTAGACGAATCTGGACTCAAGATAAAGTCAAGGGTTCATGGAGAAAAGGTGAAGGTCTCACCTAAGAGTTTGAGAAAGGTACTAAACCTACCAAGGACTAAAGAAGAAACTGAAGTTTTTGCTTCTAAGACCAGAGAAGCTTTAACATGGTGTGGACTGGATTTCAAGATGAAAATTGGATCTGTATTCAATAGGAAAGGCATGAACAGCCAAGGCAAATTTCTCTCAGAAATTGTTAGCAAGGTGATCTTGAGCAAACCTGGAGGGCATGACAGAGTTTCAGCCCATATGTTCAGTCTCATGACAAAGATTATCTTCACACTGCCAACTGATTGGTCTGTAGTAGTATTTGAGAAGATTAAGGAGAGCTTGAAGAAACCCAATTTGGGTAGGATTCTTAGTCTTTACTTGGCTGGTAGTATACCAGAAGTAATGACCCAAGCTGCTGGATCTAAAATCAACCACATGAGAAGAATGGACATGAGACTCTTCTCTAGATGGGATAGGGTCTTGACAAAGGAATTGCCAACTCTTGAGAAAGTAACACCACAAAAGAAGAAGAAGAAGACAGCCCCAGTGGCTCAAGAATCCTCTAGTAGCTCTGAGGAGCAAGTTGTCTTCACTCCTGATGAAGAAGACACTGGTATTGCTAAAAAGCCTCCAGCTAGACAAGATGCTGCAGACAGGCAGGGGGAGCTACCTCAGGCTAGCACAATACACGAGGATTCTATCCAAGGGGAGCCTCTAGTAGTTGATGAGCCAACTTCTCTAGAAAGTGAACAAGCTACCCACACAATACTTGAGGTACTCACTGAAATCAATAACTTAGTTTTCCCTGTAGAGGATAATGTTTTGTCTGATTCCTTAAATAATGTTAATCAGCAACCTCAGATTGATAGTCAACCCCCAGATGATGTCATGAAGGACTCATCTGTTGCAGCTCAAGAAGTATCTGATCAATTTGTTGATGAGCCAAGAGTTTCTCCATCACAACCTCAACAAGAGTTTACAATGAAAGATCTCTTCCTTAATCTGGACCAAACAGACCTTGAGAAGGAAAGTGCTACTGCTGAGGGGGAGAATGCTCATGTTGAGGGGGAGCAAGTAGTTATTGTAGAAGAAACTGCAAGGAAAGAGCCTGAGAAGCCAAAGGATGTTGAGGAGCTACCTAGGGAGAGGGTAGACATAGTAAGCATATCAGCTTCTGAAGATGAGGAGGCTGCAAGAGCTAAAAAGAGAAAGTTTCAAGTCTTCAAGAGCAGGAGCCAGACTTATAAGAAAGCTCTGCAAACCATAGCACCACAGCCTGCACTACAGCCAGCACCATCTGTAGATTACAGTTCTCTGATGGTTGCTATGCAAATAAAGCTTGATGAGCAAAGACAAGCTATTGAAAAGTATGTGGATGAAGGGCAAACATCTCTACAGTTTGATCTGGCCCAGGACATTAAGTCTATTATATTTGAGATGAATCTAAATAAGAAGGAGATGACTGACTGCTTCCACAAGGGAGGGAATGCAGTAGTCTATTTAGCTACACATCAAGAGAAAATCAAAGATCAAGTGGATGACATTGCACTGAAGCAAGGATATATTCTGGAGAACCAGCTCAGGTTGAATGATAATTTGCCTGCTTCACACAATGCAATTGTCACAGAGATGAAGAATATAGCTGCTGGACAGACTACAACTAATGCTACTGCTAAGGCAGAGTTTGATAAAGCTTTACAAGAGGGCATAACTGTTGTTACTTCTGCTATTGAAAACTCTTAAAAGTTGATAACTGACAAGCTCCAAAGGTTGAAACCTTACTTTAAAGATGGAGTAAACTATTTGGATGCCCAAATAAGATTTCAAAAGGATGACCTAAGAGATCACATGGAAAGAGAAGTCATAAAGGGGGAGAGGGTGTTAGTCAAAGCCAGCTCTGATCATGCAAAGTGGATTTCTAATTCTATCAGAGCCACTCTTAGTTATCCTCCTTTATGTGATGATGATAATTGTTGAAGTTGGATACCGGGCGGTCTGTCTTGGCGGGTTGGAGACCGCGCGGTCTGGCGGTTTGACTCGGCGACTTGTAAACCGGGCGGTCTAGCAATCTTCACAGGCGAGCTCTCTGCATCTCTTATTGTAAGCCGTGCGGTTAGTCCTTCTGTCTAACCACGCGGCCTGTGCGGTTTACTTTGTACAGTCCGCTTAGCTTGTAAATTTTAGTCCCACATCTCTTATTTGTATTCTCTCTTCTCTCCTCCATTCTATATAAGGGAGGGCATACCTTTGTAATAGTTATCTTTTTTGGATAATAAAATTTCGATTATTCAAAAGTTTATTCGGCTTGTTCTCTTCTTTTCGCTTCTTTTCTCTACTTTCTAACATGGTATCAGAGGACACGGTCTTTTCCTCCTGATTCTGTGCGCTCTCTGTTGTTCGCGGCTTGTCTTCCGCGTTCTGCGGCTTGTTCGCGGCTTGCCTTCTCCTCTGTCCGCGCGGCTTGTTTCTATCCGCGCGGCTTGTTTCTGTCCGCTGCCTGTTTGCGCGGCTTGCTCTTCTTGTTTCTCTTCTCCTCCTGCTCTTTGTCGCAGCGACCTATTTCCGTGTCGCCACGCTCCTTGCTCTTTCCTGCCGCTCCGACTTCCTAGTCGCTGCGGTCTGTCTCTGTCCGCGTGTGTTGTCTCTGCACTCGCGGTTTGCTGCTGTGATCTGCCTGACCGTGCGGGTTGTTCCTTTCTTACCCGCATCTTGGTCGCGGTCACCTGCTCTTCCCCTCTCTTCTGTTCGCTCGGCCTTTTCAGTCCGCGCGACCTCTTCCCCGCTGTGCCCTTGACCGCATTCTCGCAACTGCTGTGATCTGCCTGACCGTGCGGGTTGTCCCTTTCTTACCCGCATCTTGGTCGCGGTCACCTGCTCTTCTCCTCTCTTCTGTTCGCTCGGCCCTTTGCAGTCCGCGCGACTTCTTCCCCGCTGTGCCTTGATCTGAATCCTAGCCGCTCGTGTTCACGCGGCTTCTTCCCTTTTGTTCCCGCCGCGGTTTCACGCGGATTCTTCCTTGTTTGAGCGGCCTCTCCGCCTCTTCGCTCTTAGCCGCTTCTCTTGTTAGTCGCCGCGACCTCCTGGTTTAGTCGCGCGGCTTGTGCTCTGCACCTTGGTCGTGGCCCTTCGTGCCGCTGGTGTGCTGTCACCGAGACCGCTGCAGTTTCTTCTTCCTCCCTTCATGGCTTTCGCCTCGGTTATCACGTCTTCTGGTCGTGCACACGTTGTTACTCAGGGCAAATGGCTGATCGACACTGGTGCTACGAATCATATGACCGGCCATCTCCCGTGTTTCTCTCTCCTAGAAAAACATGCTCGCTTGCCCCCAGTTACTCTCGCTGACGGCTCTTCATCATCAGTTCATGGCACAGGGATAGTTCATGTCACCCCGTCTCTTCACTTGGCGGATACTCTATACGTGCCCCAGTTCCCGTGCAACTTATTATCTGTTACATCTCTTTGCAAGCAATTACAGTGTTCCGTCACATTTACTTCTACTTCTTGCTCTTTTCAGGATCCGGACTCCCAACGGACGATTGCTACTGGGACTGAGAGTGGCGGCTTATACTTCCTAGACAACATTTCTGCTTTTTCCACCTTCTCCTCCACCTCCACAGATCTTCTCCAATGGCATCTCCGCCTTGGTCATGCTCCTCCCCGTCTTCTTCGTCAACTTCTGCCCCACCTTCCTCCTCAAAGTCCTCCGCTCAACTGTGAGGCCTGTCAGCTTGGCAAGCATCACCGCTCCTCCTTCCCTCCAAAGCACGTTCGTAGCTCTACCCGTCCGTTTGATCTTATCCACTCCGACATCTGGGGTCCTTCTCCTACTCTTACCATTGGTCGGGGTAGTTCCTATTTTGTCACGTTCATTGATGATTTCTCTCGCTGTACGTGGGTGTATCTGTTAAAAGATCGCTCCGAATTATTCTCTGTATGGACATCCTTCTATCTCATGATCAAAACTCAGTTTGATGTTTCTATCAAAGTTTTTCGGTCTGATAATGCCGCAGAATATCTCAGTCGTGACTTCTCTACATTCTGCATGCAAAATAGGATTCTTCATCAAACTAGTTGTGTCTATTTTTCACAACAAAATGGTGTAGCCGAACGCAAAAACCGACACCTGCTCGATGTCGCTCGCACCTTGATGACCCAGATGCATGTTCCTCGCTCCTATTGGGGCTATGCTGTTCTCCTTGCCTGCTACCTCATCAATCGCATTCCCTCCACGGTTCTCCATGGCCAAACCCCGTTCTCCATTTTGTATCCGGGCAAGGAGCCGTTTCCTCTCCCTCTCCAAATCTTTGGATGCACTGCCTTTGTGCATGCCCCTTCTGCCACCCGTGATAAGCTCTCCCCTCGCTCCACCAAATGTGTCTTTCTGGGGTATTCCACCACTCAGAAAGGCTACTGTTGCTTTGATCCCGTCCTTCGTAAGCAGTTCGTCTCTGCTGACGTCACCTTCTTCGAGAATACCTCCTACTTCTCGGATGCCTCTTCTCCTTTTCTCCCAGCTTCTGATTCTCCTGCCGTTCCCTTCGTTCCCTCGTCTCCTCCTACACTCTCCACCACTACACCGTCTCCACCCCCTCCTCTTCCTCCACCTCTCTCTCTCCCTTCCCCACCACCCTCTCCCTCCTCTCCGCTGCCGTCGCTCTCTTCTCCCGGGCCAGCTTTCTCTACCACGGATGCTCCGGATGCCGCGGGCCCGGCTGACCTGGATCTTCCTGTCGCTCTTCGCAAAGGGGTGCGGACGTGCACCTTACACCCCCTTGCTGCTGTTGTTTCCTATGATCGTCTTACTCCTTCTCGCAGGGCCTTTGCACTGACTATCTCTGCCACTGCCACACCCCGCTCCTATCAGGAGGCCCTTGCTATTCCTCACTGGAAGATGGCCATGGATGAGGAAATGGCGACCCTCACTGAGCGGGGTACCTGGACTCTTGTTCCTCCTCCCTTTGGCACTGATGTTGTTGGCTGTCGCTGGGTCTTTGTGGTCAAATTTAGCCCAGACGGCACTGTGGATCGGTATAAGGCTCGCCTTGTGGCTAAGGGCTTTACTCAGACCTATGGGGTTGATTACTTTGACACCTTCTCCCCTGTGGCTCGTCTCAGCACAATCCGGGTTCTTCTCTCTGTGGCCGTCAATCGGGATTGGCCAATTTCTCAGCTGGACGTCAAGAATGCCTTCCTTTATGGTGATCTTCACGAGGCCGTTTACATGGAGCAACCTCCTGGGTATGTTGCTCAGGGGGAGACACGAGTATGCCGGCTGCAGAAGGCAATTTATGGCCTCAAGCAGAGTCCTCGAGCTTGGTTTGACAAGTTCAGCGGTATTGTGGCGGCTGTTGGTTTTGTGCGAAGCTCTGCTGATCACTCTCTCTTTATTCGCAAAACTCCTTCTGGGCTGGTTGTTCTTGCTGTATACGTCGATGATATTCTTCTCACTGGCGATGACCAGGAAGGGGTAGCCCTGACAAAGCTACATCTTCGCCAACATCTGATCACTAAAGATATGGGCTCTCCAAAGTACTTTCTGGGGATCGAACTCTCTCGGAAGCCCGACTCCTTAGTTCTCTCTCAGCGTAAGTATGCCCTTGATCTTTTAAAAGAGGCAGGATTGACTGGAGCTAAACCTGCCCGATGTCCCATGGCTATTGGGGAGGACAAAACCTGGACAGATGATTCGCCTCTTCTTTCAGATAGTTCGCGGTACAGGCGTCTGGTTGGTAAGCTCATATATCTCACACTGACCAGACCCGACATTTCTTATGCTGTGGGCAAGGTGAGTCAATTCATGCAAGCGCCCAGGGAATGTCATCTTCAGTCCGCCTTGCGGATCTTGGAATATGTCAAAGCAGCGCCTGGGAAAGGATTACTGTTTCAGAAGAATGGTCATCTGAGGATTGAAGCCTACTCAGATGCAAGTTATGCTGATGACAAAGGGGATCGCAAGTCTACCTCAGGTTTTTGCACCTTTGTTGGGGGAAATCTGGTGAGCTGGAAGAGTAAAAAGCAGTCTGTTGTCTCCAGGTCCAGTGCAGAAGCTGAGTATCGCAGTATGGCGTCAACCACTTGTGAGTTGAAATGGTTGCGGGCTCTCATGCTAGATTTAGGAGAGGTGTACAACCATCCTCTACCTATGTTCTGTGATAACAAGGCCGCCATATACATCTCCAAAAATCCGGTATTCCATGAAAGAACAAAGCACATTGAGGTTGACTGCCATTTCATTCGTGAAGAGATTTTAAAAGAACAGATTTGCACTCCGTTTGTCACATCTGATAAAGAGCTAGCTGACATCTTCACCAAGCCAGTCTCCACCTCGTTTCTGCATGTTTGCGACAAGCTGGGCATGATTGATATATATGCTCCAGCTTGAGGGGGAGTGTTGAAGTTGGAGACCGGGCGGTCTGTCTTGGCGGGTTGGAGACCGCGCGGTCTGGCGGTTTGACTCGGCGACTTGTAAACCGGGCGGTCTAGCAATCTTCACAGGCGACCTCTCTGCATCTCTTATTGTAAGCCGTGCGGTTAGTCCTTCTGTCTAACCGCGCGGCCTGTGCGGTTTACTTTGTACAGTCCGCTTAGCTTGTAAATTTTAGTCCCACATCTCTTATTTGTATTCTCTCTTCTCTCCTCCATTCTATATAAGGGAGGGCATACCTTTGTAATAGTTATCTTTTTTGGATAATAAAATTTCGATTATTCAAAAGTTTATTCGGCTTGTTCTCTTCTTTTCGCTTCTTTTCTCTACTTTCTAACAATAATGTTGCAGAGTCTGGGATTCATCCTGCTTATCATGGAGGGGAGCAAGCTGAAGTGGCTCAAGTCATATATCCTCCACCAGATTTTGATATGGTACAAGCAGATATACAGTCCATGTATATCCCACCTGAGGGAAAACAAAATGTCATCATAAATAAGGTGGTTCAGCCAGTGCCAGAGGCTATCCTAAAAGAACAAGAAGCTTTGCTGCTCAAGGAACAAGAGACTCTATTGTCTAAGAAGAGGTTCAGAGAGCAAGCTGAACAAAGCTCTGATTTTGAACAGTGGAGCCCCACTTCAAGGAATATTATCTTAACTGCATGGAAGGCTGCCAAAGACAATATTCAAGATAGAAACAAGTGGTTTTCTGAACTGGAGTGGAGGAAGCATAAGACCAGACAAGAAGCAATTGTGCAATATAGGAAAAAGGCTAAGATGAGAAAGCTACCTCCTAATGCCCAGGAGCCTAGCAAGTACTTTCCCAAGCCTTATCATTACTTTGAGAGGCAGAGGATTAAAGCTGAAGAGCTGAAGAAAAAGGATCTTAAAGGCAAGAAGCCTGCTGCTGCTGAAGATGCTGAAGCCCCTGTGCAAGCAAAGATACAGTCTGGGAAGGGCATAGTTATCAAGGAGGCTGAGGAAAAATAGAATAGAATTTATCTTTAGTTTACAGTTGTAATCTTTTGATTTTAAACATGCTGTAAACTTTTGTATAATGAATATGACAAAGTTGTTAGAACAATATGATGTGTGATAAATCTATTATATAATTGTTCTGAGATATCTGTGTTTACATGTTTTGATTAATACATGTTTATGAATTTGCCCTGTTATATAATCCTTCTTTACATCATGCTATGATTTTATTCTGTATGATGTATATCATTGACTAAGGGTTATGACTTCTCCAAATAGGGGGAGATTGTTGGGTAAATTGGTTTAAATGTACCTGATTTGAAGAAGCCTCACCCTACTCAATGATATACATCAAAATGTATTTGATGTATTTTGAGTTGCCTTGTGCAGGTTAAGTATTTGCAGGGAAAGATGAAGAGATTCTAAGTCCATGTGTCGACACCCAGAAGGAAAGTGTCGACACTTAAGAAGACTTGTGTCGACACCCAGACAAGTAGTGTCGACACTTGGAGTACTTGTATCGACACCAGTGATGCAGAGTCGACACCAGACAGAAAGTGTCGACACATACAGTTTGTGTCGACACTCAATGAAGAAAAGTCCAGTGAAGCTGTGTCGACACTTAGAAGAAGTGTCGACACCCAGTGAAACTGTGTCTACATCAGAAAGTGTCGACACTTGGAGGCTGTGTCGGCACTCAACAAATTTCAACCGAGTCTAAGTATATGTGTCGACATAATGAAGAATGTGTCGACACACAGCAGAAGATTCAACACATGGAGAAAGTGTCGACATAAAAAAGAATGTGTCGACACTCAGTAGAAGACTCAACACTTGAAGAAAGTGTCGACACTTGGAGGCTGTGTCGACACTTAGCAAAGTTCAATAAAATTCTAAGTACAAGTGTCGACACAAAGGAGATGTGTCGACACTCAGCAAGTATCAACACAGAAGGCATGTGTCGACACTGAACAAGTATTAACACAAGAAGATGTGTCGACACAAAGGAGTTGTGTCGACACTTACAAGAATTCAACAAAGTACTAAAGAACAAGGAGTTGTGTCGACACACAATATCAGTGTCGACACATGATGAAGAAGCTGTGTAGAGAAGTGAATTCTACAACACAAGGAGTTGTGTCGACACCTTGAAGGCTAGTGTCGACACTTAGTCAACTTGTGTCGACACTTGGTCTATAAGTGTCGACACTTAAAGACAGACTTTCTCGACACTTTCAGACAGTTACAGATATTTCAAGAACTGACTGGATGACTTGACAGCTGTCATTCCAGCCGGTCTACTGTACCTGTCAGAGTTGTCAGAAAGCTGTTAGGAACCGGATCAGCCGGTCACCATGAAGAAGGCCTATATATAGACTTATACTGTCAACAGAAAGAGATGATCAATTAATTGAGATTAATAACAAGAGATCAACAATCAAAGAAGAAGATCTAGCTATTCATTGAAGAATCAAGTGAAGATCTAAGAAGTTGGAGAGAGAGAGCTTCATCCAAGAAGACAGCTGTTGGAACTAGGCTGTGAAGAAGGGTTTAGACCTAGTTCTGAATCTTAAGTTGCAGTGATTGAAGATCAGCTGCAGAGAATCAATCCTATTGTGTTTTACATTCAAGAAGCTTTGAAGAAAGCCAAGTGAGGTTGATCTCAGCAGAGTTCTTCCAAGAACTCATCAAGAACCTGTCAACTCATCCTCTTTTCTCTGAGTTATAGGTATACTCTTTGTATTCTAAAATTCTTGTAGGATCCTTAGGGATCTGAGTTGTAAGCCTGTAATTATAAAGGCTGAGTGGTAGGGCCTGTGTGCCTGAGTGTAGGAGATCTATTTCTCTGAGTGTAGGCCTGTTGTGGCTGAGTGTAGGCCTCTTGGCTGAGTTGTAGGGCCTTTGGCCTAAGCTGTAGGAACCTGTTTTGGGGTTCTGAGTGTAAGATCTGAGGATCAGAGATAGTGGAGGAGTTTGGCCGAATCTAGTACACTACTAGATAGGCGAAGGGGGAAAGTGGATGTACCCAAACCTTGGGGAACCACTATAAATCTGTGTGTTCACTGTGTGCATGTGTATTCTGTGATTGCTGATTGATTGCTGTGAAGAATTAGATATAACTCTGTGATATAATCTGAAATCTGCCTAAAAAGTTTAAAAAGATTTAATCACCTATTCACCCCCCCCCCCTCTAGGTGATTAGGTACAATTTCTTTCAGACTTGCAACCAAGGAATCACTTTTGAAGGGAGATGACAACCCTTTACAGAAGTGGGGGTGAGAGAGTGATGAGGTCTTCTCTTTCTCAATAAACTGAGAAGACTTAAGTGGATATGATGTTAGCAAAGAGCTCCCCCTGAGATGTTGATGGTTCAGGAAGATGGAGCTTTGCTTCAGGGTGATAGACCTTCAGAATGATGATGTCTCTATCAAGCTTCTTAGACTGATATGAATTTATATCTCTTGAGAAGCTTGGAGCAGATGAAGAACTCTGTGTAAATGTTGAAGTAAAGTTGCTCCTTCACTGTAAACTGAAAATCCTTCACTGTGTTCTTGTTCACTGTCTTGTTATTTGCTGCAGTGTTCTATATCTCTCTCTTTTTATGTATATTTTTGTGAACCTCTTATATCTGATTCAAACAACTGGATTCATTAATCTTGAAGACGGCAGAAGCATTCCCGAGAATAGAATATACCTTGGGAATTAATCCTGAATTAATCTTCTGTAACAGCCCCATTTAATGTTGCCTTTGAACGGCTATTTCCATATTGACTGTGATTAATTCTTGAGTTGATCTGCCAACTGTAAATAAATAGGCCAGGTCATTGACTGTAATTAATTCTGTCAACTGCACAGAATTCGTCGAGCTCAGCTTCTATTTCGTCGAGCTGGGAATCTGTCTTGAGTTTAGCGATCGTCGACCTGAGCTCGGAGTTCGTCGACCTCAGCTTGAATTCGTCGAGCTAAGCTTCTTGTGTGAGATCAGAGTTCTTCGACCTGAGTTCAGAGAAGGAATTTAGAATTTATCGACCTGAGTTTGCAGTTCGTCGAACTGATTTACTAACTTTGTCTTAACTGCATTTCTTAGAATTCTTTCAGCAATTCTGGAGAGTCCTTCTGAATGACCAAACCTGGAAATAATCCTATAACTCATGACTATACATTTTGGGTCAATCTAATATTCCTAATAGTGATCCTGACCCAAATCAGAACTAAGGTTCCAACAGATATCCAAAGTCAGGCTCTCGTGGTGTTTTACGAGGAATGGTTACATCCACCGCATGACCTCAGGGTCCAACGAAACGAGTTCTGACGAACTCATATTGACTATATGAGGTCACAGGAACTGATGGAACTCAAATCGGAGTTCTCTAGCTCTATTTCCCGTCTATGACTACCTTCTACTGAGACACGGGTAGCGGTTCAGGTCACTTTTATTGGTCCCACTAGGGTTCTGCTGGCCCAATAAAAATCGGGATGTTACAACGTCGAACATCTTGATCTTTCCAATACAAACTACCTTGCAAGCATGGTTATTGCCAATCAAAACTGTGCCTCTATCTATGACCCGATAGGTAACAAACCACTCCATCTTTGGACACATATGATACGAACAACCAAGATCAAGAACCCATCAATCATTCATGTGGTCATCTCTTGTCGATACTGGGTAGTACTCATCTCCCTTCTCAGAACTTGAAGCATTTCTTGCTTCATCATCTTTTTAATTCTTGATGTCTTTCTTGCATTTATTTTTTACCTTCTTCTTGGGGTGTGTGCGGTCCTTCTTGAAATGACTATAGCCTTTGCAGTTGAAGCATTGAATTCGCTCAAGTGTTGTTCTGGACTTTGACTTTGACTTCCCTCTGCTTGAAGATGCCTTCTCATGTGGCCTTCCTCTTGTCATCAACTCTTGTACTTGATTTTCACCGCCACCATTTCCTAATGCATGCTTTCGAATTTCATTGGACAAAAGAGCACTTGTAGCTTCATTCATGTTGATGTTATCATTCCCATATAGTATGGTTTGGACAAGATTCTCATAAAAATTTGGAAAAAAGAATAATTAGTGAGGGCTTGATCTTTGTCCTCGATTCTCACATCGACATCACGCAGGTTTGACACCATCGTTTAAAATTTGCAATGTGATCTCTGGTTGATGCTCCTTCATCCATGTTCATTCTAAACATTGACTTCTTCATGTAAAGTCTATTAGTTAAGGTCTTTGTCATGTACTGTGATTCGAGCCTTAGCCAAATACCGGTCGTCATTGTCTCCTCAGTAATACTAAACACGACCACCCACTCCAAACATAGACAAATCATTGTGCATGCCTCAAGATTCATTTCTTCTCATTCTTCATCTATCATAGACTCTAGTCTTCTTGCTTTACCCAACAAGGCTTTGTGCAACTCCCGGGAAATCAGAACATCCCGCATTTGTGTACGCCAATACCCAATGTCATGCTTCCCATTAAATTTCTCGATCATATACTTGTCAACATGTGCTTTTCCGCCTTTTGATGTCATGCTTTTCAATCACCTGACAAAACATCCTTGAATCATGACTCTTATACCAATTATTACGAATTAGCCGCAACGGAAATGGCTCCAAACAACCTCCAAAGTTAGGGCACAATATCGAATGACACAAGCACAACCACAAGCACACAAGAAATTGTGATTCGACAACAGTGCCAACATCCACGGGGCAGGTCGGGGGTTCTTTATTGATGGAGGGGTTCAAGATAAATATAGGTATAGGGAACTTATCAATTTTAGAAGTCAGCAAACAATAGACTAGATTCAAACAATCTCTATAGGTTTTCACCAATAGCCTTGCAGAAAAATCACCACAAAAACACTTGTTCCATTCATTGTTTAGTTGCAACAGAAACTTTTCTTTTAATCACTATTCTTCTTCCTCACCAGAACAGACGCAACGCAGTAGCACCGCTCTGTTCTTGCGCCGCACCGCTCTGCTCTTGTGAAGCCCTCTTTAAGAATCATTGCATCTTTTAATTTATATACACACACACACGAGCATCTTCGCACGGGCTACGCCCGTGCTCGATGCCCGAGGGCGACCTTCGACCGCATCTAGACGAGCTTCACCCGCCTCCGCACGGGCTTCACCCGCCTCAGCACGGGCTTCGCCCGTGCTTGATGCATCGTTGCGGGCTGAGTCCGCATCAAGGCGGGCAGCGTCCGCAATATATACATATGAGTACTCAAAATGAGTGTAAAAAAATATAAATCGATATTACATTTTTTATTTTTTAAAATTTTTTACTTTTTGACGTAAAAACATTAATTTATCGCCCTCCTTCTCTTCCTATTCTCTCTCCCCCTCTATCTCTCCTCCCCTTTCTCCTCTCTCTCTCTCCTCCCCCTCTCTCATGTAGGGATAAAATTTATTTGATGAGATCCAATGATCAAAATTTAAAGCACGGTGTGTCTCAAGATATGTATATTACTTTATATATCACACACACACAGAAGATCACACACACACACAAGATCACACACACATAAGATCACACACACACGCATAGAAGATCACACACACACTCACACAGAAGATCACACACACACACAGAGAAGATCACACACACACACACAAAAGATCACACACACACACACACACACAGAAGATCACACACACACAGAAGATCACACACACAGAGAAGATCACACACAAACAGAAGATCACACACACACACAGAAGATCACACACACACACAGAAGATCACACACACACAGACACACACACACACAGAAAGAGAGAGAGAGAAGATCACACACACACAGAAGATCACACACACACACATAGAAGATCACACACACACACACACACACACACATAAGATCACACGCACACACAGAAGATCACACACACAGAAGATCACACACACACACACAGAAGATCACACACACACAAAAGATCACACACACACACACACAAAAGATCACACACACACACACAGAGAAGATCACACACACACACAGAGAAGATCACACACACACACACACACACAAAAGATCACACACACACACACACACAAAAGATCACACACACACACATAGAAGATCACACACACACACACACACACATAAGATCACACGCACACACAGAAGATCACACACACACAGAAGATCACACACACACACACAGAAGATCACACACACACAAAAGATCACACACACACACACAAAAGATCACACACACACACACACACACACACACACACACACACACACACACACACACAGAAAGATCACACACACACACACAAAAGATCACACACACACACACACAAAAGCTCACACACACACAGAGAAGATCACACACACAGAGAGAGAAGATCACACACACACAGAGAAGATCAC
Organism: Platanthera guangdongensis; assembly: GCA_039583875.1. Taxonomy (NCBI): domain Eukaryota; kingdom Viridiplantae; phylum Streptophyta; class Magnoliopsida; order Asparagales; family Orchidaceae; genus Platanthera; species Platanthera guangdongensis. The sequence continues at coordinate 14,692,299 of CM077147.1, read as the reverse complement.
ACACACGCACACACAGAAGATCACACACACACACACACACACACACACACACACACACACATACACAAAAGATGACACACACACAGAAGATCACACACAGAGAGAAGATCACACACAGACACAAAAGATCACACACACACAGAAGATCACACACACACACACAGAAGGTCACACACACACACACACACACACACACACACACACACACACACACACAAGATTACACACACAGAAGATCACACGTATGGATCGATTTAGCGTTGTGAACCGGGAGATTGATATCTACCAAAAGAAGACCCAAAGAGATTTGTTGCACATCCCGACGATACAGACATACAGTCATACAGAGAAGAAACACGATGATTCAGATGGCATTACGACGATCCGGGCGGCATCATAGTGACATGGGGGTAGCATCACGACACCATGGAGAAGGGGAGGGCATTACGACAATATTCAATACTATCTAGTATGTACAAGATACATGAATTCTCTGAAATGTTCATGAATCATCCTTTGTACAAAGACTCTAGATTTTTCTAAAATCTTCTTACGACTTAACACCAAATTAATGAAGATGACAATGGACCTGAATATAAATAAATAAAGTATTAAACAGGAGGAAATAATCAATATCATTTTGAACCATCCAACCATCCAGCTCAGCTGGTCTACAACTACAATGAATGTGATACATTTTTGAAAAAGGTGTAGTTTAATATATTTTCATGACCAGATAATAAATCCCGTCAAATAATTTATTTTAAATCTAATATTTTATAGTAAATTTTAAATAAAAAAAGAAAGAAAAAACATAGAGCACCCACCAATCCACAAATAATTTTTGGGCCGGGCAGCATTTTCAGAAAAAAGATGCACAAGTTGCGATCTGGTCATTAGATCAAATACGTTTGCCGTCCGATCTAGCATGTACATGCTTATTTTTTTCTCAATCCACCATGGAGCAGTAGGAAGCTTCAAAAGAATTTCTCTCCATTTTTTGGGTGATTGTTAACCGCAACCCGTTATTGCTAGTCGCACCCCAAAATTTCACAATTTTTCGCGCCTTTTCTAAATACGTCTAGGCATATTTCGACGAGATATGCCCAGATTTTGCGCCTTTCAGAAATACTCATTTTACATGATATTTCAGGAAAAGTGCTCGCCACGAAAGCTGTAGATCTCGTCGAGATCTACAGCTTTCGTGGTGACCACTTTTCCTGAAATTGCATGTACAATGCGTATTTTGAAAAGACGTGAAAAACTAAAAAATTTTGGGATGTAACTAGCAAATAACGAATTGCGGTTAACAATCGTTTTTTTTACTTGTTGATGCATGCTTCTATCAGTTCTATGACAGAGAAAAATAATTCCTTTTTCTTACCATCACCGTATAGTTTTTAAGGAAAATGCACCGAAGTTTCTTGGTAGTGCGTCTTATCCTGAGCATAATTAAATATTTAAATTTATTATAATATTGAGGCGAGAATAGAGGTCACGTAGGACAAAAAGGCAGTTTGTAACTATGTCTTAATATAAAATTTTGATATAAAGAAATACTAAAAATATTATGTACTCTCCGGTCCAACAAGTGAGATCGGGCCGGCTCGGGCCCTTTCTTTATCGGGTTCGGGCCGGGTTCGGGCTTTTACCCCGGGTAGGGGCCCGAGCCGGCCCCCGGGCCGGGCCGGGCCGGGGCCTCTTATCTCGGAGCAAAGGACTTGACTTCCACGAGAGATCAACCTGCCATGTCAGCTAGGTGAGAGCCTGACAACGGAATCCATCTCGAGGCGAGACCTTCCCACCCTCCGAGAGATCAACCTGCCCTGCCAGCTAGGTGAGAGCCTGACAGCGGAATCCATCTCGAGGTGAGACCTTCCCACCCTCCGAGAGATCAACCTGCCCTGCCAGCTAGGTGAGAGCCTGGCAGCGGAATCCATCTCGAGGTGAGACCTACCCACCCTCCGAGAGATCAACCTGCCCTGCCAGCTAGGTGAGAGCCTGGCAGCGGAATCCATCTCGGAGCAAAGGACTTGGCTTCCACGAGAGATCAACCTGCCCTGCCAGCTAGGTGAGAGCCTGACAGCGGAATCCATCTCGAGGCGAGACCTTCCCACCCTCCGAGAGATCAACCTGCCCTACCAGCTAGGTGAGAGCCTGGCAGCGGAATCCATCTCGAGGTGAGACCTTCCCACCCTCCGAGAGATCAACCTGCCCAGCCAGCTAGGTGAGAGCCTGGCAGCGGAATCCATCTCGAGGTGAGACCTTCCCACCCTCCGAGAGATCAACCTGCCCTGCCAGCTAGGTGAGAGCCTGGCAGTGGAATCCATCTCGAGGTGAGACCTACCCATCCTCCGAGAGATCAACCTGCCCTGCCAGCTAGGTGAGAGCATGGCAGCGGAATCCATCCCGAGGTGAGACCTACCCACCCTTCGAGAGATCAACCTGCCCTGCCAGCTAGGTGAGAGCCTGGCAGCGGAATCCATCTCGAGGTGAGACCTACCCACCCTCCGAGAGATCAACCTGCCCTGCCAGCTAGGTGAGAGCCTGGCAGCGGAATCCATCCCGAGGTGAGACAACTAGGCATCAACGAGAGGTACCACCGGCCCTGCCCAGCTAGGTGAGAGCCTGGGCAGCGGGACCGTCTCGGAGCAAAAGAACTATGCATCTCAATTGATCCTTACCAAATCTTACATCCTCAAACGGGGAGAAAAAGATGAGTTACATCATCCCCCCGACTCAGCTGGTCGGGGGTGGCACTTGTTTACAAGACAAGAAAGATGAAAAAACTACCGCAAGGCGAGGCACCCTCACGGGGCCTGGTCATGGCGACCGTCTTTCGCCTCCTTTTCCTCGGGCACTTCCATCTTGCTCAAGCTCTCCATGACCTTCTCCATCTCCTCTACCTGGGCCAACCAAGAGATGGTGTTGACAGCCATGACGTAGCACTGCCTTGCCATCCTGGAGTCCCCCTTGACTCTGACCTGGATCCCTCCGGAGCTGAACTTGATGCATTGGTGGAAAGAAGATGGCACACAACGAAAGGCGCTGATGAGGGGCCTTCCAAAGATGGCGTTGTAGCTGCTTGGACCGTCAACAATGACGAACCAGCAGTTTCTTGAGACCCCTCCCAACTTTACTTGGAGTCCTACTCCACCTTCGAACTCCTTCCTTTCTCCTGAGAATCCGAACAGGGGTCCGTCCGAGGCCAACACCCTCCTTGGCTCTACCTTCATCTCCTCAAACGCCTTCCTGAAAACGACGTTGACGGAGCTGCCGTTGTCAACCAAGATTCGGGAGACGCTGTAGCCCTCGATGGCCGTCTGGATGACCAGCGCATCACAGAATAGATCCTCATGATCCGGTAGGTCCTTCATCGAGAAGGTGATCTTCTCCTCCTGGGGCGGGGTCTGGGAGGTTGAGGCGACGCTCTTTCGGTACATGACATGGAGGCTTGCCTTCCGAGTGGCCTCAATCCCAACTCCACCATGGATCACCGCTATACTGCATCGGGGTCCGACATCGACCCGGTCCTCACAAACATCATCACCCCGTCCTTGGGGCAGAATCTCTTCAACCCGCACCGGTGGCTGCGGCTGGGCAGGACCTCTCGCCCCCCTCACTTCCAGGAACTCGGGGCAGGTAGCCGTGGCGTGCCCCTCCACCTGATGGAAATCACAATAGGGTAACTCTACCCTGACCCTTCTCCTTCCCTGGCGGTTCCTCCTCTCCCTTCGACCAATCTCCATCACTTGCTGTGGTGGGGGTAGGAGCTGCCTAGGGGCTTGCCTCTGGAAGTTGAACCTCCCTTGGCCCCCATGGAAGTTCCCCCCATCTTGGGCGTAACCTCTTCCCGGGCCCTGAACGGGTCCTCCCTGCTGCCTCCAACCTGGTTCCGGACCCTCTTGAGCTCTCCGCTCCTCTCTCCTTCTTCCTTCCTGAGGTCTCGAGCCTCCTTGCTCCTTCGACTCTGCCTCTGTTACATTTGCCAACTTCTTGACAAATGCCGGGTTGGCCGCCTCCATGGCAATCTCCTCTGCCGCCCTTTCCATCAGCTCCTCGAAGGAAAGGGGGGCCTTCCGGGTCAAGCTCATCTTGAAGAAGCCCTCCTTCAGCCCAATGGTGAAGGCCATCTGGAGAGCATACCCTGGCATCTCCTGGACCTCCAGGATCTCCTCTTGGAACCGGTCAACGTAACGGGCCAGCGACTCCTCGGCCCCCTGCCTTATCAGGAAGATGGACTCAGGACTCCTCTTCTGCTTCTTGGAGGTGGAGAAGCGGAGCTGGAAGCTTCGGCTCAAGTCCTCGAACCCATAGATCGACCTTGGAGGGAGTTGATGGAACCAGTCCCTTGCCTTCTCCTTCAATGTAATCGCGAAGAGGCGACACTTGAAGGCATCCGTCATCGGCCTGATGGAGACGGCATCCTCGAACCACTGCAGGTGCTGAACGGGGTCATCCTTCCCAGTATAGTAAGCCATGTCTGGCTCTCTGAACCCCTCGGGAACGGGAGCTGAGATGATCAGCTCGCTGAAGGGTGACCCCCTAAGGGGTGGTCTCGCCACCTCCACTCGCGCAACCTGCTCGCCTGGGAGGTTGGCACTCGCCGGGCTGGAGAACAGCTCCCGGCCGGTGAGGTCTCGATCGACCCCATCTCCCATCCTCTCCTTCCCTGGCCTTCTTCCTGGTGCGCTTCCTTCTCCCCCTGCTGGGGTCATCTCGCCTAAACCCCTGGGAGTCGACTCGTCGAGGGGGGGAGCTAGCTCCTGGGGGGTCGGGGTGGAGCTGCCACCCTGAGGAGCAATGCTTCGCAACATCTCCATGATACCCTAGATGGAGGCTATGAACTCTTGCCTCCCCACAAAGGGTCCTGAGCTAGGGAGCTCGCCGAGATCATCACTACCTCCCTGACCTCCCGTCATGACACTCTCCTGAGATCTTCTGTGTTGGTCACTCTCCACGCTCACCGCACCAAAAGTGTTGAAGCCAAAATTGACCTCTGTGGAGTTCGGGGTCCCTGAAAGGGGTGACCTCACACCTACTACACTCGAGAGAATGTCACGGACCGGAGACTTAGGAGACTATGAACAGACCCTCGGCTCTAGCACGGAGGTCCCACCTCACACCCGGAAGGCTACCTGAGCTCTTCCCCTCCCTTACCAAAGGGCTAGGCTGGGCGCCTTGGAGAGCTCTCTCTACTCTACCAAGAGGAAGCTAAGGGAGGAGGAGGCTAAGAAAAGGATCCTCTCCAAGGCGCCCAAGGGGGTCTATTTATAGTTTTCCAAATCCCATGGGCCACAAATGACCAAAATACCCCCACGGCCGGCCTCGGGCCAATAGGAAACCGCCACGCCGGGGGGGGGTAGAGGAGGAAAAACGCGTCACCCAAAACTAAAGGGGGACCCACCCTGCGGGACGGGGCAAGACCCGGCCTGGGGCCGGACTCGCCCGGCCTACACGCCGGGCTGGGCGAGACCCGGCCTGGGGCCGGTCTCGCCCGGCTGCCCGCGGGGGCGGGGCGAGACCCGGCCTGGGGCCGGTCTCGCCCGGCCTACCCGTCGGGCCGGGCGAGACCCGGCCTAAGGCCGGTCTCGCCCGGCTGCCCGCGGGGGCCGGGCGAGACCCGGCCTGGGGCCGGTCTCGCCCGGCCTACCTGCCGGGCTAGGCGAGACCCGGCCTAGGGCCGGTCTCGCCCGGCTGCCTGCGGGGGCTGGGTGAGACCCGGCCTGGGGCCGGTCTCGCCCGGCCTACCCGTCGGGCTGGGCAAGACCCGGCCTAGGGTCGGTCTCGCCCGGATGCCCGCGGGGCTGGGCGAGACCCGGCCTGGGGCCGGTCTCGCCCGGCCTACCCGCCGGGCTCGGGGCCGGTCTCGCCGGCCTGAGGGAAAAAAGGGGCAGGGGGAGGGCCTGCTGATCCCGCCTCCACACCCGAATGGTCCGGGCGGGTGCCTACCAACCTGCCGCTTTCACACTCCAACTAAGGGGTCCACTATTCGCGAATACGGGGTTGTACAATAATCATTGTAGCAGATGAATAGTTCTAGTGATTCTTCATTTAGTCGGCTCCTCCGCGTGTTCAAAATCCTGTCACTAAGAGAAAACGCCGACTCTGAATCTACTGTACAAGCTTGAATTGTTAGTAAATCGTGAGTCATATATGCCAAAATAGGATAGGTATTAGCTTTACCATTCCCGCACTTTAAGATATCAAAATTTTTGATCACTTCCGTAGTCATAAAATCACGAAATTATGTTTTCGTATACAGTCCTAATTCGTTTAAACTACTCGACGTGCGTGTTTTTTTTTCCTGGAAGCTAATTCTAAAATTTTATTTGTAAAAGAATCTTTTGCCCTAGGTTGTGTTATTTTTTCTCGGGGTCGTGAGCCATATAAATTGTCGTAATAATTAAAACATTCGGTAAAAATAGAATTAAATTTACTAGTACTAACGTTTTCAACGTCATCGAAATTTATATTTATATCTAAGTTAACGTTAATTTCATCTATTAAATTTTTTACGCCGTCTACAGCGAATAACGAGTTTAAAGCGGCGGCGCATGAAAATGCAGGCGTCGCATGAAAATGCAGGAGGCATTTCTCTATAATATTTTAAAAAAATTTCTTCTATTACTTCAATTAAAGGAAGTCATCCGGAGTGTTGCTTAAAATAATTCAGTTTTTGTGCGATATTTACAAAATTTTCAACTACTAACGAGCTAGTGAGATAATACACACCAGATAAAAAAACAGTCGTCCTATAAAAATATTTTAATAAATCCATATAATGAAATAGTATATCTCAATCGTTATCAGTTAAATTATGATTATTTGTCATAGTGTACTATTCCATAAGAAGTGTTTTTGTTGAAACGCTATTTTTAACATTTTATATGTTGAGTTTCATCTTACAGACATATCATATTGATGTTTCAATTATATTTGATCTTGTGCGATCATAAATTTTCGAAAATCTTGACTTTGTTGTTTGATACAATAAATAAATCTAATCATAGTCCGAATTTTTTCAACATATGGTTCCACAATTTCTAAACTATCTTGTACCACTAAGTTTAAAACGTGACACACACATCGAGTGTGAAAAAACGCACCGTTGAACATTGGTTTTAATTCACGTTTTAACCACTTTACTGCGGTGTTGTTATTACTAGCGTTATCAAAAGAAATATTCATTATTTTATCTTTTATTTTAAATTCCCGCAAACATTTAATAATTACCGAATATATAGCCTTACCCGTGTGCGGAAATTCAAAACCTTCAAAACATATTACGCGCTTATTTAACTCCCATGAAACGGGATCGATCCAATGAGCCGTGATACAAATATAAGATAACCCTACTCTTACGCTATTACTCCAAACGTCGCTCGTTAAACTCACACGTCCCTCGAAAGTTTCAAATTTTTTTTATTAAATCTTGTTTTGCGTCAAAATATAATTTAAGTGTGTCGCGTTTAATAATGAATCTACTTACCTGTTGATATTTGTGCTGAAGCCCTTCGTGTATGTACTCCGTCATCTCATCGTTGTCATATTGACTGAATGACAACCCACGTCTGATGACGTTTTTCACCCGTAGGTCTCGCTGTCTTGTTTGATCGTACGTCCAAATTTGTCCTGATGCTGATATTTGTCCCTGACTGGACTCGGGAGTTTGCTTCGCAAAACACGACTTAACGTGTCTCGCTATTGTTGAGTTGCCGGTAAGAGTTAGCAACTTTGAGCACAACTTGCGCGCCTTGAATTCGTCGCCGACTTTAGCTTTGTTCAAATGCTCCCAGACGAGCGCCCTCTGATTATGCTCCACCAATTCGATCGTGCTTTGAGTCGACGATGTCGGCATTGAGGAGGACGATGTCATGCAGCGAGAGAGAGTAAGAGAGTAAGAGAGGGAGATAGTAAGTGAGAGAGAGAGAAAGTGAGTGGACATGCCTAGCTCTCGTGTGATTTTTTTCCCTGATAAAAAAAGTAAATATTATTTTGTCCCCTCAATACATTATCATATATAATTTAGAAATAGCAAATTTTCTCCCTTCAAAACTCGCTCCTGCTCAAAAACGTGCACTTGGACGAAAATGTTGGATTGTGAGGAAATTCAATGCGAGTAGTAAGAGTTGACAATTTGAATTTTTTTTAGGTTAAAGTCATGGGTTCTTGGAACCTCTCTCAATATCAATGAAGGGTTTTTAGGGTTACTTAAATATGGATGATTTTAAATCTAAAAACCAATTTCACTCTAAAGTCGAACAACTAAATAGAAGTTATTTACTCTTGGTGGGGACAAGCCCACTTATAGAATAATTGAGGTGCAATTAGCCCACTCCCCCATGATCTCACCATGTAAATGAAGATCACGGGGGAACCGCCACGCGTGCGATCAACAAGCACAATTGAGCTTGATCCGTGCGTGCGGGATCCCATTCCCCGAACCGCCAAGAGCCTGCCGCTGAGGCCGACCACTCTCTCTCTCGCTGCCGGCGGGCCGATTCAAGCCAACCGCCCCTGTCGGTCGAGCCCTCTTCTGCCATTCGATCATTCCCGTACGATCTCGGTTGTCTGATGCACGGCTAATCGCCCGCGTAATCACCAGTATAACCACAGGTACCAGAGGACGGGTGCAAATATCCAGATTCATAATGGTCTGCAAATAATAAAAATAATAAAATAATACGCGTATGGAACTTTATAAAATTGACTTGCAAATAGTAATTACGGTGATTATGATCTGCATATAGTTGGGTAACCATCGCAATTACCCCTAGAGTCTATAAATAGAACATCAAGCCTACCCTCATTTTCACTCCCCCCCCCCGGATTTCCTCCCATGACACTTCTTTGCTCTGCTTCATCCTCCTTGGCTAGGTACACCAACAGACCTCCTCTTCTTCGAAGATCTTCATCTGTCTTCATGCAACTGTGACGCTCCTCACCGCGAGCGATGCTCCGATCACAGCAAGCGACCTGCCAATTGCACGCCAAGTATTCATCATCGACTAGTCCAAGTGCATGCAGAAGCCCGCCAAGTCTCCGGTTTACGTGCGTTTTCCTCCGCACGCAGAGCCAAGTACATGGCCCGTGAATTGTGGTCTGTCACACTCTGAGCGCCACACTCCTTTCTCTGATGTTGTTTGCATGTTCGACCGTTCTTCGAGCTAAGACAGTTCAGTTAGTCTAGTCTATCTAAAGCCTCGGGCGATCCACAGTAGTTATGAGCCATCATTCGTGAACGTCCAACCTCATTTAAAAAACTTCATCCGCTTTTATGCTCAAAATAAATTTTGTTTTTTTGAGGTAGTTGTCATGCCAAATGTGCAACTTTTTTTTCAAACACACCAAAGCAAATCACCCCAAATGGAGCCTAATTTAGTACTAAATTATCAAAAAAATTCATATATAGCCCCAATGCTCCATAACTCAATATTTATTTGAATTATCTATGTTAAAATTTGTTTTTTTTTTCTCAAGTAAAAAAATAAATACATAGCCCCAATACTCCAAACGTATAATTTATGAAGGTGGTGTTTTTTTTAGACTCAAGAGCGAAAAAAGCCCGTCAAAGGGGGAAAATTTTTTGGTATGTGTAGCGTTCCCTGTGATAGGAGCGCATTTAAATACCACTTTCAAAAAACGCGGGTCCACTTCATTTTTCGGGTTTCCCTCTTCTTCCCTAACGTAACCTAGGCGATTTTCAGGCAGATTTCTTCCTCCTTATTCAGATTTCCGGCATATTTCTTGCGAGGCGAACTCCGGTGAAACGTACCTGCTAATGTCGGCGTCACCGACGACCAACTCTTCTTCTCCTCGCACTCGCGATCTCCAACAGATTTCCAGGCGCATTTTCTCGTCGACGGCGTCGACGGCTTGAGAAGAACCATGTATGACTTTTTTCCATCGACGAAGGCCTCATCTCAAGTTAGAGCAACTGTATATAGAACTGTATTTCAGGTAAAATATATGACTGTATTTGCATACATTTTTATATATAATTGTATTCCATATATATTGTAGAACTGTATTTGCATATAGTGTGAAATACAACTGTATTTCAAGTATAATATAGAACTGTATTTGCATATAGTGTGAAATACAACTCTATTTCAGGTATAATATAAGACTGTATTTGCATATAGTGTTATATACAACTGTATTTCAGGTATATTGTAGGACTGTATTTGCATATAATGTGAAATACAACTGTATTTCAGGTGTAATATAAGACTGTATTTGCATATAGTGTTATAGACAACTGTATTTAACTTTTAGTAGTACAACTGTATTTTATGTTCAATATACAACTGTATGTACAGTCGTATGTTCAATGTTGAACATATTATCACTGTTGAACCCCAATTTGTGTACTCCCCTTCTCCATGGATCCCTACTCCAAAGGGATGTTACTGCAGGCAAGAAAGCTCGGAAAACCCATTGAACTTAAAGATAATACGTAAACAGATGCTGGCGAAGGTGACGAGGCCTGGAGAGGAGGCGGAGGGCGGCGGGGGAAGAGATAAATGGCGGAGGAGATGAAAGTGTAGGTCGGAAGAAGAAAAAACCTAGCACCAAAGCGGAAAAAAGAAGAGAGTTCTGCAGCTCAATAGCGGGAAAGTGAAAATTAGGTGGGGTCCGCATAATATTAATTTAAAAGCGTTCCTAGAGCAAGAAACGCTACACATACCAAAAACTTTTCCAGCCCAATTTCATACTAAATTATCGGAAAAAAAATCATTTATACCCGCATTTCTCCATAACTTCAAATTTATTTGAATAATCTATGATAAATATTTGTTTTTTTCTCAATTAAAAAAATTAAATATTTAATTGGAATAGTTTTTTGTGGCTCAGTCACGGCTAGAACGGTCACATGGGAACGATTGGGCTAGTCATGGCTAAGGAATGACATCTTAGCGCTACAACGGTTGAGCGTGCAAACAGTCATAGAATAGAAAAAAAGATTACTGACACGAAGTTTTTTTTTGTAGGTGAAAAACGCCGAAAAAGGGCGAATGACCACGTGCATGAGACTGTGCCGACTAAACTTCCATTATCAATTGTTGCTTTACAAGGTTTTTGAGAGAATACGAGTGTTACATGCTGCTCCTCATTATAACTTGCAAGGGGAGTGAGAGACGTATTTGGAGGGTGACAAGCCACCGTTCCCGAAATTGTCTTTTTTTTGGCTGTAGTGGGGAGCACTGCACTCTGGAGCCTGGACGGTCTTCTGCTTGTGCTAAAAATCTTGAGTGACGCGTTCTGCCAGTCTTGATGTTTGTGTTGTGTATCCTGCAGTTTGCGGTGAAGTCTGGAGCGCGGAGCTTGCTGTTGACTTGGAGGTGTTGAACACTGAGCGTGATGCGCGCGGAAGGCTTGCAAAAGAAAGCTTGAAGGCGGATGAAGATTTTCGACCGATATTCGAAGTGCATGATGATCTTCAAGGGCGTCTTTGAAAGCGATGAAGATTCCCGGTAGAACTCTCTTGCGTGTAAGGGGAAACCGGAGGAGGAAATGATGGATATACTACACGCAGGTCGATATAATTTTGGCTATGTGTGTTGAAGCCATAAATGGCCTCTGTGGAGTTCGGGGTTCCAAAAGAGGGGTGACCTCACACCTACTACACTCGGGAGAACGTCACGGACTGGAGACTTAGGAAACTATGAACAGACCCTCAGCTCCAGCGTGGAGGTCCCACCACACACCCGGAAGGTCACCAGAACCCTTCCCCTCCCTTACCAAAGGGCTAGGCTGGGCGCCTTGGAGAGCTCTCTCTACTCTACCAGGAAGAAGCTAAGGGAGGAGGAAGCTAGGAAAAGTCCCTCTCCAAAGGCACCCAAGGGGGTCTATTTATAGTTTTCCAAATCCCATGGGCCAAAATGCCCGAAATACCCCTACGCCAAATATGCCTCGGGCCAATAGAAAACAGCCACGCCGATGGGTAAAGAGGTAATCCCCCCCGATGGCAAGATGGTAAAAGCATGGTCCACAGAGGTCTAGGGACGGAGGGCGAACCCTCCACGGACTAGCCTCCTGGGGCGAGAAGGCTGGCCGCCCGGTCTCGCCCCGCGAGCTCGCCGCCTGGGGCGAGAGGGCTCGCCGCCCGGTCTCGCCCCGCGGGCTCGCCGCCTGGGGCGAGAGGGCTGTCTGCCCCATCTCGCCCCGCGGGCTAGCCTCCTGGGGCGAGAGGGCTGGCTGCCCCGTCTCTCCCCGCGGGCTCGCCGCCTGGGGCGAGAGGGCTGGCAGTCGGTCTCGCCCCGCGGGATCGTCGCCTAGGGCGAGAGGGCTGGCCGCCCGGTCTCGCCCCGCGGGCTCGCTGCCTAGGGCGAGAGGGTCGGGCTCCCGGTCTCGCCCCGCGGGCTCGCCGCCTGGGGTGAGAGGGCCGGCTGCCCCGTCTCGCCCCGCGGGCTCGCCGCCTGGGGAGAGAGGGCTGGCTGCCCCGTCTCGCCCCGCGGTCTAGCCGCTTGGGGCGAGAGGGCTGGCCGCCCAGTCTCGCCCCTGCCCAAGGCCAGGGTGTCGGGGCGGGATCCTGGTCTCCAGCCAGTCCCGCCATCCTATCTCGTACCTAGCAATCCAGGGGGGTGCCGGCCATCTTGTCGCACCCTCCCCTCTAAAGGGCCCGGGGGATGATGCCGATTCTTCCTCCCCCTACTAGTATATTCCCAAGCTAGAGCCAAAATTGGCCACCGAGAGTGCAAAATCTCCAAAAAGCTTAAAAACGCGTTTGCCTTATTCGGGGCCCACTCTTCGCGAATACGAGGTTGTACACAATCCCCGCTCTTTTCGAGGTTGACACAATCTCGGAAAGAAACGTCCAACCCAACGTATTCGTTGAGTGTAATTTTCTTGCGCGGTACCCCGGGGAGACAACATGTCATGCCAGCTGATGGGAGCCTGGGTGACGAGACCCCCACCGGGTAAAAAATACTTCACCCTCCGGAGGGGTCAACCTGTCATGCCATCTATGGGAGCCAGGATGGCGAGACCCCCTCCGGGCAGAAAATACTTCACCCTCCGGAGGGGTCAACCTGTCATGCCAGCTATGAGAGCCTGGGTGGCGAGACCTCCTCTGGGTGAAAACACTTAGCCTCCCTGAGGGGTCAACCTGTCAAGCCAGCTAATGGGAGCCTGTGTGACGAGATGGCCTCGGGGTGAAAACACTTGGCCTCCCCTAGGGTTCAACCTGTCAAGCCAGCTAATGGGAGCCTGGGTGACGGGACGGCCTCGGGGTGAAAACACTTAGCCTCCCCGAGAGGTACCACCGTCCCTGCCAGCTAGTGAGAGCATGACAGCGGAATCCATCTCGAGGTGAGACCTACCTACCCACCCTCCGAGAGATCAACCTGCCCTGCCAGCTAGTGAGAGCCTGGACGCGGAATCATCATCGGAGCAAAGGGACTTGTGCTACCACGAGAGATCAACCTACCTTGCCAGCTAGTGGGAGCCTGACCGCGGAATCAACATCGGAGCGAAGGGACTTGGGCTACCACGAGAGATCAACCTGCCCTGCCAGCTAGTGAGAGCCTGGCTGCGGAATCATCATTGGAGCAAAGGGACTTGGGCTACCACGAGAGATCAATCTGCCCTGCCAACTAGTGGGAGCCTGGCCGCGGAATCATCATCGGAGCAAAGGGACTTGGGCTACCACGAGAGATCAACCTGCCCTGCCAGCTAGTGAGAGCCTGACCGCGGAATCATCATCGGAGCAAAGGGACTAAGCATCTCAATCAAACCTTACCACATCCTACATCCTCAAACGGGGAAATTATGGATTACATGATCCCCTGACTTCAGCTGGTCAGGGGTAGCACTTGTTACAAGACAAGAAAAGGGAAAAAACTACCGCGAGGCAAGGCACTCTCAGGGGGCCTGTGTACAACCCCGTATTCGCGAAGAGTGGGCCCAAAACAAGGCAGACGCGTTTTTAAGCTTTTTGGAGATTTTGCACTCTCGGTGACCAATTTTGGCTCTAGCTTGGAAACATACTAGTAGGGGGAGGAAAAATCTACCTCCCCCCAGTGTCCCTCTTTTGGGGGCGGGTGCGACAAGATTGGCTGGCACCCGCCCCGTCCCGATAGGTGCTTGGCGGCCTGGCGGGGCGAGACTGGTCGGGGGCCGGGGTCTCGCCCTGCCCCCTTGGTGCTTGGCGGCCTGGCGGGGCGAGACCGGTCGGGGGTCGGGGTCTCGCCCTGCCTCCCTTCTGCTTGGCGGCCTGGCGGGGCGAGACCGGCCGAGGGCCGGGGTCTCGCCCTGCCCCCTTGGTGCCTGGCGGCCTGGCGGGCGAGACCGGCCGGGGGCCGGGGTCTCGCCCTGCCTCCCTTCTATTTGGCGGCCTAGCGGGGCGAGACCAGCCGGGGGCCGGGGTCTCGCCCTGCCCCCTTGGTGCCTGGAGGCCTAGCGGGCGAGACCGGCCGGGGGCCGGGGTCTCGCCCTGCCTCCCTTCTGTTTGGATGCCTAGCGGGGCGAGACCGGCCGGGGGCCGGGGTCTCGCCCTGCCCCCTTGGTGCCTGGCGGCCTGGCGGGCGAGACCGGCTGGAGGCCGGGGTCTCGCCCTGCCTCCCTTCTATTTGGCGGCCTAGCGAGGCGAGACCGGCCGGGGGCCGTGGTCTCGCCCTACCCCCTTGGTGCTTGGCGGCCTGGCGGGCGAGACCGGCCAGGGGCCGGGGTCTCGCCCTGCCTCCCTTCTGTTTGGCTGCCTCGCGGGGCGAGACCGGCCGGGGGCTAGGGTCTCGCCCTGCCCCCTTGGTGCCTGGCGGCCTGGCGGGGCGAGATCGGCCGGAGGCTGGGGTCTCGCCCCCGCCCCCCTGCTTTTACCGTTTTGCCCTCGGGGGAGTTACCCCTTTACCCCCCGGCGTGGCTGTTTTCTATTGGCCCAAGGTGTATTTGGCGTAGGGGTATTTCAGGCATTTTGGCCCATGGGATTTGGAAAACTATAAATAGACCCCCTTGGGTGCCTTTGGAGAGGGACTTTTGGCTTGCTTCCTCCTCCCTTAGCTCCTTCTTGGTAGAGTAGAGAGAGCTTCTCCAAGGCACCCGAGCTCGAGCATTGGCTAGGGAGGGGAAGTGCTCAGGTAGCCTTCCGGGTGTGAGGTGGGACCTCCGCGCTAGAGCCGAGGGTCTGTTTCTAGCTTCTTGATCTTTGGTCCGTGACGTTCCTCCGGGTGTAGTAGGTCTGAGGTCACCCCTTTTCAAGGATCCCGAACTCCACAGAGGTCAATTTTGGCTTCAACACTTTGGTGCGGTGAGCGTGGAGGTTGACCAGCACAGAACATCTCGGGAGAGTGTCATGACTGGAGGTAAAGGAGGTAGTGATGATCTTGGCGAGCTCCCCAGCCCAGGACCCTTTGTGGGGAGGCAAGAGTTCATGGCCTCCATCCAAGGCATCATGGAGATTGATACGGCCAAAATGGATCTACGTAATCACGCAAGTGCACGTGTCGAATCAAGTAATAAAATGATGAGTTGAGTTATCGTTCCTAGAGGAAGTGCAACGTTAGTGCTCGTAATTACTAGCCTTACCCGTTCCGTGAATCCAAGTGAGATGATCAAAGGTGAATTTAGATTAAGAAAAATTAAAGATAACAAAATTAAAACTAAATAACACTTAATTAAGAGACTTTTATCAAATTGGAGAAATAGTCTCATATGTGATTTCACTTGTTTGTTGTGATGAGTTCTAAGAATAAACCCTCATGAATGCTTAATTACTATCCTGCGACGAGTTGAAAGTAGATTTCTTTATCTCTCGATCTCCGAAATCCATTTACCCTAATTTCTCTAGTTATCTCTAACTTAGATGAAATGAGAATAACATACACACACAACTCAAAGTTCGCTAGCGAGAAATGAAATCTCTTTCTTTCCAACGCTATCTCGTAATCTATATTGCACTTTCGTCACTCCTCTCTCGAATCTCGCGACGAAGTATGATAGTGGAATTTTGGTTAAAGATTTGTACGACTCATCTCTCGAATCTCGCCGCACAAAAGAGAGGATTCAACCCTAAACAACGTAACTCCTCTCTCGAATCTTGTTACGCAATCTAGAAGAAGAACACTTATCTAAACATTCCATGAAATAAATATAGATCCAAGAAAAATAGTTTTCAACCATTCATAGAGGGAAGGTTAACATCAAAACATAACAACAACACAAGTTACTCTCACATACAAGACTTATGAAATTAGTTCATGCTAGAGGAATGAAACCACACAACAAAGAAAGTCTTACTAAACATGTTTAATGAGTTTTAATGCTGCAGGAATATGCTTGTAGATCTCGCTTAGACCCTTCTTCCTTCTTGCAAGTGCGTCCAAACCCTAGCCGTTCTTCTCTTCTTCTTCTCCAAGATGATGGCCTCCAATGTCTCCCTTTTTTCTCTCCAATTTCGTGCCCTTTAGGAATGAAAATCCCCCCTTAAAAACGAGCAGCCACTTTCCAATAGATGCCTTCTTTCATATTTAGTTTTGGCGCAAAATTCGAAATTCGAATTTTAAAAACGCCCAGACTTGTTACAACAACTGCTTCAGGTTTTCTGTAACAACTGCACAGCCAAAATACAATTCCTGCACTTACTTTGCCGGTTCGATTTTTTACGTCATTTCTAATAAGAAAAACATAATCAAAATATGTTAATTAAGCGTGAATAACATGACTATTAATTTATGGACATTTATACTAATTTAAGTCATTTCTTCTCATTTATCACAACGATTATGTAAAACTAGGGGACTAGATAACTTCAATTGAGAAGTTATCACACCTCCACACTTGAACTTTTGCTAGTCCTAGCAAAGATAATTCAAATCAATGGATTGGATGAAGATATACTATCAAGATGCAAATTCAAATGATCCTTCTTGTAAAATAACTTAATCAAAGCTTACTCCAGAAATTCACTTTACTTAACTGATAGACTTAGAAATCAACAAGAGCTCAAAATTCACAAATTCATTAGTTAGATAGAAGATAATGCTCAAATAAGTAACTTAGTGCGGTGCGTGTTTTTCTTAAAAGTAATTTACTCCCATGCAATTTTTCTCATTGAACCTCAGCATTTAGTGGAAAGGATAAGAATAGGCTAAGCTTCGATTTAGCATACACATGAGTTAGTAGTTCAATTGAAAATAGGATAAACTTGGCTTGGTTAAAAATTTATGGATAACCTTGATAATGAAATGACATTCCCTAGTTAGTAGTCTTAGTACTTCACCGTATTATGGGGTCTAACAATATTTATTCTTTAACATATTTTTTTATAGTAGGGATCATTCCAAGTATAAGTGCACATACCCGGGCCACATATCACTATGATGCTCAACCGCATTGTTCTCTCTTTTTTTTTACTCATAGTTGGGATCATTCCAAGTACGTTTTCACATACCTAGGCCGCATATCACTATGACATACATTTCTCTATATTTTTTTATCATCATAATTGGGATCATTCCGAGTATGTGGGCATATACTTAGGCCGCGTATCACTATAAAGTTCAATCATTTGTTTATACAAACTAAACACCCATAAATGACTAACTTACTAAGATACAACTAGTCGAAATATAGGGAATTTAGGCATGAAATCATATGTATGAAAAAAAAAAATTCAAGCTCAATTATTCTAGTGAAGATCAAAATGGAATAACTACTTCAGCACATGTCTTAGCTTACATCGTTGACTTAGTTCTTGCTCGCCCCTCCCGTTATTTGTAGAGGTCAATATCAAAAGATTGTCATGGAAGTAAACAAAAATTTTGTGTATAAAAACAAAATGCTTAAGTGAGCGTTATCATAAAAAATCTAACTAAGTTCAAATTCAGTAATTGAACTCTTTGGACTGTTCAGCCATACCAATCAATTATCATTGAATATATCTAGAATAGTCTATTGATTAAATGAAACAAGACTGAGAACATTCAAAACATGTTTAACGATTCATCCAAATGGTAGGGTTGTAATACCCCCACCTCCACACTTAAATGATTTGCTAGTCCCTAGCAAAACTATCGTTGGACTATGATATAGCAAAATAGTTGTAGTACGACGTACAAAATCATATAAAAGAGCGGAATTGAACTGTATATATATAAAAAAAAAGAAACTTCCCTGAAGTAGGAGTGCCCGCAAAGAGACTTTGGCCAATGATCGTAGCAGGAGCTAAGTGCATAGAGATTGTCACTTCATGTGTCCTAATGATCTGCACTCTTAACATGTGTACAAAACCTGGAGACAATTCATTCTACACAATTTCCCAAAGTAACTGTCCAAGTAATAAGCTAAACTGCATGTGTAATCGAAAGGTATGTTCATGTATGAGAGGAATAAACAGTGCAGTAGAAAAATGCGATTAAGACGAAAACAACTAGGCACATATGACATATCATAATACCTCTCTATTTTGACCAGCATATCAGCATAAATCAGGACAACAGCCCAGCATTCGCATGTATCAAAAACATGGCATGCATTGAAGATGTGAAGTCCGCTTAGTAATAATTAGCAACCATAACACAGTAAAGTTCAAGGATGCATATATGACCTCCAATCATGATTTATCCCAAAATGGATGACAGTTGCGCCTCCATGCCCAATCATTAGCAGTAATAATGTATTAAAATAGTACAGATCATGTGCAAGATAACGTATCAAGTCAAATATAAGTTGCAATTAGCACATAAACATATTATGACAATACAAACTGCAATGTACCAAATGGAGCGTTCATGGTGTCACACCACAAAATATAAATCCCCAGACAATAGTCCATACTCATAAACATCCAGGAATAGTGAAGAACAAAATATGGATGATATATCCGTTAACGATCATATAGTCAAAACTATGCAGGACAAAAGGTGATCTGGGGAGATCCTACTCCTCATCGTCCGCGGCATCCTCATCGTCATCTTCGTCGTCATCAGCATCTCCCTCGTCATCATCATCGTCCTCGTCATCATCGTCCTCATCATCATCGTCCGCGTTTGCTTTCGTCGCTGGATCAACTCTAGTCTTGTCACAAGTCAAGAGGAAGCCTTTATCGTCGAACTGCCCCATCATCCTAAAATTCGGCTCAGACACCAGAATCTTCCTTTTTCTCCATGATTTTACGGATGTTGGTACGAATATCTTCAAATTGCTCCCTTGCAAACAAATGGTGACATCTCTGATAGGCTTTGATGTACTCAATATGCTCCATCAACAGGTCGGATCAGTGCCATGGTCGACCACTGGAATGTCAATTCGCATTGGTTTCAGTCTTGGTGCCTGTGAAGTCTGAGCTGCATCCCCTTTCTTCCAACTGCGACCCCTTTCCTGTGTTTCCGCAGCAACCTTGATGTTAACTTCTACAACCGTTTCAGTAATATGTCTCTTCACAGGTGTAACCATGTCCTCCACACCCTTTTCCACACCAGCTTGCAGACATAGCTCAGTTATGAGGGTAGGAAACCATAGCTGCTTAGGGTTCTCCTCTCTAATTTTCTGCCGAAGTTGCAATGAAATAATCTTTCCCAAATCGAAGTATAGGCCCTTAATAATACCGTAGATCAATGCCACCTTATCCAAGGTAATAGTGTTCGGGTGCCGAGTGGGCATGATACTAGCATTAATAAACAGCAGCCACACTTTAGCTTCCCTAGTTAGACAAGACGTCTTCAGTACTCTATGTGTCTTACTAGCCACTCTGGTGTCGGTGTGCAACACACTGTATCCGTCATTTCCTGAAGAGATACCTTATTAAGAATTTCAGCATAGTCGTCATACCCATGATCCTCCAAACTGAACAGATCACTAATCATCTCTGCAGAAAACTCAACCGTCTTCCCTCTAACAGTCACTACTTGTCCCTCTATGCTTTTAGCATTTGCATAAAATTCGTAGACCATGGGGAGTATAGCCTCTGTCCTCGGATGGCAGACGACCTCCCACTGGAGTGCCTTGATCTGCTCAGCATAGGTTAGACTCCAAGCCCTCTTTTCCATTTTAAATCCTCTTTCAAAGATGAAAGGGAGCGTTTTCAATGAGCGAAACCAATACTCCGCGGCCTCACTTGAAAACTTCACTGCTTTCTCTCCAACAACTTCCTTCCCCTTTTTCTTATTAGACCTTCGTTTAGAAGACATAGTCCTAACTAACACAGCACACAACATGGGAGAATATATAAAATTTCTACTAACTACTCTTATCCATGAGTTGCAAGGTTAGGGTTTATACCTCAAATCTTTTAGGGAATGTGATTTGAAGCCTGTCACTGCTCTCGTTGAACTCAGATGGAGGTAATGTGCTCGCCGTCCACCGCACTCGTTCAGAACTCCGCTTATGTACTGTAGCTTGCTTCCAAAATCCCGATCACGTCACAGCCGTGCGCCGGTTGTCTCCCACTTCGTCGGTAACCTAACCATAAATCGGGAAGACTAAAATGTGGGTCGGATTCTACAATGTGTTGGGGATTAAAGGATTTACCTCAACAACCTCGGAGATCCTCCCCCAGAACTCACCCCGTGGCGATTCTTCCTTGATCGCAACAGCCCAGATAAGGTCGCCGCCGCCCGGGTGGAAATCGCCGCCAGGCAGAGCTTCCGCCGCTTGCTCCTTGCCGATGTCGCACCCTCGGGGTGATAATGATTAGCAAATCCCGGTGGAAATTGCCTCTGTTGTCCTCCTATATAATTGGCTTCCTCCGTTAATAGATTTAATTGTTCCACTGTTAGTGGTGCACTAGGCGCAGGATTAGATAATGAATCCAGCCTCTTGTTAATCAAGTTGAATTGTGATGCCATTTCGGCGGCTAAGGATGTGATTTGATCTACATGGTGCACCCCTGCTGGTTTACTAGTTGCTTGTCTTTCATATGCTTGATAATTATTAGACGTTAAATCTTCTAAAATGGTATACGCATCTTCCGGATATTTTTTCATTAGGGAACCTCCCGCGGCTCCATCTACTAGAATCATGGTTGCGGTTTGCAACCCGTTGTAAAATGTGGATACTTGTTGGTGTTGTGCTAACCCATGGTGTGGACATTTTCTTAACAGCTCCTTAAAACGCTCACATGCGTCGTAAAAAGTCTCCCCATGATGTTGCATAAACGTAGTGATATCTCTAATCAGCTTAGCCGTCTTAGAAGGTGGAAAATACTTATTTAAAAATTTATCTTCTAATTGGGCCAATGTGGTGATAGCATCATCGGGTAATGAGTCCAACCAATCCCTTGCTCGACCTTCTAAGGAAAAAGGAAATGCTCTTAGTTGAATTGCGTCTGCGGACACACCATTTGCCTTAAACATGTCGCATATTGTTAAGAAGGTTTTTAAGTGAGAGTTTGCATCTTCATGGCTAAGACCCCAAATCTATTTAGTTGAACTTGTTGCATAATGAAAGGGTCCATCTAAAATTATTAGCTTCTATAGGCGGTCGGGCAATACTCGTGTGCAAACCTCCCCTAAAAGGTGTGTTGTAATCCCTACATGTCATTCGAGGCGGCACGTGTGATTATTAGGATTTGCTTGCCCGTTATGGTGCACGTGACCCTCTATGTCATCGATAACTTGTTGTCCGTTATTATCCATCTCAGGATGATCAATGTTTTCCGTTCTATGGTTTCTTCGATTTTGTCTACAGGTGCGCTCTATTTCTAAGTTCAGTGGCAATAATTCTGGGTTTCTATACCTTGACATACACCACAAAGCTTCGAAATAAGTGCTAAGACAAGAAAAACAATTAAAAACAAAAATACTTGATCTCCAACTACTAAGTTTAACTAATATTACGAGAAATAAAACACTAAACCAGTTGCGCTTCCCCGGCAACGGCGCCAAAAACTTGATACGGCCAAAATGGATTTACGTAATCACGCAAGTGCACGTGTCGAATCAAGTAATAAAATGATGATTTGAGTTATCGTTCCTAGAGGAAGTGCAACGTTAGTGCTCGTAATTACTAGCCTTACCCGTTCCGTGAATCCAAGTGAGATGATCAAAGGTGAATTTAGATTAAGAAAAATTAAAGATAACAAAATTAAAACTAAATAACACTTAATTAAGAGACTTTTATCAAATTGGAGAAATAGTCTCATATGTGATTTCACTTGTTTGTTGTGATGAGTTCTAAGAATAAACCCTCATGAATGCTTAATTACTATCCTGCGACGAGTTGAAAGTAGATTTCTTTATCTCTCGATCTCCGAAATCCATTTACCCTAATTTCTCTAGTTATCTCTAACTTAGATGAAATGAGAATAACATACACACACAACTCAAAGTTCGCTAGCGAGAAATGAAATCTCTTTCTTTCCAACGCTATCCGTAATCTATATTGCACTTTCGTCACTCCTCTCTCGAATCTCGCGACGAAGTATGATAGTGGAATTTTGGTTAAAGATTTGTACGACTCATCTCTCGAATCTCGCCGCACAAAAGAGAGGATTCAACCCTAAACAACGTAACTCCTCTCTCGAATCTTGTTACGCAATCTAGAAGAAGAACACTTATCTAAACATTCCATGAAATAAATATAGATCCAAGAAAAATAGTTTTCAACCATTCATAGAGGGAGGTTAACATCAAAACATAACAACAACACAAGTTACTCTCACATACAAGACTTATGAAATTAGTTCATGCTAGAGGAATGAAACCACACAACAAAGAAAGTCTTACTAAACATGTTTAATGAGTTTTAATGCTGCAGGAATATGCTTGTAGATCTCGCTTAGACCCTTCTTCCTTCTTGCAAGTGCGTCCAAACCCTAGCCGTTCTTCTCTTCTTCTTCTCCAAGATGATGGCCTCCAATGTCTCCCTTTTTTCTCTCCAATTTCGTGCCCTTTAGGAATGAAAATCCCCCTTAAAAACGAGCAGCCACTTTCCAATAGATGCCTTCTTTCATATTTAGTTTGGCGCAAAATTCGAAATTCGAATTTTAAAAACGCCCAGACTTGTTACAACAACTGCTTCAGGTTTTCTGTAACAACTGCACAGCCAAAATACAATTCCTGCACTTACTTTGCCGGTTCGATTTTTACGTCATTTCTAATAAGAAAAACATAATCAAAATATGTTAATTAAGCGTGAATAACATGACTATTAATTTATGGACATTTATACTAATTTAAGTCATTTCTTCTCATTTATCACAACGATTATGTAAAACTAGAGGACTAGATAACTTCAATTGAGAAGTTATCAGAGATGCTGCGAAGCATTGCTCCTCAGGGTGGCAGCTCCACCCCGACCCCCCAGGAGCTAGCTCCCCCTCGACGAGTCGACTCCCAGGGGTCTAGGCGAGATGACCCAGCGGGGGGAGAAGGAAGTGCACCAGGAAAAAGGTCAGGGAAGGAGAGGATGGGAGGTGGGGTCGAGAGAGACCTCACCGGGCGGGAGCTGTTCTCCAGCTCGGTGAGTGCCAACCTCCCAGGCGAGCAGGTCGCGCGAGTGGAAGTGGCGATACCACCCCTTAGGGGGTCACCCTTCAGCGAGCTGATCATCTCAGCTCCCGTTCTCGAGGGGTTCAGAGAGCCAGACATGGCTTATTATACCGGGAAGGATGACTCCGTTCAGCATCTGCAGTGGTTCGAGGAAGCCATCTCCATCAGGCTGATGACGGACGGCTTCAAGTGATGCCTCTTTGCGATCACATTGAAGGAGAAGGCAAGGGACTGGTTCCATCAACTCCCTCTGAGGTCAATCTATGGGTTCGAGGACTTGAGTCGGAGCTTTCAGCTTCGCTTCTCCACCTCCAAGAAGAGGAAGAGGAGTTGTTGGGTATTGGTGGACTTTCAGGAGTCCTGAGTCCATCTTCCTGATAAGGCAGGGGGCCGAGGAGTCGCTGGCCCGTTACGTTAACAGGTTCCAAGAAGATATCCTGGAGGTCCAGGAGATGCCAGCTTATTCTCTCTAGATGGCCTTCACCGTTGGGCTGAAGGAGGGCTTCTTCTAGATGAGCTTGACCCGGAAGGCCCCCCTTTCCTTCGAGGAGCTGATTGAAAGGACGGCAGAGGAGATTGCCATGGAGGAGGCCAACCCGACATTTGTCAAGAAGTTGGCAGAGCTAACAGAGACGGAGTCAAAGGAGCAAGGTGGCTCAAGACTTCAGGAAGGAAGAAGGAGAGAGGAGCGGAGAGCTCAGGAGGGTCCAGAGCCAGGTTGGAGACAGCAGAGAGGACCCGTTCAGGGTCCTGGAAGAGGTTACATCCAAGATGGGGGGAATTTCCATGGGGGCCAAGGGAGGTTCAACTTCCAGAGGCAAGCCCCTAGGCAGCTCCTACCCCCACCACAGCAAGCGATGGAGATTGGTCGAAGGGAGAGGAGGAACCGCCAGGGAAGGAGAAGGGTCAGGGTAGAGTTGCTGTACTGTGACTTCCACCAGGTGGAGGGGCACGCCACAGCTACCTGCCCCGAGTTCTTGGAGGTGAGGGGGGCGAGAGGCCCTGCCCAGCCGTAGCCACCAGTGCGGGTTGAAGAGGTTTTGCCCAGAGAAGGGGGAGATGATGTGTGTGAGGACCGGGTCAATGTCGGACCCAAGGCGGTATAACGGTGATCCACGGTGGAGTGGGGGTTGAGGCCACTCGGAAGGCAAGCCTCCATGTCATGTACCGAAGGAGCGTCGCCTCAACCTCCCAGACACCGCCCCAGGAGGAGAAGGTCACCTTCTCGGTGAAGGACCTGCCGGATCATGAGGATCCATTTTGCGATGCGCTGGTCATCCAAACGGCCATTGAGGGCTACTCCGTCTCTCGGATCTTGGTTGACAACGGGAGCTCCGTCAACGTCGTTTTCAAGAAGGTGTTTGACGAGATGAAGGTAGAGTCAAGAAGGGGTGTGGCCTCGACGGGACCCCTGTTCGGATTTTCAGGGGAGAGGAAGGAGGTTGAAGGTGGATGTTGAAGTTAGTGACCGGGCGGTCTGGCGGTCTGGCTTGACGGGTTGATGACCGCCGGTTTGGCGTTACCCTTCAGCGATTTGGTTGTTGTGTGTTACTGTCTGAGGTCCAAGCGGTTGCGGGTTGTCTTTGGCGACTTGGAGAGGGGCGGTCTAGCGGTCTCCCATGGTGATCTCTCTCTCTGGTAGTAGCCGAGCGGTTAGCCCTTCTGCCTAACCGCGTGGTTGTGCGGTTTATGTCTGTATAGTCTGGTTGTGTCATGTAAATTTTTAGTCCACATCTCTTATTTGTATTCTCTCTTCTCTCCTCCATTCTATATAAGGGAGGTCATACCTTTGTAATAGATACCTTTTTCGGATAATAAATTTTCAGTTAAAAACCATTTCGGTTTGTTTTTGTTCGGTTCTCACATGGTATCAGAGGATCGATCTACTCCTCCTGTTCTGTGCCTTCCCTGTCGCGCGGCTTGTTTCGCCGGTTTGCACCTGTCTGCGCGACCTCTTCTTCCTTGTCGTTCCTTGGGTGCGCGACTTTTTTGTGAGCCTTTTTTTTTTGTTTCTATTCTAAGTCGCCGCCTCCTGTCGCCGCGACCTATTTTGTCGCTGCTCCTGTTCGAGCGGCCTGTCCTCTAGCAGTTCGACTTCTTCCCCTCTGCTTGGGTTGAGGCTTGGTCGTGGCTTTTCTCACCGCTGGTTTCTACCCTCGTGACCGCTACAGCTTTTCTTCTTCCTATCCGTGCGGGTTGTTTCCTAACCGCTCGGCTTCCCTTTTCCTGCTCCTATGGCTCTTTCTGATGCTTCTTCCCGCTACCTTTGCTCTCACTGTGCCGCACCGGACATACTTTCGAACGCTGCTGGACGAAGCATCCCCTTCGTTCGCTCCGGTGACTCTTCCAAGTCGTCTGCCTCTGTTGTCACATCCTCAGGTAGTGCCCACATGGTGACTCAAGGTAAATGGCTCATCGACTCTGGTGCAACTAATCACATGACGGGCAATCCTCAGTGCTTCTCTTTACTCGAACAACATGATCGGTTGCCCCCAGTCCTCGTTGCGGACGGTTCTCCCTCCCCGGTTCATGGTACGGGAGTGGTTCATGTTACTCCGTCACTACGACTAGCGGACACTCTCTATGTACCCAAGTTTTTGTGCAATCTATTGTCTGTTACCTCTTTATGCAAGCAGCTTCAGTGTTCTGTAACATTTACTCCGACTTCTTGTTCTTTTCAGGATCCGAGCTCCCACCGGACGATTGCTACTGGGACTGAGAGCGGCGGCCTCTACTTCCTCGACAACGTTTCCGCCTTGTCCGCCTTCTCCTCTTCTTGTACGGATCTTCTCCAGTGGCATCTCCGCCTCGGTCATCCTCCACACGACTTCTACATCAGCTTCTGCCCCACCTCCCTCCTCCAGTACTCCTCTCCAATGCGACGCCTATCACACTAGGCAAGCATCACCGTTCCTCCTTCCCCCCGAAGCAAGGTCGGGGCTCTACTCGTCCTTTTGATTTTGTCAACTCCGATGTCTGGGGACCTGCTCCTACCCTCACCATTGGTCGGGGTAGTTCTTATTTTGTAACTTTTATAGATGATTTTTCTCGCTGTACTTGGGTGTATCTCCTACGAGATCGCTCTGAACTTTTAGCTATATGGATCTCTTTTTATCAGTTAATTAAAACTCAGTTTAATGCTTGTATTAAAACCTTTCGCTCCGACAATGCTAAATAGTATCTGAGTCATGCTTTTACATCTTTCTGTGTGCAACATGACATTATTCATCAGACAAGTTGTGTTTACACCTCCCAACAAAATGGGGTGGCGGAACGCAAAAACCGTCACCTCCTCGATGTGGCTCGCACATTGATGACCCAGATGCATGTCCCTCGCTCTTATTGGGGATATGTTGTTCTCCTTGCATGCTACCTCATCAATCGCATTCCATCCACCGTTCTCCACGGGAAAACACCATTCTCCATTCTGTATCCGGGCAAGGAGCCTTTTCCTCTCCCTCCCGAATCTTTGGATGCACTGCTTTGTGCATGCCTCATCTGCCACCCGGGACAAGCTATCCCCTCGCTCCACCAAATGTGTCTTTCTGGAGTACTCCACCACTCAGAAAGGCTACTGTTGCTTTAACCTTGTTCTTCGTCAGCAGTTCGTCTCTACTGACGTTACCTTTTTCGAGAATGCCTCATACTTCTCGGCTGAATCCTCCTCTCTTTCCCCCGCTTCCTCTCCTCTTCCCCCAGCTTCTGATTCTCCTGCTATTCCCTTCGTTCCTCGTCTCCTACCGAATATCCACCCCTCCGCCATCTCCGTCCCCTCCTCTCGCTCCACCTCTCTCTCCCACTTCTCCATCACCGTCTCCATGCTCTCCGCCGCCGTCGCTCTCTTCTCCCGGGCCAGCTCTCTCTGCCACGGACGCTCCGGATACCGAGGGTGCCGCCGACCTGGATCTCCCTGTGGCTCTTCGCAAGGGGTGCGAACATGTACCCTACACCCCCTTGTTGTTGTTTCATATGATCGTCTTACCCCTTCTCGCAGGGCATTTGCGCTGGCTATCTCTGCCACTGCCACGCCTCGTTCCTATCAGGAGGCCCTTGATATTCCCCACTGGAAGCTGGCCATGGATGAGGAAATGGCGACCCTCACGGAGCGGGGTACCTGGACTCTTGTTCCTCCTCCCTTCGGTACTGATGTTGTTGGCTGTCACTGGGTCTTTGTGGTCAAATTTGGCCCCGACGGCACGATGGACCGTTATAAAGCTCGCCTTATTGCTAAGGGCTTTACTCAGACATATGGAGTTGATTACTTTGACACTTTCTCTCTGGTGGCTCGTCTCAGCACCATCCGAGTCCTTCTCTCTGTGGCGGTCAATCGAGAGTGGCCAATTTCGCAGCTGGATGTCAAGAATGCCTTCTTTTATGGTGATCTTCAAGAGGCCGTCTATATGGAGCAACCTCCTGGGTATGTTGCTCAGGGGGAGACCCGAGTATGCCGATTGAAGAAGGCAATCTATGGCCTCAAGTAGAGCCCTCGAGCTTGGTTTGACAAGTTCAGCGGCATCGTGGAGGCCGTTGGTTTTGTGCGCAGCTATGCCGATCACTCGCTATTTATTCACAAAACCTCCTCGGGCCTAGTGGTTCTTGTTGTGTACGTCGATGATATTCTTCTCACTGGCGATGATCAGGAAGGGGTAGCCTTGACAAAGCGGCATCTTCGTCAACATCTGGTCACGAAAGATATGGGCTCTCCGATGTACTTTTTGTGGATTGAAATCTCTCGGAAACCCAACTCCTTAGTCCTCTCCCAGCGTAAGTATGATCTAGATCTTTTAAAAGAAGCAGGATTGACTGGATCCAAACCTGCCCGATGCTATATGACTATTGGAGAAGATAAAACCTGGACGGATGATTCGCCCCTTCTTTCAGATACTACGCGGTACATGCGTCTAGTTGGTAAACTCATATATCTCACAGTGACCAGGCCCGACATTTCCTATGTTGTGGGGAAGGTGAGTCAATTCATGCAAGCTCCTAAGGAGTGCCATCTACAGTCCGCCTTGAGGATCTTGGAGTATGTCAAAGCAGTGTCTGGGAAAGGATTACTCTTTCAGAAGAATGGTCACCTTGAAGCATACTCAGATGCGAGTTACGCTGATGACAAAGGGGATCGCAAATCTACCTCCAGTTTCTGCACCTTTATTGGGGGAAATCTGGTAAGCTGGAAGAGCAAGAAGCAGTCTGTTGTTTCCAGGTCCAGTGCTGAAGCAGAGTATCGGAGTATGACATCGACCACGTGTGAGTTAAAATGGCTAAGGGCTCTCATGCTCGATTTAGGAGAGGTCTATCACCATCCTCTACCTATATTTTGTGACAACAAGGCTGCCATATACATCTCCAAAAATCCAGTCTTTCATGAAAGAACCAAGCACATTGAGGTCGACTGTCATTTCATTCGAGAAGAGATTTTGAAAGAACAAATTTGCACTCCCTTCGTCACTTCTGATAAAGAGCTGGCTGACATCTTCAGCAAGCCAGTATCTACCTCTTTTCTTCATATTTGTGACAAGCTGGGCATGATCGATATATATGCTCCATCTTGAGGGGAGTGTTGAAGTTAGTGACCGGGCGGTCTGGCGGTCTGGCTTGGCGGTTGATGACCGTACGGTTTGGTCGGTTACCCTTCAGCGGTTTGGTTGCTGTGTGTTGCTGTCTGAGGTCCAAGCGGTCTAGCGGTTGTCTCTAGCGACTTGGAGACCGGGCGGTCTAGCGGTCTCCCATGACAATCTCTCTCTCTGGTAGTAGCCGAGCGGTTAGCCCTTCTGCCTAACCGCACGGCTTGTGCGGTTTTGTCTGTATAGTCCGGTTGTGTCATGTAAATTTTTAGTCCCACATCTCTTTTTGTATTCTCTCTTCTCTCCTCCATTCTATATAAGGGAGGCCATACCTTTGTAATCGATACCTTTTTCGGATAATAAAGTTTCAGTTTAAACCATTTCGGTTTGTTTTTGTTCGGTTCTCACAGTGGAGTGGGACTCCAAGTTAAATTGGGGGGAGTCTCAAGGAACTGCCGTTTTGTCATTGTTGACGCTCCAAGCAGCTACAACGCCATCTTCGGAAGGCCCCTCATCAACACCTTCCATTGCGTGCCGTCTTCCTTCCACCAATGCCTCAAGTTCAGCTCAAGAGGGATCCATGTCAGAGTCAAGGGAGACTCCAGGATGGCAAGGTAGTGTTATGTCACGACCGTCAACACCATCTCTTGGTTGGCCAAGGCAGAGGAGATGGAGAAGGTCATGGAGAGCTTGAGCAAGATGGAGGTGTCCGAGGAGAAGGAAGCGGAAGACGACCACCGTGCCTTGGCCCCCTGAATAAGCCTCGCCCTGACTGAGTTCTTTCCTTTTTCTTGTCTTGTATCAAGCGCTACCTCTGACCAGCTAAGTCAGGGGATCATGTAACCCATCTATTATCCCCGTTTGAGGATGTAGGATTTAGTAAGGTTTGATTGAGATGCCTAGTCCTTTTGCTCCGAGACGGTTCCCGCTGCCTAGGCTTACTAGCTGGGCAGGGTCGGTGGTACCTCTCGTGGATGCCTAGTTGTTTACCTCGAGATGGATTCTGGCTGCAGGCTATCACCTTGTGGCAAGGGAGGTTGATCTCTCGGAGGATGGGTAAGTCTCACCTCGAGATGGATTCTGCTGTCAGACTCTCATCTAGCTGGCAGGGCAGGTTT
>CM077147.1:14449894-14661685 GCA_039583875.1 Platanthera guangdongensis | reverse complement strand
TGAGTTCTAGCTAGCAGGAGAAGTTTTCTATAAATGAGGTGTCCTAGTCTTGCATGTAAAGTCTTAGGATCTATCAGATTTGAGTTAACCTGATTAACTACCTCGTGTGCTAGACTCAGCCTATACATCCCATAACGACATATGCGCAACCAAGTAATGTGAGTGAACCATAAGGTTACCCGACCACCACTAATGTTAAAAGACATACCCGCATCGCACAACAGACTAATCGAGATTAAATTAGCAGCTAATGTCGGTATAAATTTAACATTTTTCAAAGTAAGAGTTTTACCTGAGGAGAGAGTCAAGGTAGCATTGCCGACCTTCAGCACGTCAGCTACAGCTCCATTTGCAACAGTGACAGTCTCGTGCATCTCTGTGCATCCTCCAGAAGCTTTGGATTGTGACAGACGTGGCAGGTAGCACCTGAATCGAGCCACCACTCTGAACTGGCCGTCCGTTACCGACCATGGCAACAAAGTCGGTAGGCGCAGTCTGATGAACCATGTTGGCTTGATTATTGGTCGTGGTGTGCTGGATTCGCCCCTTTGGGCTGACGGCACTCGGAAGCGCAGTGACCCCACTTATTGCAGTTGTAGCACTTGCCTTTGAATTTCTTCTTAATTTGTTTGCTGGTGGCAGCAACTGCGGGTGCACTGGTCGGTGGGCGAGTCTTGCCAGGCTTAGGCTTCCGCTTAGGGTGCGTGATCATGGTAGCAGTGGAAGACTGCTTGCTGATCGTCTCTATAGCGTGCCTAGTCCGGTTCTCATCCTCAATGCAGATGAAGCGCTTGAGGTCTTTAAGACTCACCTGCGTCTTCTTCGGTACATCTCAGTCTTGAAGGAATACCAGGCCGAGGGCAATTTGAAATGATCGCCCCTGCAACAAATCCATCTGGCAGAGGGATGTTTTCACTGTTGAGCTTGTCCACCAGATTTTCAAACTCAGCAACCTGTGGCAGGATTCCCTTTCCTCAGTGAAGGTGAATGCCATAAACTTGTCCACCAGGTGCGTATTGGACATGTTCTCCTCCTCCTTGAACTGCTCCTCTAAGGCTTCCCAGATCTCCTTGGCCCTTTGCATCTTGTCGTACGTCTCTGCAAGCCTGTTGGAGAGGCAATTCAGGATGTAGTATCTGTAGAAGTCCTCGTCGTTGACCCATTGATCTTCAACGTCACTTCTTTTGAATTCCTCAAAGACAGTCTGCACTGTGTAGAAGATGTTCAGGTACTTCATGCCGAACTGTGTGTTGCGCTTCCAGGCACTGAACTCGGCGTTGGAGAATTTCTCCAGCTTGATCATCGGCACAGGAGACGACAAATTGCTTGCTTTCGACATTTTTGGGTTCCTACTAAAAGACTTGGAGCGCCACTAGCAATGTAGAACAATAGCAGTAAAAACAGGAAAGAGATCACCTGAGCCGCGGAGACGATGACAGTCTTCGGATCCAATCCAGAAAATTAAGAAATAGCTTGCTCCTCCTCTCCGGCTAAGCACAATTGCTAACGAAGTGAGATTCAATGGTGGAGATCCTTCCAAGATTTATTGAGAATTCCACTCTGTGACGGAGACAAACATTCAAAAACCACTCTGGATGGATCTACCTTGGATGACTTTCAACTGGAAACCTTTGTTTCCTCCTTGCAGCAGGAAATCAGATCCTTTACGACCTGATGGAACAACAACCAGCAACCTTTGGAGGAGACGGCGAGTAGATCTAGGATAATAGATCCGGCGAACTACCTCCTGGCTGATCGATCTTCACCAAAATTGAGAGTCCTGGTCGGCTTCCCAAGCAAAGAACTGAGAGAAGACTCAGCCCGTGCCGTCTACAGGATCAGCGAGAAAACGGGAAAAACTCAATCCTGCTCCGCAATCTTCCGTCTACAGGATCTTGACGGTGGCAGCCAGAAAACGAGAACTGAAAATCTCTTTGCTGCCCGACTCCAGCGACGAGACCTTCACGGTCGTCTTCCTCTTTTCCGGCACAGGGAGAAACGCGATACCTCCAGGCGACGGATCAAAAAACGGCGATGTCTCCCTTTTCCCGATCCATGAGACCAGCGACAGATTAACAACGACGGCCAGATCCAGCAAGGTCGCGAACAGCGGCGGCCAGATCGGTCTTTTCCTTCGTTCGGGAGCGGCGGAAACGACGGGATTTTCCCGATCTTCTTCAACAATGGAGGCGGCGCACACAATCGTTTGGAGAAGTAGGAGAGAGCGGCGGCTTCTTCGGATTTCCCGATGGACGAAAAACGCGGCGGGATTCGTTATCTCCTTCGCGATCGGCAACGGCGATCCAGCAGAAATCGCGATCGGGAGTGCGGCTAGGTCACGGGAGCGGAGCGGGCTTCCGTGAAAAACAGCGACAGCAACGAACAAGCGCCGGCGCGGAATCGAAATCGCGAGCAGCGGTGGATCTCCTTCCCGATCGATGATACGCTAGAGCGGCGGAATCCAAAACGACGATGCGGGAGCGGGGATCGATCACGGGGACGGGAGCGGGCTAGGGCAGAACTTCGAGAATGTTAGAGTGCTCGAAGCATCCGCGTGACCATCTAGTTTGGAATGACCTACCCGTTGCCCCAGCGGGGTATTTATAGGCGAAATCCTAAATCCCCGACTACGGGTTTGGATTCCTATCGGATCCTAACCAACCCGTTAAGTAGCCCATTAAACACTAATATCAATATACCTCAACAAGTCTTTTATGCGGAAGGTCGTGTTCCGAGGAACTACGGCCATGCGGTCCTCTTTGAAACTACATGTCCTAGCGTGCTCTTCAGAACTACGAGCACGAGCGCGCTCCTTGGAAACTATGCACAAGGGGATGAGCTGGAGAGCAGAGCACATGAGAGTACTCGAGAGCAGAGCGTGGGAGCGTATTATGGAGAGATAAGCACGGGAATGAGTGCTAGAGAGCAGGGCGTGCATTAGGGAGTAGAGTGCGGGGGTGTGCAATTGAAACAAGTATTGCCGACCTTCTACCAACAAGAGAACATTATCGCGCACTAACACCAACCCACTAAAGTTTAAGTCAATCACACAGTAATATCAATAAAACGATATATTAGATGAATACTAAAACATTGTAAGTAGGTAGGGTGTGTATATCAAATACAACCATCATTTGACATTGTATGTATACTCCCAATATCATTACAACTGCTCTTGGTACTCTCGAGAGGCATCGTGTACGGGCCGAGATATATAAAATGACTTAGTGACCCTACCTCTTACATTAAGCCCTTAAATGCTAAAGCCAGGGTGAATCTAAGTCATCTTACAATAAGTGTCACAATAATCAAAAAGTGGCAATATTTGTCAAATATGAAGCAATGAACGAATTAATCGTAAGATGGGGGTGTAACATATAAGACAATACTATAAAGTACTTCATAACAAAGTTTTGTAACTAGGTACAATAAAGAAGGATTGTAAGGAAAAAATAATAAGAAAGTGCAGTATGGTAAAGAACATCACCGTAGTAAAAGATGGTAAGAACATCACTGTAGTAAAAGATGGTAAGAACAGTAGAATTATATAAATGATTCTAAGATACAATGGCGGAACTAGGATTTCGAAGTCGCACGGGCACAATCTAAGTACTGTCAATTCAGGAGGTTCGGGGGGCAGTGCACCCTGAGCGGGGGTTCAGGGGCAGCGTCTCCGATTTTTTTTTTGCAAGGAAAATATTAAAATCAGTCCAGATTTATGTACTAGTCCAGATTTCACAGTAAAGAAGAAGAAGAAGAAGTACCGACGGCCACGGGAGCCAGAGTCGTAGCCGGAGCAGGTAGCCGCGACGGGAGCCGGAGCCGAAGCAGGTAGCGGCGACGGGAGCCGGAGCAGGGAGCGGCGACGACGGGAGCCGGAGAAGGGATCGGCGACGACGGATCAAGAGCAGGAGGAGCAGGGAACGAGATACGAGATCGAGAGCAGGAGGAGCAGGCGGTAATTTAGCGATAAAAACCCAAAACATGTCGGGCACGTGCCCTACCATGCCTAGGGGTAGTTCCGCCCATGCTAAAACATGCAACTAATCTCATACCATCCATTTCACCATATTTTACAGACAATCAATCTATTGATATAATCAAATAATTAAATGGTTAGCTAGACCACATTCTTCCGCTTAACCGCTTGTGCGCCTGTGTCCATCCAACCTCAATTTTCTCACTTGTCGAGATAGGATCAGGATTCAATAAATGAGCAGCGGGTCGGGTGATGGTGTCCAAGTCATAGTAGGTCGCAACACTTGGTGGCTTGATGTAGATTACAAAGGAGAGTTGTTTTCTTGACTTCAGAGAGTGGTTGGAAGCCATGGCTAGTGATGTTGGCCACTGAGGTCAAATTTCGACAATGTGTGGAAAAGTAGTGGCGCTCATATCCCTTGAGACCATGAGAGTCCATTTATGGTTTTGATGGTGAGGTTGCCACAAGGGCAAAGTTGCAGAGGACTTTTTGCTTGAGCTGAGCTATGAGGTGTTGTTGAGACTGTGTGGTGGGGATACAATGGATGTTCATATGAGTATGAGGGAGTGGACATGTGACAGTCGGTTTGGATGAGGTTGTAGGATGTAGGAGGAGCTTGATAACTGTTGTTAGGGCTATGAAAATCAAGTATTGTTGAAGCGTCGATAGTACAATCGAACCACGGTAGCTGCGGTGCAGAATGCACATCTTTGTGCAAAAGATCACATTATGGCAACTATGTATATGTTTCGAGCAATAATAGTAAGCCACATATGTGGCTAGTGGTATTATGAACATAGAGGAATCTTAGCCTTGGGTGGAGATTATTGGATAGGCATCTGTCTTGGATGCAAAAAATATACTGACGGATCATGGAGTAACCAGAGAATGTTGGTGACATGTTCATCGATGTAGGCATGAGAATTGTAGACAATTATGAAAAAAATTCAAATGATTACATGGTATTCAAAGAATCATTTTAGAGCAAGGCACTTTGACTCATATCAAATTGTCTTTATCGATATACTTGTATATTTACCTTAACTTTATCTTTGTGTTAGTTGTATAATCATTTGAAATTAGTTTTTTTAATCTACCGTCTAATTGCTGATTTTCTACCATTGTGCACCTTCTGACGGTTATGAACTGTTCGTAAACACCTGACCCCATCTAAGGAACACTATACACTTTAATGTTTAAAAATATTTTTTTCTTGATAGCAATCATGACCGTTGTCATGTCAAACACATTTTATGTTAATAGAGTTTTTATCCAAACTCACAGGAGCAAAAAAACTGCGCCAAACGGATCTCCACATTGAGATGTAAAGATCCATTTTTTTTAACTCGATGTGTGTTGCAAATCACAATATCTCTTTCGACACCATCCATTTGCCTGGCTCCAGTCTAAACTAACAACCAATCTCTCAATTTCAATTCCCGAGGGACCAACCCATATTCTAACACAATTAAAATATAGTAAGGTTAAATTCCAATACATTCATTCATTTTAATAAATGAAGCCTTAAAGAAGATATATACACTATAAATAGTCCAAGTTTTTTGACCATGAAGATTGGAAATGTGTAATAGGAACTATTGATTGGAAGAATCATGGGCGAGCAAGTAAATATGTTACTTTTTGGGGGGTATCTTCAATAAATTAGGAAAAAGAATGAAATTTGACTTGTACTTGCAATAACTATATGCTGTATGTATATATAATATATATAATATATATATATATATATATATATATATATATATATATATATATATATATATATATATATATATTTCTATAATTATATATATATAGCAAATGATTTTAGAAATCGGTGGCGTCAGTTTTAACTTTTAACCACGATCATAAAAAGAACTAACGGCGTATTAAAATCAAATTAAATTCATATTTATGAAGAATCGCCCTCCGGGCCTCCCCCAAGTTCCCCCAACTCCTCAAAAACCCGAACGGGCACTCTTCTTCTTTTCTTTCTTCTTCTTTTCTCCCGAGTTTCTTGAGCCATCGCCGCCGATGACGGAGAGCAAAAGAAGAAGGGAATCCGCCGCCTCTTCCTCTTATCTAGGACCGTCTCTATCTCTTTCCCGGTATGCCGGCGACGATGTTGACCGATTAACTGAGCTGCCGGATGTCCTACGCCTCCAGATCCTCTCTCTTCTTCCCCTAAAATACGCCATTCGGACAGGTACGCTATCATCTCGGTGGCGCGGTCTATGGAGGTATCGCTGGTCGAGGCCCTCCCTGTTCCATATCTCCTCTGTTCAATCTCTTCCTCACTCCGAATTCGTTTCCGCCGTCGACGAGTTTTTCCGCCGCCGGGATATGGCTCGCCTTGACTGCCTGCAAATTATGTATTCGCCGACTCCCGCCCAAATCCCCGACCTCAAGCGATGGCTGGGTATGCAGACTCCTGCTCCGTCTCCGATCTCCATTTAGACCTATCCTCGGCTCCCACTTCTTCCAATACATCTCGCCGTCGAGGCTCCCGCGCCGCCGCCGCAGCTGCTGCCCCCATCCTCGAATTCAATTTTAGGAGCCCTTCCCTCACCCGCCTCACCCTTCGTGGATTCCACTTACCTTCCTCCCCTCCCTCCTTCAGGATGTTTTCGTATTCTCTCGAAATCCTGAATCTCTACGAGATTTACCTCAGCTACGCCTCTCTCCGTCGAATCCTTGTTCATTGCCCTCATATCCGATCCCTCTCCATCCACCACTGCCAGGATTTGAAGAAGGTCGTCGTTCCGGTCTCCACCATGCGGCTGAAGAAGCTCACCGTGGTCGATTGCCGGAAAGCAAGTGAAATCTCCGTTTCTGCCCTGGGTCTTCGCTCCTTCCGCTTCAGCGGCGCTCTTCTCAAAAACTACAATATCAAATGCGCCTCCATGTTAGAGGACGTCTACATTAGCAGCGGCATGGCCGTGCCTGCCATGCCCCGTGGAGATTGGTTGACGCCATTGGGCGAGTTGGCCAATTTAAGGGTCCTTACTGTCTGCAGCCTTGTTCTTGAGGTGATTAGGTTTTTATGCTTGTTTGTGGCGCATCTTGTACAGGAATTTGAAGTTTTAGATTGAAATCATCTCTTTTTTCCCTCACAGTCCATTGCTGCTTTGGGTGCCCGGGCGGAGGTTGGATTCAGATTGTTTCCAAACCTGGTAGAACTGCAGCTGCTAATGGTGATGATGGCAGAGAGCAACCTTTGGGACATCTATGGATTCTTCAAGTATTTTCCTTGCCCTAGATTGGAAAAACTCTTTTTTGAGGTTGGTGAATTGCCTTTGTAGCCCATTTGAGTGCGAGAGTATGAATTGTGAACAACTTTCTTGCTAACCTTGCAAAAAATGAACCATTTGTAGCTTCCGATGAATGCGTGTGATCCGAGTTTGACAATGTACTTGGAAGTGCCCCGCGAGGAGCCGCCCAATGGCTGTTTTAGCAATCTAAAGTTCGTGAAGATGAACGGATTCAAAGGGCACCTTAATGAGATGCAGCTGGCCGGTGTTTTATTAGCAAACTCCATTAACCTCGACAATTTCGTCGTGGTCGCTCCCATGGGAAATAATGGTGAGAATTGTGAGAGTAGTACAGGAAATTTGTTGCAATATGTTTTTACAGAATTGTCTTTGTTACCAAAGGCATCGACAAAGGCTGCTATAATTTTGACAGAAACTGATATTCCCAAGTATCGACCGGTCCATTTTCAAGTTTGATATTCTCTCTTGTTTCTGGCTCCTCCTTGCTCATGTAAGTCGGGGTCTTGCCAGAAAATGGTTTAGTTACTCAAAAGAAGAATCACATGATATCTATCATGTGTCTAAGTGTGTGTAGTTCATACTGTGTATATGACTGTTGTATTTCTCATTAGGCTTTTAGTGAAAATTGATTCTTTTGATTGTGATGTTATACATATGGAAACTGGAATACCTTCAATGTTTTCTTGCTGAATTCGTGACAATGGTGTATTTCTTCCTATATTATTTAAAATTTTGACGAAATTTGATTGGAATGTTTATTTGTGAAATAATCCCATAGTATCTTTTAAAAAACTTTTGGTGGGGTGGAGTTTTTTGTAAGCTTTCTTTAGAATTTTTGTTCTATTTTGATATCAGTGATCCACTGTTTCATACAATTATCTGTCTTTGATATTCAAGGCATCAACAAAGGCTGCTATAATTTTCACAGAAATGATATTCTTCGATTTAAACAAGTACATTCTCAAGTTTGGTATACTTCTTTCCTTGCCCTACTTCCTCCTTGCAAATGCAAGTCAAGCTCCAGCGAGAAAACGGTTTTATTACTCACAGAAGAATAGTATGTTCTCATGTATTGAAGAGTGTAGTTCACACAGTGTATATAACTATTGTATTTCTCTTTAGGCTATTAATGAAAATTTATTCTTTTGATTGTGATGTTATATGTCATTGTTTTCTAGCAGAATTTGTGGTGATCAAGGTTGTGAAGATCGAGATCTTACTTAGGATCGGGAGGCATCCCTAAGATCGTAAAACGTAGGATCGACACAGATCGCAAGATCGTATTATATTAAAAATTAAAAAAATTATACACATTGGAAGAATTTTTTTATAAAACAAAAGCATCAGAAAAATGTAAAACAAAAGCATGAGAAATATGTAACAATCAACATTCGACAAATATTAATATAAAGACATTGTAATTAATGCATAGTTGCATACCATATCATCACATCAAAATATAATATTTCAAAAAGACAAACTCAAAAATCGGTTTAGGTGAGATCTGATATTATACCAGCCGAGGAGAAAAACTTCCGAGTAGGGATTCTGCTGCACCTGCAAAAACCGTTAGAAAGTGAAGAAGAAGAAGAAGAGGAAGAAGAGGAAGAAGAAGAAGAGGATCGGGGATGACCTGCTGCGGGATTGCCAGAAGAAGAAGAAGAAGAAGAGGAAGAAGAAGAAGAGGATCGGGGATGACCTGCTGCGGGATTGCCAGAAGAAGAAGAAGAAGATCAGGGATGACCTGCTGCGGGATTGCCAGAAGAAGAAGAAGAAGATGGAGTACCCAAAAGCCGGGTCGGGACTCGGGAGAGGAAATAGGGTTTAGGAAGCTGTCGGGGTTGGGACTCTTAACTTACCAAACGGGATCGTGGAGCCCGACGATCCTACTGATTTACGATCTTACGCTCCGATCCTACCGATCTCAGAGTCCCGGCGATCCCACATAGAACGTGGATCGGTCGCCTGTGTAAGATCGGACGATCTTACTCGCGATCTTAACAACGTTGGTGGTGATGGTGTTTTTCTGCATATATTATTTAAATTTTTGGCGAAATTGAATTATTTTGATTGTAATGTTTATGTATGAAATTATTCTCAGTATCTTTTCTACAGAGTTCTGTGGGTGGACGAAGTGTTTTGCTAGCTTTCTTTAGATTAATTGTTCTATTTTGAAATTAATTACCCACTGCTTCATACAATTAGCTCTTTTTTCATATTGAAGATAGCAACAAAAGCTGCTATAATTTAGGCAGATAAGTATATTCCCAATTTCGACTAGTAAATTCTCAAATTTGGTATAATTTTTTTTTGCCCTAGCTCCTCCTTGCTAATGCAAGTTGAGGTCCAACTAAAAAATTGTTTTGTACTTACAGAAGTGTAGCATGTTATCATGTATCCAAACATGTAGTTCATACATTGTACATATCTATTTTATTTCTCTGTAGCCTATTAAATAAAAATGATTCATTTGATTGTGTTGTTATATGTTTGGAAATTGGAATACCTCCAGAGTTCTCTAGCAGGCATCTATGTTACCTGGGGTCATGGGGATGGGGAGAGCATGCACGATACGATACAGAATAACAGATACGGAATATATGATTTCCTTAAGATCTAGGATACGTGATATGTTTCGAACATTTTAATTATTTAAATATAAGTACAATTTATATTAAGACATATTTTACATTCAGATCTTCATATTTTTTATTATTTTATTTAGCATATCATATATTAAAGTAGAACTTTCGCTCTACTTTAAATGATTCATCCATGGCTACAAACAGTTATGCATTCCAATTCTTCTATCTATCACAAGTAGTGCCATGTTTTGTAATTTAAGAAGTTGCTATTAGGAGTTATACAATGAATAGTTTCTAGCATGCTAGGGACAACTATTAGATTTCATTTTTCTTGTAATTTGTAAAAAAAATCCAATTTTATCCTATTTCGGCTTCTGGTAAAATATGTTGGACAGCTTGCTGTCAGCATATATTATTTGGAGGTGTGCCACATAATCCTTATGTAGATTAGTATTTGTTGAACATTGCAATTATGAAAATTTCAATTTAGCTAAATCCAGCTAACATATATTATTTGGAGGTGTGCCACGTAATCCTTATGTACATTATTGTTTGTTGAACATTGCAATTAGGAAAATTTCAATTTAGCTAAATCATACTGTAGTTTTCAACCATGCTATGACTGGCTGAAAATTGTAATATTTCATCATTGATTTTTTTCAGCAGCATTACCTTTTCACAGGAGTTGGTTTTCTGAACTAGCCATTGAATCATTACAAATTTTGTAAAAGTTCGTGGTGTTTAACTTAAGTACTGATTAGTATGAAATTTTATGATCTTGCTACATTTATGTTTGTTGAACATTGCATTTATGAATTTCAAAATTTAAGAGTCTGATAATTAGATTACTCTTATTGCTTTGGAATCAGAAGTTTTTTGTTCTTTCGTGGAATCTAGAAGAGGCTCATGAAGTGTTAGCGTAGAATTAGAAGATACAGTATGAGATGGTGCGTCCTGACTGTGGGAGCATCTGCATGTCATCCGTCCTGTGCCATCACATGGTCTTATAATCAATCATGTTGATGATTCTTTACTTCTCAGTTTTGATAGATTAGATTTATGTCATAGAACTAGGGAATTATGCCCCAACTCTCAGGGCACTAAGAGTTCATTTGTTTGGACGGAATTGGAGCTTCGGATTAGAATTGGAGGTCTATTTTTATTGAAATTGTCCTCCAATTTTAATTTTGAAGCCTCAATTACGTCCAACTGAACGAACCCCAGAGGTTTTAACTCAACCTCTTAATAGTCTTAGGATTGTGCTCTTAAATCCGCCTTTCTCACAATGGGAAACGGAATGCTACAATGATCAGTGGCAAAGAGAGGAAGAGAGTTAGAGAGTGAGAATTTCTTATTACTTGAAAGCCCAGGTGAGTACAGATGAGAGCACTGGTCCCTTTATGAGAAAGGCGGATTGTCATCCGTCCTGTGCCATCACATAGTCTTAGGATTGTTTACATTATAAATAATACAATATTCTAGAATGATCTTTAATAACATAGGTCTTTGATAGATGGTCACTATCGTTGAATCTGAAATTGCATGATTAAATACAAAATAAAGTTTAAAATGTCGAGACAAGCTCAATCCAAACTTTTGAGGGCAGGTTCCCTCTAAGAGCCTTCTCTCTAGAGAGAGCTTAAGACTAAACAAGATCTCAAAGATAAAAGACTTCACACCCAAAGGTTCCTTATATAGGTGGAGACTTCGCTACATGACGAACACACTTAAGGACAAAACCACACATAATTAATATCATATTATTATAAAGTAAACACGCATTGCGAAACTCTCGCGAGGTGAGGCTGATCGTCCGAGCGCATGACGGTGGCATGTACGCTATGCATATATGTATCAACACACCTGTCCTGATCTTGTCCCCAAGGTTGAGTGAGAGGGGCCTTGATGATTGAAGGCGTGGTATAAAACACGTCAGTTGGGCCACGGTCGTGGGCGGGGTCTTGTGATGTGACCTATCCTAGGGCACCTTAGTTTATTCATGTTATTTTTATTCCTCGTCCATGTATTTTACTTTTCATGTTATTTTGATGCAAACTTTTGTGGCCCGACACATGAAATTGACCACCTCATGTGACCTTAAATAAAATGACCCGACATGGAGTGAGCGGAGCTGGTCGGCACCCTTCTTTCTTTTAGGGTTTTGAGATGGGAAAGTCCTATATATATCATTCCCCCTTCATACCCTAAACTAGTTTTGGGTTTATTGAGAAATATGTGTATAGTCTTTCTCTGTAACCCCAGCCGTCAGAGCCTTTTGTGACTGTTCTCCTCTTCACGCAGACGCCGAGCCCGACGCCTTCTTTTCCCAATAGATGTCCTTATTCTGTCTCCTCTTCGTGAAGCCGACTCCTTCCGCGCCTTCCTTTGCTCCGAGCCATCGTTTGTCGTTGACGCTGTCATTGGAGCTTCCCTAGGGAGTCGACTACCTCTCCTACAACCTCCATCATCGATTCCGGCGATTCCCTGTGTTCCCGACCCAGTTTCCTCATCCCTGTTGAATCCAAGTTTCCTCCAAATTCGCAAACCCGTCCAATTGCCTTTCTAAATCCGTGCCCCTCTCCTTCGTCCAGTCCTGTTGTTTTCGCCTCTGCACCTCCTATCTCACCTAACCAGCTCACCTACACCGCCACTGCACCGACAGCCAGCCTCCTGCCCTCCACCAGAGTCGAACCCTTATCCCACCACCATTGTCCCCCTCTAGCCACTTCATCACTATTGTCGTCTCATTGGCGTTGTTTGTCTCGCCGTGACCGTGCCGTGAAGGGGATTGATACGCCGTTGTTGGGGTATCCCAGTGAGATCTCTCCTTTCCCTCCTCTCAATCCCTTTACAAGTAGTTTGTTAAATTAGTTTCAGCAATGTTGTTATTTCAAGTGTAGCGCGCGTCTCGTTCTTCTTATTCCAAGTCGTCTCTTTTTATTTTTATTTTTTCATTGTGTTTTTTCTTATTGCTTAGCATGTGACCCTGCTGCAATTACTTAAATCCGTTGATTGCTTTGTGAGATGAAAAACATGACTTCAGTCAAGTGGTGGTATAGTTAGCTTGCTAAATATTTTATCTTGTGAAAAGTTCCGCTCCAATTAAAATCTAAGGTTTCTCGAAGCATG
This sequence comes from Platanthera guangdongensis, assembly GCA_039583875.1. Lineage (NCBI taxonomy): Eukaryota > Viridiplantae > Streptophyta > Magnoliopsida > Asparagales > Orchidaceae > Platanthera > Platanthera guangdongensis. The sequence goes on along the minus strand of CM077147.1, from coordinate 14,648,720 downwards.
GTGTGCCTCATCTTGACAAGAATAAGAACCAATGGACGAAATTGTCGGGGTCTTTTGTAACCTAGGGCGCAAAAATAATGTTAGTAAAAAATGGGGGAGTTGTGGTTTACCCGCTGGAGGCGTGGGACAAGTGCTCGTCGGAGAGAGGGGTGAGGAGACCCGTTGGAGAGCGCAGAGAGGACATGAGTTGTGCTTGAGGAAGAAGTCTACGACGATGCACTAGCACCATGTCAAGGAGGCCATACATGGCAGCCTCGATTCAATTGTATTGAGCGTGCACTTAGTCCAGTAGGTTAGCCATGGGGGGGGACGACTGGAGTTTGAGTGGTGCACTATAGGGAACGCGACTGGAGGAGGACAAGCCGGGACGCGTGGGGAAGACAACCACGGGGCGGGACGATCACGCAGAGGACGCATGCGGGACCCGAAGCTCCAACCGCGAGCGTTAGGCGGCTTGGTCTATGACTTGTGCGAGGGTCCTAGTGGCAGGGCGTGGTCGCGACGGTTGGGAGGAATAAGACCAGCGGAAGATGATGGAATCAGTCGGGTGAAGTAAATCTAATTAGGGATCAACGAAAACCCTAAATGCGTTGCAGGTTAGAAATTGATAGAACCTCGCTATCATTGAACCCGAAATTGCATGATCAAACACAAAATAAAGATACAAATATTGAGACAAGCTCGATCCAAATTCTTTAGGGCAGGTTCCTTCTAAGAGTCTTTTCTCCAAAGAGAGTATAAGACTAAACAAGATCTCAAAGATAAAAACACTTCACACCTATGGGCTCCTTATATAGGTGAAGACTCTGCTATAATATGGACAGTAAAGGACAAAATGACACAATTAATACAATATTATTGTAAAAGTAAACAGGTCATTGAGAGACTCCTGCAAGGTGAGGTCGATCTGAGCGCATGCTAATGTGAGCTACCCTGAATCCATTAACTGAAGATATAATGAGATTTGGTCTGAGTAGGCTTATTTAACTATCTATAAATCAAACTAATGTGGAAGCATTGATTAAACTAATCAATATTCCAATAAATCAACTACTAATTAGCTTCTGTGAACTCTCAGTCTGCGCTACATGGATGAGCTTTTTAATCAATCTTATCATCATATGTTGCAAAATGAGATTTACACCTTGCAGCAGTAAAAGTAATGCTTCCTTGGTGTGCTTGAAAACTGATTACATCATTTTTTTGTTGGGTAAAAGAATTATGTTTCTCAATTTTAGGATATTGGAGATCTCATGGAAAGGTGAATTTATTATCACAGAGCCATCCCAAATTCCTGACGAGATCATCATTTTTTGACTATCTTGTCAAGTTGTGAAGAAACATATATCATGCTCTAATCTCCAGTATTCATGCCTGCTTTACAGATTGTTTTGGCCTATTTAAGTTGACTTTGCTCCCTCTATCAAAACCTTTTGAACTATATTTGGATGATGACTATCTGATCTGCTCCATTTTCTAACTAGGTTAAAGGTCAGGTTCTCATCTTTATAAAGATACTCATAATACACAAGAAATGATGTTGATCGAAGTGAATGCTCCATGCATTGTTGGTGTCCTAAGAAACACGTGGCTTCCATAACAAAACCCCAAGTTAAAAAAAGAGGGGCTTGGGACTATTAAGCATAGATGGGTGATGCATGGTAGACAATATGAGAATAATAACATTAGATGGGTCACACCATGGATAATCTAATATAGTGATTCTACACAATGCAGTGGGCCCACTGAAACCACAACTACCAACATATAATGAAGAGCAAGCATCTTTCTCATTTAATTGATTTCCAGATTTAATTATCGGTTCTGGGTATTCTATTTTCTGTTTGTTTCTGTATAACTACTTGGTTTCTTTCGTCTTGATAAGGAACTGGAGGTTAATTTCGATGTATGATGGCCTCTTTTGGGAAGCAGAGCAATGTTGAATGTTGAGGCCTGTCATATGCTTTTGTTTTGTGCGCGAGGTAAATTTACATCAAAATTCAGTTATTATATTGCCCTTTATTCTCAAAATGGAATATGGTTGTATTGCAGTTGTATATATCAACACCAAAGTTGAATGTATGTATGCTAATTTGTGAGTCTGAGCATGCTCACACAGTTATTATTGCTTCATGTTGGTGAATTCTGTATTTTTTTTAAAATTCTTTCCTCTCCTTGTTCTGTTCAGTTATCTAGTGACACTTGAATTTGTGGTAAATTTTGGACATTGATTCATACCCTACAAAAGATTACGCTAGAAATAGAAAATTGATACAACTCGCAAGATATGCTTATGCCAAGTTTTTGAGGGATGGTTACCTCTAATAATTCCTCTCAAAAAATAAGGGTGGACTCTTAGTTTATAAATTGGTATAGAGGGCTCATTTACAAGACATTGAAAATTGGATTAAAGAAGAAATTGTTCATTTTGATCACCGGGTTCTGAAGCCAGAAAATACAAGTGCCGAAGCTTGAAAGTTATCCCCACCCGTTCCTTCTCCATCTAGCTAGCCTTCCCCTTCCCCACCACCACTAGCCGGCCATCCCCTTCCCCGCCACTACTAGCCGGCTTTCCCCACTCCCTCATCAACCACATGAGCCGACCAGCCCTCTCCCACCCCAAAACTCCTCCGCATACTCTCCCCCCCCCCCCCCCCCAAATGGTTACCAACATCCTCCCATTTTCTCCACATTGAGTTTTCCGACGATTGCCGGAAACCACTTCCGGCAACCTCCCTCAAGCCATCATCGCCTCCTCAAAACCCCTCCGCCCCACCTCGCAAATTCCCTTCAATTTCAGTTTTCCGGCTATCACCGAAAACCAGCTCTGGAACCACCTCCAACTACCTCCAGCCAACCACCCCCACCACATAACCAACATAACTTCCTCCCCCACTACTGGTGGAGCCCAGTCCGAATCAAGTCGCAAAAGTACCCGCCGACGGACCAGACCGGACCCCTACCGGTCCCGAGTCTTGTATTTTGTGTTTTTGTTTGTGTGTAATGTTGTAATTTTGTATTGTGAAATATATATATATATATATATATATATATATATATATATATATATATATATATATATATATATATATATATAATATGTATATATATATACATATATACGAGTCGCAGGCACGGGCCTCCAGCCCGATGGCTACGCGTCACAGTACTCGGCCAGCGACGGCGGGCTTCGCCCGTGCACGACACCTGCCCCTATGGCCAAACGCGACAGTACCCGGTCAGCGACGGCGTGCTTCGCCCGCCCCGATGGGTCGCTATGGGCTGCGCCCGCAACATATACATATGAGTACTCAAAATGATAGTAAAAAAATGTAAATCAATATTACAATATTTATTTTGTAAAAAAATATACTTTTTATTAGTAAAAAAAATATTTTCTCACTCTCTTATTCTTATTCATTCCTCTCTCTCTCTTTCCTTCTCTCCCCTCCTCTTTCCTTCTCTCTCATCCGCCCTTTTTCTTTATAAAAATTTATCAAGCTCTCTTTTTTCTTCTTTCCTTCTCTCTCATCCGCCCTCTCTCCCCCTCTCTCCTCTCTCTCCATCTCTTTCTCTCTCTTCGCTGGCACCACGCCACTACCGCCCTCCCTCTCTTTCTCTCCCCTCTCTCTCCATCGAGTTCTCGCCGGTCTCTTCATCTTACTCTCTCTCTCTAGGTGTAGGAGCTCTAGCATTTTCTTTTTTATTCATAGATAAAAATCAACGCTGGTTAAAATCTGAAAATACATCTAATGGTCAAAAATACTTCAATAGATTTAAAATGCATGGAATTAAAAAGCCAAATGATATATCTTTATAAGTAGTAAAGATATATTTATTTATCAGTTAAAACATATACATATATATACTGTCAAAACATAAAAAATATATATATATTTATTATTAGTTAGGTTTAAAGAGGTGTCGTCCAGTCAATCCCCGTCTGTCGTCCTTCTCCCGATCGAGCAACAGGTAGCGGTAATGGCGGAAGCCTTGCACACCCTCTCTCCCACGACGCTGCACGCCCCACCTTCTCCGGATCTCCAACCGCCGGCCCACGATCGGCGACTTCCATCCACGACGAGCGGTCTCCAGGCTTCGACGACCTTGCTGCTCCACGCCCTTCTGCCACTGCTGCCCTATAAAAGAGAAAGAAGAACAGGAAATAGAGGATGAATATTGAATGAAAAATTGATGTGTGCTTGCCGGATTGTTACTTCCGATGAAGTTGCTGTGTGCTCCTGTTAGAAATTAGGCACAATTAAAGCTCCGTGTGAGCGTTGTAGGTGTTAGGCTTGTGATTGTGGATTTTTGGAGAAGATAAACTAGATACTGTTGCAAATTTCTTTTTTTCTGATTTCACATGGTGAAGATGATAAACAGTAACATCAAGTTTACTGTGCATTTTTTTCTCAACTGTGAAGATGAACAGTAGGTCGATGTTATAGTTTTGCGTTTCTTCTTGGTGTTACTATCTGAAATCCTATTGTTCAGAAGGAATGTTGAAAGGGTTGCTTGTTGCTAGAGCCCGTGTAGGCATAGGTGTAGGATATTGATGATGGAATGTATTGAGTTGAGCTTCGATTGTATTAGATAGGAAGTGTGAAGAGTAAAATTAGTTTCGCTGTGTGCTTGATCAGTGATTCTTTTCTTTTTGAAAAGGTCATTAGTTGAATGAAAATGATTTAGAATGTGTGCTGCTGTAAAGGTAAAGTGACATTTGATTTTCTTCCGTGTGAACAATGAGGGGAGAAAAAAAAAATCAAATTATGAGTGTGAGATTTCGTGGAGTCACCTTAAGTGTGTGAGATTTCATTGAACCCCCTTGAGTTTGAGAGCGAGTGAATTTTAGGTGTGTTAGTTTGTGGCTTTCCTTACTTTGTTGAGTGATTCCGTGGAACCATCTCGTGTGAGGGAGTGACTTCAGTCCGTGGTGCCCGTGTGTGATAGCGGCCGACCTCGGAGCGGAGATCGAAGATGACGAGGAGTTGCTCGCATGATCGTCATCGACTTCGGATACGGAAAGAGGTCTTTTTCCGTGGGTATTTGTTCATTTCCCCTCCTTTGTGTGTATCTCTATATTTTCTCGTAGGGTTATAGACTCATTGTTGGGTTTTCTCCCGAATCTTGTCAACGAACGCTACGTCGAAAACTCCAAACAAAAACGTATTTGGAGTTCACGAATTATGTTTGCTACGACAAGGGGAACAGAACGAAAGTTGCGAGCTTCCTTCCCGGATTTAGAAAATTGAACCATTTTTAAGAAAATTTAATTTTTAAACAAAATAGCAATTTGTGCTTTACAAAAATTATCAAAGTTGTTTGATTTCAAAATCTGTGCAACGCCCGCTCTAATTTTCTGTTTAAATTTTTTTTAATCATCGCATGCATTTAGGGTTTCCTAGAGAAAAGCCGACAGACGCGCAAACCCTACGCGCCGTCCTGCATCAACTACCCTACTAACTCCACGCGCCTTGAATTTAGGGCTCCTATTCCTAAATTGACTCCCCCCTTCCATTACCCCACTCCCCCTCAATTCTCTCCCTCCATGTGGAACCAGTACCACCTCTCTCCACCCCCAACTGAACCCCCACCTCATCCAAAACTGCCAGCGTCCACTTCCCATACTTCCTTCCCCAACTTCCAAAGAACTGCCACCCCCCTTGTTTGCTGCGGAAACCTGTCCAGGGAGTAGCAACTCTACTCCCTGGCGTTGGAATTTCATATCTGATGAACAATCCTTCACTTCTCAGCCCTCCCCGACCTCCAGGACTCCTGCCGGCTCGAGAAAGTAATCATTCCACTTCTATTGACAACTACCAGCCCTCTCTATTCACAGATATCATCCCTCCATCCCCTGCAAGGACCTCACTAGCCAACCTGCATTCTTAATTTCCCCATGAAATCTGCTGCCAGATGCTGTCCAGCGGCCCTTTTGGGTTCCCCGCACTGCCGCCAGCCTCTAGCACTCACCAGGCCACCACTTCCAACCAGCCTCCGGCCACCTCCAAATAGCCTCCCCGACCCCTCCCTGCTGTTGTCTGTCATCCAATCCTTGTAAGTCCAATTTCAGCACACTGAGCTTTCCCGGCGGCCTCAATTCAATCTTTTGCCACTTGTGTAGCCACTTGCAGTTCATCGAAAATCCACAAAGCCCTCTATTTCCTAGTTGTGTAAGTCTCTTAAGGTGGTTGTTTTTTCTTTTGTTTTTAATTGATGTCATTTCACTGCTCTCGTTATATTTATTTGTAATCGTTGTCTCCGAATATTTGTGGCATTGTATGTTTTTATTCACTTGTACAATTTAATTAAGTGTCCACACTTCTCTTGTTTTGCTTTATTAAGCTGCAACTATCATGGTCTATCTTATAATTTAATTTATAAAAGAAAATTATTATTCCAAGTTTAAATTTTGTCTGGCTCATATTGTTGCATTTATGGTTGTATGATGGTCCTATAAGAGGGGATAATGGATATCACAATATTAATAGACGTTAAATGGACTGACGTCTCCGAGTCTTTTGCAGTCGTCAAAAGGGCATTTGCATTGCGTGGTCATATCAAACGCTCACTTGGAAAACTCTACTGGAATAGAATTCCTAAAAATGTTCCCCTGGCACTTCTTTTATCAGTATGGTCTTGAAATTTGCTTTTATTAGTTCCTAGTTTCATTATATTGTGTAGATATCCTAATATTTGCTGTGGGTGCAGGGGAGGCGGCATCCCCTAACAGTAAAGTGTCTACAAATTTGATTATAAATTGATCTAATTTACAATGCCGTTGTGATACAACCTATCATTTCCTGGTGGTGGGAGATGGAGAGCTGGTCTGAGTGTATGGGATGCAAGCCCCAATGAAAGCTATCTTGGTGGACTCTAAGGCGGCCCCATGGTGAGACTTCAGGATGACAAGCAGGTGTGATGCCCGTCCTGCATCAAGTTGTTTCCTTCTTTTTTTCTGCAGAATCAGTTTGTGAGTTTAAGGTGGCGTTTGGTTGAGTTTTTTGCCTGCGGTGCGGTGAAAACACACCGCCATTTTGCAAATAAACATCGTTTGGCGCGGCTTATTTTGCAAACAACGTTTAATACCTACCGCGATTTCTTGTATTAACCCGTCCGCTATTTTTTTCCTCGTTCAGCCGCAGTTTTCTCCCGATAACCTAGCGCGAGCAGCGTCTCTCGCGATCCAAACGACGATGACCGGCGAATCACCAGTCTTCCCCGACGACGACGACCGGCGAATCACCAGTCTTCCCCGACGATGACGACTGGTGATTCCGTGCACACCTCTGGTTAGTTTTTCCGCCGTCTCTCCTGATTCCGTTCTTCTCACTGCATCGGCGTGATTCCCCTCCACCTGCTTCTTTGCCACAGGTTTTAGGTGTTAGTCTTTTCCTGCATATCTAGCGCGCCACCGTTCGCTCTCTCGCTGAGGTATATCTCTTCTCCTGCTTTGCAATTTTAGGGTTTTCCCTCATTCTTCGTTTCGCTGTAGTGTCAACTGATGCGGAATAGGATATTGGATTTCTGATGAGATGTTGATATTGGATTTCTGAGATGTATGTTGTGGATTTCTGTGATGGTTTTTTTGTTTTTGATGTTATTTTTTTCTGAGATTTGTGTATTTGATTTCTAATGTGGATTTCTGAGATGGTTTTTTTTTGTGTTGTTAGTTTGTATATGTTGTATTTGTGTTTGTATGTGTGTTTGTGTGTGTGTGTTATATGTGTGTGTGTGTGTTGTGTTGTGTTGTGTTGTGTTGTGTTGTGTTGTGTGTTGTGTGTTGTGTGTTGTGTGTTGTGTGTTGTGCGTGTGTGTGTTTTGTATGTGTTTTGTATGTGTTTTGTATGTGTGTGTGCATGCGTGTTTTGTATGTGTGTATGTGTTTTGTATGCGTGTATGTGTTTTGTATGCGTGTATGTGTGTGTGTTGTTTGTGTGTATGTGTTGTGTGTGTGTGTTGTATGTGTTTGTGTATGTGTGTATGTGTGTGTGTGTTGTGTGTGTATGTGCGTGTTGTGTGTGTGTGTTGTGTGTGTATGTGCGTGTTGTGTGTGTATGTGCGTGTTGTATGTGTATGTGCGTGTTGTATGTGTTTGTGTATGTGTGTGTTTGTGTGTGTTTGTGTATGTTTGTGTGTTTGCGTGTTTGTGTGTTTGTGTTGTGTGTGTTGTGTGTGTATGTGTGCGCGTGCTAAACTTCATCCCTGGATGGTCACTTACAAAATATGGAAGTAAAGTGCCTCAAGAACTGTTGTAACTGCCTTTGCACATTTACTATGAGAATATAGATAATGTTTTCTAACGTGTGCGAATAGTACTATGACATTCCAATGACAGGTGTCACGGGTTGGAAGTACACAAAAGGAAATGCCCTCGAGCAGAGTCTTGCCGTAGACCAGGCCATTGCACCGGGCTCCTCCCCTGCTAGCCGGCTTCTTGCCCCCTCTAGTGGACTCCATAAGCAGAGAGATGTCATTGACCGGGCAATGGCACTGTGCTCCTCCCATGTTGGCCGGCTACTTGCTCCCTTGAGTGGACTCCTTGAGCAGAGAGATGTCGTAGACCAGGTCATTGCACCAGGCTCCTCTCTTGCAGGCTGACTACTTGCCCTCTTAAGTGAGTTGAATTCCCTCAAGTAAAGTGTTGTCGTAGACCAGGCCTTAACGCGGGGGTTTCCCCCCGGCTAAATGGCTACTCGCCTCAGAAAGTTCCATTGCTTATTCTGAAAACAAGAGGGGGAAGAAAAGCCCAGTAACACATCTGAAGGGATTTAAAGGTTGGTGTAACCTAGGGTGAGTTAAGACTTCTTAGGCTGGGAGAGTATGCTCTATGGTTTTGTCGGCTAGGCGATCACTTCCCATCACCCATCTATAAGGTAAGGAATCACCCGACTCATGTAATGTCAAACGCCAAGAGTCCACGTCATAAAAATGTCGAATAAGCAATTCGAGAGTGGGGTGGCCCAGAACTTACACGAGTGCACAACTTTGGGTACAGGGCACACAAACACGATAAAAGAAAGTCAAAAAACACAACATCACATGAGGATGGGGGCAAGTACACGCTTATGGTGCATCAAATATAATGTGAGCGGAGCGCAGTTCTACGAATATTCAAAAAGGAAGGGAAGAAAAGCAGCGCGAGCTCTAGGGGTGCGAGCGGTTCGGTTTGGGTCGGTTTGGACCCAAACTGAAACCGAACTGACATGCCTCAGTTTTTGGTTTTTCCAAACCAACCCGAACCGAACCCAGTCGGTTCAGTTCAAAGTCAGTTCAATTTTTAGTCGGTTTTTTACGGTTCTGTGTCATTTTTCTGCGAACAAACATAATCAAGTACTATTTGTTGGATCGGTAATCATCCATTTACTAATTTCATAATCTTTATCAACTGAAGATTTATATTAAATAAATAACATACAATTTTTTTGAGTACAAGTCAGAGAGAATGTTTATTAAATCCACATCACACACATAAACAACTATTATATTCATGCATTTTTAGACATGCAGAGTTTGGGTATATTGAGACAAACCTTCCTTATGACATCCCACAATTCTCTATAATAACTTGGATAAATTTAATACTAATAGATCCAACAATAAGCAATCAGAGCAATTAGAGTATCACGATAGATAATTATTGTCCTTATTAAATCAATTTAATATACAGAACATCACAAATAATTAAACTGTTAATAAAATTTTTCCGAACATAATTACTTAGGATTTGAAGAATTCTCTAAACCTAAGGAGAAGGGTCAGAAAAATCTCACCAAACATGGAGATGGGGAAAGTGAACTTGGTTGTAGACCCAAAGATAATCTGAAAGTTGCTTGATCAAATACACCTCAAAACAGTGGTGAAGTGCTCGGTTCGGTTTAGTCGGTTTTCACAACTTGAAAACCGACCCGAACCGATAAGCCTTCGGTTTTCAAAAGCTCCAAACCGAACTGACACTGGACCGAGCGGCTCGGTTTCAAAGTCGGTGTGGTTCGGTCGGTTCGATCGATTTAGTCGGTTTTTGGTTTTCGTTCCTCACCCATAGCGAGCCCACATCTAGTTGATTTGGTCACTCTCAGACTCATCAGATTGGCCTTTTGCTGAAGAACTCCTGGCAGGGGACCTCGCCGACTTGGAGAATTAGTTCCGAGAGAAGGACCTTCGGGCTGAATATGACAAAAATTGGTATGACGATATAATCAAATCATTTTTTAAAAACAAATTAAATTAAATATTATAAATATGATTTATTATTATTTTTTTTAGAGATTGATGGATATAATTTAGAATATTAGAAATCGAATCAGGGCTACAAAATTTTTCCAGCCTGAGGCTCTTGGCAAAAAATTTATTTTTTGCACGCATACATGCCTTTTAAATTTAGGTGATTGTTAACCGCAACCCGCTATTTTATTTGTCGCATCCCAAAATCTTCCATTTTTCGCGCATTTTCGAAATATGCATTGTACATGCAATGTCAGTAAAAGTGTTCAACACGAAAGTTGTAGATATCGACGAGATCTACAACTTTCGTGTTGATCACTTTTCCAAAAATGCATGTACAAGACGTACTTTGGAAATATGTCATGCTTTTGCGCATTTTCGAAATACGCCTTATACATGCAATCTGGAAAAATGTTCATCACGAAAGTTGTAGATCTCGTCGATATCTTCAACTTTCGTGGTGAACACTTTTCCTGAAATTGCATGTACAAAGCGTATTTTGAAAAGACGCGAAAATTTAGAAAATTTTGGGGTGCAACTAGTCAATTACGGGTTGCGGTTAACAATCACCTTAATTTAGTGCGTTATATAATTGAATTTGAATTATTTGCAATGCGAGACCGAGAGCCGGAATTTCAAATATGATTATATTTTCAGCACGTGTATGGTTTGATTTACATACCAAAATATTTTTCCTTTGCAAAAGCAAGTTGCATATACGGAAATCATATGGGCCGTTGGATCTCATCAACTTGGAACGAGAATTTCTAGGGTTTTCTAAATCATCTATTTATAGTTTCCGAAGGGCGGCCTACGAATCATGAATTCCTCTGGTGCCTTCTTCTCCCTCTCCCTCCTTACAAATTCTCCAGCGCCGTCGTTCCCCGATCCGGCCGTCTTCATCTGTTGGTAACGATCCTCAAATGTTATCATGAATTCTGATATTTCTTCGTAAATCTCGTGTCTGTTCTCTGTTTTTTTACTAGATTTAGTTGTTCTTACGATTTCAATAACCCTAGTAATGGATTTCTCTCCCACGCACGGTGCACCCCGGGCTGCTCTGAAAATTAGTGACGGTGGCTGCCCCAATGCTCGTGCGAAACTTGCCCGCCGTTCTGTGTTGCAGGTCTCGTCGTTGTTCATCGATGGATCTGTGTCAAAGAAACGGCTAAATTCAATATAATTCATTTTGAGCAGTATTTTTTTAAAAAAAAATTTCTTGCCTCACCACACCTTTAGCTTTTCAAGATCTACATACCTGAAGAGTTTAGTCATGTAGGCATACATCTGAGGCCTGATTTAACGTGGAGGTTTTCCATTTTCATTGGGGCTGTCTCTAAAACATCTCGCTATATTTACCCGATTTTGTTGAATCTGTCGTTATTCTGATCTTGAAGGATTTGAATTCATGTCTCCGAGAGTGATATACAGAACTTTTAATGCAAGTTCTGCTTTGCAAAATCCATGAATGGGAGGCTTTGGTGCGGCTTCGCCGTATTTGTTACTTTAAACTAAAGATTTTATCATTTTTCGTAACATTCGTTTATGTTTTTAGTGTTTCTTCTACGAGAAATAGCTACAGTGATGATTCGTCCAATTATACGAGTTATAGTGTGCTCCAAGACCCTGTTTTACAGGGAGAACCTCCTTGGAACTGCTATATTCAAATGATTTTACTGGACTTTCTGAGTCTTCTTCTTCATTTTCTTCGAAATTGCTTCTTGAAACATTGTTTTTTTTATATTAGATTATGTGTATTAAATCTTCATTACATGCTATCTTCGGCTAAATATTTAAATTATATAAATCTTTTCTTTAATTTTCTATTATAATTTGCTTTATGGGCTTTTACTATGACCTTATCATTAAATATATCTAAAATGTATGGTTTTGACAAAATGCATCTCAAGTAGTTAAAGTTGGTAAAATGCACACACTTAATTAGAAAAAGACTTTTGAAATGCACCCCAGTAGGGGTGCAACTCGAATCGGTTCGGTTCAGTTTGGTTTCACCCAAAATTAAGAGCCAACTCATATATGTTCGGTTCTAAACTTTTGGAACCGGAATCAACCCACGGTCCTATTGTATAGAACTGGATCCGAACCATTCGGTTCGGTTCTGATTCGGTTCTTGGTTCTACCTATATCTAACAAAATTTACAAATGGTTTTTCCAATTCATGATTCATTGTAATATAAGTTTCAATATCTCTAAATAGTTGAATCATGATTTTATATCATATTGAAATTATGCAACTACACAAGTACAATAAATATTTTTTTAGCCATAAAACTATATTCTCGATTATTTTTCCGTATTTGGTCATACGACTATAATTGGTGTCTCAAAATATTTTCTTTAGCATTGATATTAGGCTCTCGGGTCCTTTCTGGGTATCCGACCCTTGGAACCAGGAACCAAACCAAATTGTCGGTTTTGATATTATGGGAATGGTTCTGATATTGTGGGAATCGGATCCGAACTGAAGTTATTTGGAATTGACCCAAACCATTCGGTTTGGTTCGGTTTTCGGTTCTTTGGTTATTTTTGCACACCCCACCACCCCCACCATCCCCACCAGACAACAAAGTGCCATTTTTTTTTAATTGGGTGTGCATTTCACGAATGTTAATAATTTGGGGTGTTTTTTGTCAAAATTTTACATTTTGGGAGCGCATCTTGTCAATTATCCTACCATTAAAAAGTCAAAAATACATATTACCCTTTTCTGTTTTGTTAAATTTTGAAAATCTCTTATGTAAGTTTATAATTCATAACTTGTATGAAAAAACCTGTGGAAATGTTAGCTCCTGCTATTTTTGTTCATAAATCTAAATTCAAGCAATAGATTGTGTAATTTTAAAGGACATTTGGCATCACAAACCTCTAGTAGGCTTCAGCATCTTCCATTATTGGAGGATGATTAATTCATATGCGATGATGAAACTCTAATAGTGAACCATAGGCGGATTGAAATCCGCTGTTGATGGCATCACAAACCTCTAAGAAGTTCTGAGCTTTTTCATCTTTTGTTAACATTTCCAGTCTACTTCATGGTCGTGTTGGTTATTCATTATTGACTGATGTTTAATTCATTTGTTATCTAGCTAAAGGCGAGATGATGAGAATTTCATAGTCTGTCAATCCACTGATTGATTTATTTGTGATGCATCTCTTGAAATCCCGGCACGTTCTGATCGCCTTTAGAGTTATGTTTCATTTTCTCATTGCTTTTATTTCAACTAATATACACGTTATATTATAGAAATAGCCCACAATGGTAACAAAGAATCATATAGTCGATCCTGCTGTAGTTTGATAAAGGCTTGAGTGTTGTTGTTATCCTTGTTATATAACTGAATTGTTTATTAAATTTTGTTGAAACTCTGATTTGGAGAACAGAAGGTTTTCCATTTTTGGTTATAAAACTAAAATTGAACAATTAACTTCTGTTGTGTTTATTTTCTTGCACTTTAAAAAATTGGCTTGTTAAATTCTTATCTTGCACTTGGCTATAATCCCTATATATAGTGAAATTAGGGCAACTTAATCATTTTAGGGTTGCAAATTGGAAAACTAAACATTTGAATTAGAAGTGCAACGTATCAATGATGATTTGTCTGCAAAATGGACGTGTTGTGAAACCAAGACCCTGCTTGCAGGGAGAACCTCCTTGGGGAAGCTGCATTAATATGACATTAACAGATTCTTCTGAGGCTCAATGACTAAATGTTAGTTTGCACAGCCATCAAGTCTAAAAGCTCAATTTAATTGAGCTTTCATTTGACCATTTTATTGTTTTCTCTATATGTTATGATTATTCACTCACGGATATTGTCAATTTTAAATGTTTTGATGGCAAACTCTATTTTTTTTTGTATTTTGTTAAATTACTAATCAATAGTGTATTTGAGTATAACTATCTTCTTGCATTTCAAAATAATGCCTGAAGCTGAAAAACTCAAAAAAAGAAGTGTTCTCATCAGCTTCCTCTCCAATTTGAGATTGAAGTTAAACTTGAACACCATATTTTCTTATTTTCCTCTTTTTATATTTGTCAAAGTGAGTTCTAAATTTTTTGTTGAATTTTACAGTTGTTGAACATATTGAGGAGCAAAGATACTGTTTTTCTTATAACTCAAGAACTTCTGAGTAAAAAAGTAACAGTTGAGCTGAAGAATCAATGGAACAGTTGAGCTTGCAAATTACAAGTGTTGACGATCAAGAAATTTTTTAAAGAATTCTCCTTTCTGGTGTTGACTTTCATATTCTTCATGATTGGACAACAAGAGTGTAATTGTAATCATGATAATTTTTCAGCAATGTAGTTCTTAAATTTGTTACATAACTGAAACTACATTGATGTACTTTAGTTTTATTTGTTATTGCAAGAGTTTTCTAAATGGTAGTTTGTAAATTTGTTACAGGATTATATCAACTCTGATATATTCAGGCTTTGTTTGGGGAGGGCTTATTTTCAAATGTCAAGCGGTTACGACCATAAGAACTGTGCCTTAATTAAGACTTGATTCATGCGGTAATAACTGTTTGACCAGTGAAAATAAGTCCCCACCAAACTAAGCCATAGTATGTCTCAAATCCTCCAGCTTTATTGCTGTTTAATAGATTGTTTTTCACAGCATGCTGAATTTGGTTTATTTCGCTAATCTGTTTGTTTTGTTAGGACTTGTTGCGGTTTGCGACCGCTCCCCTGATAGGCCAGACTAACAAGACTTTTTAAGCCCTCGGGGGGGGGGGGAGCCTTATGCCAACAGTCATAGAAGTATATATAGACAAGACAAGTCTTTTTATTTGGAAAAGTTTCTAAATAGGGTGAAATCACTGTCCGGACTATGCGATATGAATGCTGTTTATTAGATGTGTTTTTGACAGTGTTGAATTTGGTTTATTTTACTAATTTGTTTGTTTTGTGCGGTTTGCGATCATGCTTGTTGAAGTTGGGAAAATTCTTTTCTTCAAAAATTGGATTAAGGTAGTTTAAGGTTACCGGCTCAACGGATAAACTCGACGACTCGCGGGCTAAAGCAGGGAAGTCATCAAATAAAAAGTATTTCATGTGCTGCGGCAGGGAGGTCCCATCACGTATCTGGATGTTTAGAAGAAGCATCTCCTCAACTAAGGATGACCGAGCAGGGTACGAGGGAGATTAGCTGATAACTAAATCACGATGACTAAGGGGGATAGTCGCTAGCTCCTGACTTGGGGCATTTTTGATTAAGTTGTGGCTGTGCAGAAAGCAGTGGTAGGAAATAGTGCTGCATGAATCTGCTGTTTTGTAGTGGTGAAAAAATTCAAGATACTGTTTGGAAAACTGTATTTGCAGTACTGTGTGAAAAAGTGGTGCAGAACAAAACAGAAATGAAATTAAACAGTTTGCATAATTAAATTGTATAATTAAATTGTAATGTGAATTTCACATCAATTATAATTAAATATGAATTAAAATAAATACTTCGCATTATTTTTAATGTCCAACTACACATTAAATAACTTGCTTGACGCAAAATATTAGGTAAATATAACTGAAAGTTCTGATGGTCTTTTTTCTCCAATGTGACTAATTCTCATCTGCAATAGAGATTTACGCCAGAGTAGATGAATTTAATATAAATTAAATAATGTATATGTTAAATTACATATAATTGAATTTTATCTGCGAGCATTTTTCAATTGGTTTGCATTCAACTCTCTTAAAGCAAACATCTCAGGTGTACCTGTTTCATCATATATTACCGGCTCTACGCTCGGAGTTGTGACTCTGACGGTTCCTCGTCGTTGTGCCCTATGTTCGTATGCCTCCGGACGCACAAAGGTCTCATCAAGATCACATGCTCTGAACTCTGGATCAACCCTAGACGGATGCCTTCTTATTTAATCATGAAGGGTCACTGTAGCCACCACAATTACACATTGATTTGAGAAGGAGTATTGTGGCATTTTCCAAAGAATACGCCATTTATTTTTTCAAACGCTGAAGCTCCGTTCAATAACAGAACGTGGTGATGAGTGCGCTTGGTTAAATATTTCACGGCGGCTTTCAATATATCGATTCCCTCAAGCGAAATCCGCGAAATGATATCTTATTTCTGGAAATGGTTTCAACAGTTCAGTTTCTAATGAATATTTGGCATTCACCAGATAATATTTCTCTGTATTAAAATGTTTTGTAAAACACAAGTTTAAATTGTAATAGAGAACAAAACTTTGATTAGTAATGCGGGCTAAAATTTATCTGGAGTTGCATATGAAAATTTACACATTCTATCTCGCACAACTCGATGATGAATGCGGCTATCATGAGTTGAACATTCCCATCCTGGCACAACATATGTGAAGCATATTGAAATCACACACTGTCATTACATTTTGAGTCGGCGATCCATGTCGGTCAATATATGCTACTTTCTCATGTATCGGAATACAAGCATCCACATGTGTCTCATCAATTGCTCCAATGCAGTCCTGAAAAACATGAATCTATCATCATTTTGAATATGTGCAGGAATTTCTTCGAATAGTGGATCAGTGGGAGCTATGATATCCATTGAAAGTCGTGTAAGTGCATGAAAACCTTCCTCGAAAAATCTACTAACTGTCTCAGTTGAATGTTGGAATCGTTCTGATGTCTTTCGTATAGTTTTATGATGATCAAGAATGTATAGTGTCATTCTCAAAACCTCTTTGGTTGCAGTACTTTTAGATCTTTTTAAACCATATGATTCTTCTAGTAAAATCAATAAATGCAAAAAAATTTGCTTGGACATACAAAAATTATCGAAAAATCTGTCTGGATGCCCTGTTTATAATTTTGCCATTCATTTCTCCCCAGTTTGCTTTGAGGTTATGCAAGTTATTTTAATAGGAGATTGGAGTACGTATTTGCTTATTACCAAAGCGCTCGCCGCAACGAGATTTTGGTAAATAATAAATCTTTGTTTCTGGTTATTTTGGTGAATTAACATGACTTGTTCGACATTAAACATAACATCATCATCATTGTTCTGCTCTTCCATCGTGAAAATACCTGATAACAAGACTATTTAAATGAACATACCACAATGCTAATAAATGAACATACAACAATGATAATCTCTGCTAACTATTTAAATGATCATAACAAGAGGTCTATTGGTCAACATAAACAACAATGCTAGAGTCCAAATTAACATACACAGCAGAAAATTAACATTACAAAACATTGCAAAAGTTCAAAATAGGTCAACTAACAAGAGTTTCATACAAAACATGATCCCAAAATAGGCTCAATAACAAGAGTTTCATACAAAACATGATCCCAAAATAGGCTTAATAACAAGAGTTTCATACAAAACATGATCCCAAAATAGGCTCAATAACAAGAGTTTCATACAGAACATGATTCCAAAGTAGGCCAAATTACAAGAGTACTTGAAAGAAGCTAATGAGAGCATAACTATAAGGCATTCAGTTCAGAGAATCCATGTAACGCTTCCGCAACCACGAAACCTTCCTATCGTCTAGTAGATTCATAAAAACAATGCAATTGTTGAGATTTATGAGGTACAGCGTGACAAAATCGTACATGTCTGTATCATCGAATATGTCCGAAAACTTTTCAAGCTCGTGTACTGTCTCACTTAACATAAATATAATTGGAGGAACAATAGGTGCTGCAACCATAAGCCATACTGATCAGGTAACATCTAGTAACCCATCAAATCATGCAATCAAGGCATCCTTTGTGTCTGCTTTGTTTTTGTTACCTTTGCGTGCTCTTTTTATGCCCGGAGTCATTTTTGAGATTGAGCCAAAATCGTTACCTTTACTTTCATTTGTGTCGTCATCACCCAATATGTGCACACTCTCATTTATTTTAGTATTTGGGGTTGCAATACTCTCACCAACATGATCATCGTCATCGGAAAGAGGCTCTGATTGAGAAAACATAGAATGCATTTCACTCATTGATGGGATCCATGATTTCTCTCCAGTAGTAACCACCAAGCTAAACATCTTCTCCATTTTTTCTTCAAGCTCCTGGTGATATGCATCTATATCAGAATTTTTTGGCGGGATGTAACATCTATAAAGAGGAAAATTGTTAATAGAATTATACATAAATTTTTTCTATGAAATTAAGTAATACTATGAATTTTCGTAAAACCTTGATGCGTTCTTCTCACCATTCATCGGAAGCATCAATTATTCTTTTGGTTGAGTTCCACCCCAAACCAGTCTCACCTCTTTTGAGATCCCTCCAAAGCTTCCACTCACTCACGCTTCAACTGATCCCATTTGTTTTTCAATTGTGCTCGAGTGTAATTAAAAGTTGTACGGTGTTTGAAGTTTTTAATCAGATTGATTCATCCATCTCTGCTGAAATGGGTGTTTGGCCTATTTCCTAGGTCAATCTCTTGAATACAGAGATCACAAAATAGGTGTACGTGCGCAGACTCCCACTGTGCTGAAACGACACCATCCTTTGGTTTACCCATCACTCACCTACCTGGACAAAATGTGAAACACAAAATCTAGTTTGATTTTGAAACCCAGATGGAAAAATTAAATAAGTAGATGTTTTGAAAATCTAGTTTTCCTACTTTCTAATTAAAATATTTGGCATATTTCCTAATGGACATAATGGACAAATGTTTGGCCTATTTTGTAATTAAAATGTTTGTTGATGGAGTAACAATAACAGTAGTAAACAATACAGAGATCACAAAATTTCTCATCATTTTCATTTTGGAAATGCACTGGGATGAGACAAGGCCAACATTTCAGAGCAACTCTGTAACTTGATCCCACATTTGGGAGCACAGAGATGAGTCAAGACACATGAATGAGCAAACATGATGCTAAAAGTTCGGCCATGAGTGATGCTAAAAGCATAGGAAACTATGCTAGCATGCTAACATGATACTAACGGTTCCATAGCTCTTACATCTTTAACATAGAGCTGCATCCTTGGAAAACGAGAACAACAAAAGCTACAACAACTGAAACTTAAGAATAAAAAAAGCGGCACCAGTAGCCCTCTTCCTGGTCATCGCAATCCAACTAAAAAAAATTTGCAATCCATCCCTACGAAACGAGAAATCTCTATAACAAAATAAAAATTACCCCAATAAAAAATGAATCTGAATAAATGTGCGAACCCTACTTGAAAGAATCTGAATAAATGAGCAAAATAAAATTATACCATATTCCCTAAATGCTGCAATAAATCTGGGCGAATGTCCAGCGGCCGATTCTCTGCGGGAAGGGGAAAAAATGAAGGACATCAGAACAAAATTTGAACTAACACTGCATGAACTATCCTAACATCAACATCTCAAAACAAAACAAAACTTTGGGCATGAAAGAAGAAGTCGACAACCTGAGAGCTTACATGAAAGAAGAAGTCGACGACGTTTGGAGTGGAAGCAGATCCAGGGAGGTCGAAACACTAAGCAAGTGTTCGGCGACGTCGAAACCGTAGGCAGATCCGGAGATGTTGAAACCCTAAGCAGATTCGGCGACTGGAACCGGGAAGAAGGCGATCACCGAGGAGATGAACAAGATTCAGTGGCTTGCCTGGTACCGAATTTGTCGGAGAACGAGAGGACTTGGGAGGAGAGATCGTTCAGAGATAGAGAATACAAATCGAGCAGCCGTAGCAACGATGTTGAGCGGAGAAGATCACCGGTGTTTGCCTACGAGCAGTCGTGGATGCCAGAGAAGAAGCATGCGACGCCGGTGTAGAATATCGCCGGTGTAGCTAGGGCTTGCGAGAAAAATCGCACGGAGGAAGATCGTCGGTGTCGCTAGGGCTTGGGAGAGAAATCGGGGAAGAGGAAAGATGCGTAAAATCTTGCCTGCCATTGTTTTCACGAGCCGCGATGCCGCACTGTTCCACCGCAATCCCTAATTTTTGTGTTTGGCGCTGCTTCATGTGCTGCAGCGGTGTGCAACACTCCTGCCTCTTACCAAACATGACCTTGGTCTATGAGAAAAGAGATTCACAGGCAAAGCTAGTGTCCAAGATAAGGATCTGAGATCTCGGCGAGATTCAAAAGTGTCTCTTCTCGTACCCTTTGAGTCCTATTTATAGGGAATTCCTGGGGGGAGAGGGTGAGTCTTATTTATAGCTCACCCCCCCAGCGACTAGGCGACTTACTGGAGGAGCTTGCATTGCTGAGGGAGTAGCTGATCTAGTCGCCTACCTGGCGAGTATGCGAGGGGAGCTCGCCATATTCGCTCAGGTTTTCTGTCGTCGGCGTGTTGACTCTGACCTCTGTCATGACTTGCTGATTTTGACTTCATGATGATTTGGCTTTGGAGGGGTCCTCACTCGACAAATACGGGTTGTACAACGCTTTTGATAGACCGGACTAACAAGTCCTTTTTAGCACTCGGACGGGTCGGTTACGCAAACAGTCATAGAAATTGGTATAGACGAGGCAAGTCTTTTATGTGAAAAATTCTCAGAATAGGGTGAAAAATCACGGTCGGGACTGTGCCGATAGGAACTCCACTAGATCGGTACAACTCGAAGGGGAGAGAAAGAGATGATGTTCGGCGTGCGAGAGAGCGCTTGCATGCTTATGGGTGATCGCAGGCTGGCTGCAGGGCTGGAACTGCAGGTGCTGTGTCGGAGGCACGCTCGGGATTCCGGTGGTTGCGGACGACGAACGAGCAATTTCCTACGAACCCTGGTGTGCACAGAGGAGGTTGCGAACAGATTTTGACTTGGAATCGAGCGCGGGGGCGGCGGACCTTTGCCGTAGCATCGAGCACGGTGGCGACGGACCAGCAGAGAGAGGGAGAAAAAACAAGAGAAAAAAGCTAGAGAGAGAGATTTGGTAGAGATTTGACTTTTTTTTAGTTGGGGGCCGGCGCCTCCTCGGTCGCCCTTGCGGCGGGCGGCCAAGGAGAAAGGTGCGGCTGACACCTTTGGGGTCGGCGTCTCCCCGGTCGGCCCGCCTTTGGCGGCCGGGGAGATAGGGGCGGCCGACCCCTTGGGGCTGGCGCCTCCTCGGTCGCCCTTGTGGCGGGCGGCCGAGGATAAAGGGGCGGCCGCCCCCTTGGGGGCCGGTGCCTCCTCGGTCGCCCTTGTGGTGGGCGACCAAGGAGAAAGGGGGCGACCGATGCCGCTAAGGCCGCTGACCGGCCGCGAGCAGGTCGGTGCGCGGGATCCCAAGCGGCGTTTGGCGATCGCGCGCGCGGGGGTTCGGATCCTATACACGAGAGTTGGGTTCCCGTGCGCAGTGGTTACAATGCAATTTGGTGCAAGGCAGTTGCTGCTTGGATCAGATGCGATGATCGCGTGTCAGGCGGTTTGAACCATTACCCCCCACGTCGTTAGTGGGGGGATTGGACATTTTGGTTATGCGCAACCCTATTCACCTATAAAATGGTTGTGACCCCATCAAATGCCCCAAAACCTACGTAGTTCCTCATTGGGAGGGTTTACGCGCGCACGCGCGAGTAGGTGCTCATGCTGCACATGCGAGTGCACGCCATAACCCCACGTGTGCGCCTCCTTGTGGGACTTACTCATCTTTGTGGGGCTCCATCTTTCGTGGTGCGCCGCCTCTTTCCGCACGGTTTGCGCGATCTTCGCTCCAATTCTTGGGGTGTCGCGTTTTTTCCTTTTGTCCCTATATGCAGGCTCTGCGACGTGTGGTGCAAGGCAGGCTGATGCCTCTTCGCTCTACTCTTACTCCAGAGCAGGTCGTCACTTGGAGGGGGCGATTCAATTTGCCTGCTAGAATGTAGATCCAGATTCCTCGTGCCGAAGAGCTGGTGCATAATCCTGCCGGAGTTTTGGAACGCACTTCCTGATCGTTATCGCGGGGTGAAGGGGGCGAGCGTGAATTTATTCCGGTGTTGGGATTTTCCGAGCTCTAAGAGCTGGCAAATCGTCCATTCAATATTTCATCTTTTGTGGAGAAAAAGTGTTATGTTGTTATGCGGCTTTTCGGCTAATGGGTAGCGTTCAGCTGCGGTTCCATTGGTCCGTGACCGGAAGAGGAAGATGATATTTGAAGGTTGTTGTGATTCAGTGGTCGAGCGTCGCCCTTCGAGGCGGTCATACGCTCGCTTGGAGACGACTCTGTGCTCTTCTAGGGTTGAGGCGACTATGTCTGCTGGCCTTGATATTGAGATTTTGGACTCTGCTCCCCCCGCCCACAAGTTCCTGAGAAAGCTTCTGTGCCGCAGCCGGGGGATGGGAGGCTCGTGCTATGTTCGAGACCGATTACGGTGGTAAGGGTGTAGTTCCTGGTATCAATTTTGTCAAACTTCTTTAATTTTCTCTAACTTATTTTCTTCGTTGCAGATCGACGTTCAAGCCAGCATTGACCCCTCTTGGGATGATCTTCTGACAAGCTTGAAGAACAATTACCGATCCCTTCAGGAGAAGTGTCGAGTGATGGAGGGATCCTGCCTTGATCTGAGGGGGAGGCGAGATCTTGATATCTCCCGCTTTCACTAGTTTGAGGTGGAGATGAAAGCTGAGATAACACAGTTGCGAGATGAGCTTCAGGCAGATAAGACTTTGGTGGAGAAGACAACACGACTTTTGGAGGGTGCGCAAGAGAAGAACGCTCTTCTTCAGTCAGAGCGGTCTTCTCTGAAGTCTAAGGTAGAGTGTCTTTCTTCAGAGGACTCTTGGATGAGCTGAGAGCAGCGATGGTCGCAAAGTACATGAATTCTATCGACTTTATGCGAGATCGTTGCTTGCTTTTTGGGGAGATTCTCGAGGAGGTATGGACGCAGGAGGTCAATCCAGACATTGCAGAGGTGCGGGAGGTGACCTTTCTTTGTGGTATGTCAAAGGCCCTTAGGATAGTGCCCCGTAAGCGGGGTGTCATGTCACCAACTTGGGCTTTAATGATCTGTCCGAGGACGAGCTTGTTCATGTTGATGACGAGAAGTAGTCCTTCGTACTTGAGTTTCTTGTATGATTTGTACTTGTTAGCCCTTGTGGCATACTGATGTACATATTTTGTTACAGTTTTGTATTTTCTGATTTGTCTTGTTATTTTACTAATTGTTGTTGCTCGGCGCATATTTTGTTATTTTGTGTTATGGTGTCGTGCGAACAACTATGAGTTTCGCTTTTGAAGCTGGCGACGGGAGGGCGGGCCCGTGGTGGCCCTGTGACTTTCTTCCAGGGTGAAGAGAGGGTGCTTTGGGACGGATAGGCTTGGTGTCGGGCTTTCAGTGCCAACAATGTTGCTAAGCAAGGCGGTGAAGACCCTCAATCATGGACCATTGTGAGGGCGACACCGCAACCTACTGTGAGAGAAAGGCGGACCTTCGATTGCATGCAGTGAGGGTTACAAGGGGATGGGAGCCCTGAAGAAAAGACAAAGTTCGAAAACTTGTAGAGCGTCGTTGAACACGAGGGAGGGAGGCCCTGGCGACGCCGTTACCCACTACGGGAGAAGGACGAACCTTCGAGCGCAAGCAGAGAGACCATAAGGGTTGGGGGCCCCGAAGAAACAGCGAAGTTCGGAAACTTGCAGACCGCTGACAAACACGAGGGGGCAGGCCCTGGTGACGCTGTGACCCACTGCGGGAGAAGGGCGAACCTTCATCGCATGCATAGAGGCCACAAGAGTTGGGGGCCCTGAAGAAATGTCGTATTTCGAAAACTTGCAGACCGCTGACGAACACGAGGGGGACAGGCCATGTCGTAGTTCGGAAACTTGCAGACTGCTGACAAACTTTATGGCGAGATAAGGAATTGAGGATATAGCCTCGAACGTGGTCTGGAGTGGTCGGTCGAAGATCACGTTATACAGAGATTCTGAATCCACTGTCACGAATGTGCGAACAGAAAAAGAGAAGCCGGAAATTGGAATTACAGAAATCTTTATTCTCCAAAAAATGTATGTATTACATGGTATAGCCTCCTTTTATAGAATGAAGGAGATGAGAGAGATTACAACTAAATAATGTGAGACTAAATAATTACATGTACAAGCGGTTTAACATAAATACAAGCCGATCAAGCCGCGCGGTTAGACGAATAGGCTGGAGCATATATGTTGGAGAGATGACAAGCCGTTAGGGAGACCGCCAGGTCGCCCAGTCTCCAAGTCGCCAGGGACAGACCGGTAGATCGTCAGGGCACCAACAACAACAGTCCTGCAACCAAATTGCTAGAGAGAAAACGACAGACCGCTCAGACTATAATCCGCCAACTCGCTAGAGACAGACCGGCAGGTCGCCCGGTCTCCAAGACGCCAGACCGCCCTGTCTTTATTCTGCAACACTCCCCCTCAAGCTATAACATATATATTGATCATGACCAGCTTGTCGCGAATGTAATGAAAAGAGCCGGATACTGACTTGGTAAAAATATCAACCAACTCTTTGTCTGAGGTGACGAACGGAGTACAAATTTGTTTCTTCAGAATCTCTTCCCGAATGAAGTGGTAGTCGACTTCAATGTGCTTTGTTCTCTCATGGAAGACCAGATTTTTGAAGATGTATATAGCGGTCTTGTTGTCACAAAATATAGGTAGAGGATGGTTGTAGACCTCTCCTAGGTCAAGCATGAGAGCATGTAACCACTTCAACTCACACGTGGTCGATGTCATACTTTGATATTCTGCTTTTGTACTGGTCTGGAGACAACAGGATGTTTTTTGCTTTTCCAGCTCACAAGGTTTCCCCCCGCAAAGGTGCAAAAGCCTGATGTTGACTTGCGGTCTCCTTTATCATCAGCATAGTTTGAATCAGAGTACGTTTCAATCCTCAAATATTCATTCTTTTGAAAGAGGAGTCCTTTCTCAGGTGCTGATTTAACATACTCCAATATCCTCAGGGCAGACTGTAGATGACACTCCCTAGGAGTTTGCATGAATTGGCTAACCTTGCCTACAACATAGGCAATATCGGGTCTGGTTACCATGAGATATATAAGTTTATCAACCAGACGTCTGTACCTCGTAGCATCTGAAAGAAGAGGAGAGTCATCCGTCCAGGTTTTATCTTCTCCAGTCGCCATGAGACATCAGATAGGTTTAGCCCCAGTCAGTCCTGCCTCTTTTAACAGATCAAGAGCATGCTTCCGTTGGGAGAGGACAAGGGAATTGGACTTCCGAGAAATTTCAATCCCCAGAAAGTATTTTGGAGAGCCCATATCCTTTGTAACCAGGTGTTGTTGAAGATGCTTCTTTGTCAAGGTTATCACAGCTTGGTCATCTCCAGTGAGAAGAATATCATCCACATATACCGCAAGTACCACTAGACCTAGAGAGATTTTACGAGTAAATAAGGAGTGATCAGCAGAACTTCTCGTAAAATCCACGGCCGCCACAATCCCGCTAAACTTGTCAAACCAAGCCTGTGGACTTTACTTTAGGTCATAGATAGCCTTCATGAGTCGACAAACCCGTGTCTCCCCCTGAGCAACATACCCTGGAGGTTGCTTAATGTATACATCCTCCTGAAGATCCCTATATAGAAAGGCATTCTTGACATCAAGCTATGAAATGGGTCAATCCCTGTTGACAGCCACCGAAAGGAGGACCCTCATAGTGCTGAGACGAGCAATTGGAGAGAAAGTGTCAAAGTAGTCAACCCCATAAATCTGGGTAAAGCCCTTGACAACAAGCCGAGCCTTGTGACGATCCACACTACAGTTTGGGCGGAACTTTACCACAAAGACCCAACGACAACCAACAACATTTGTGCCGAAGGGAGGAGGAACCAGGGTCCAGGTACCCCGTTCAGTGAGAGTAGCAATCTCTTCATCCATGACAGCCTTCCAGTGCGGAGCAGTAAGGGCCTCCTGATAGGAATGGGGAGTGGAGGTGGCAGAGATAGCCAGCTCAAACTCCTTGTGAGCAGGGGTTAAACGATCATAAGAAACAACAGCAGCAAGCAGGTGCTTGGTACACTCCCGAACCCCTTTGCGAAGAGCAATGAGAAGGTCCAGGTCAGCAGGTTCCTCAATATCCGGAGCATCCATGGTGGAGAGAGCTGGCCCAGGAGTAGAGGGCGACGGCGGAGAAGATGATGGAGATAGCGGAGTTGAAGAGAGAGGAGGAGATGATAGAGACGATGGATGAGGAAATGCCTCGGTAGGTGTCAGTGGGATGGAAGCAACAATAGGTGAATTGGAAGTCACAAGGAGATGAGAGGAGTCGTCAGAGAAATATGGAGCATTCTCGAAGAAGGTAACGTCCGCGAAGACGAACTGCTTGCGAAGAATGGGGTCAAAACAACAATAGCCTTTCTGAGTGGTAGAGTATCTCAGAAAGACACATTTGGTGGAGCGAGGGGAGAGTTTGTTGCAGGTAGCGGAGGGAGTGTGCACAAGGCGGTGCACCCAAAGATGCGTAGAGGGGGGGAAGGATCCTTGCCCGGATAGAGAATGGAGAAAGGGGTTTGACCGCGGAGAACCGTTGAGGGAATGTCATTGATGAGATAGCAAGAAATGAGAACTGCATGGCCCCAGTAGGAGCAAGGGACATGCATTTGCATTAGCAGAGTGCGAGCGACATCAAGGAAGTGACGGTTTATGCGTTCCGCCACTCCATTTTGCTGTGGGGAATAGATGCAACTTGTTTGATGAACTATCCCCTGTTGCATACAGAAAGATGAAAAAGCTTGACTAACATATTCTTTACCATTATCAGAGCGTAAAATTTTAATGGAAACACCAAACTGATTTTTAATTAGATAATAAAAAGATTGTCATACATCAAATTATTCAGAGCGTGTAACGCCCCAATTTCCGTAAGAGGGACGATCAACGTTTTTGGCCAGGATTGGGTCTTGGTAAGGGGTGACACGGCCAAGGACACGGGCGTGTCCAAGACCGTGTCTCGGTCGGGTTCGGCAAAGAGCTCGGGAGGTCGTCGATTTGAAGTCGACGAAGTGTGGTCGAGTCTGCGCTCGACGATCCGTGTCGAATCTGCGTTCGATGATTTTGGTTCGACGATCTCGCCAGAGATCGTTGATCTCGCCAGAGATCGTCGATCTCTCCAGCGATCGTCGATCTCGCCAGCGATCGTCGATCTCGCCAGCGATCGTCGATCCGGCCAGCGGTCGACGATCTTGGGTCGACGATTAGGCCAGCGATCGTCGATCTAGCCAGCACTCGACGATCTGCGCTCGACGATTTGCGCGGCCGACGATTTTGGTTTGACGATCAGGCTAGTGATCATGGTTCTGGCCAGCACTCGATGATCTGGCCAGCGATCGACGATCTGCGTTCGACGATCTGGCTTGCGCTCGACGATTTTGCACTCGCCAATTTATACGTTCGACGATCTTGGTCTGACGATCGTCGAGCGGCGATCTTGGCGGATTGGTTTGACGCAGAGTGTTCGACATTCTGTTTTTCTAGGTCAGACCTGTATCGGAGCCGTGCATTCCTCTGTGGGGGATCCGAAGGCTGAGGGTTTTTCTGTTTGGGATATACCCGAGAGTAGGGTTTCAAAATCCGGATTGTTTCAGTCATTGTTTCTCCGTCTAAGATCTAGAGAGAAGGGAGAGCGCGAAAGACGATGAAGGAGATTCGGCCATTAGAGAGGCTTCGGTGCTCCAAATCGCGAGCCGATTTCGGATCCGTGGAGGCAAGATCGTTGCGAAGGTTTTCATCCGGCTAAGTTTTTATGGCTAGGAAGAGGGGTCGGAAGGTAACAACACTTCTTCTTTTGGTTTTAGGATGTGTGTCTTGCATCTCTTATTTCCATGGTTTTTGGGCACCAATCTCTCATACGAGAGGGGTTTTGGTCGCTAAGGTTCAAGAGAAACCTCCGGGTCGATTGAGTCGGTCCCCGACATGATTTTGCATTAGAGATCCGCTCTGTTAGTGGATTAGGCATGGTGGGTGAAGCCGTGGTTGCGACCGTTAGTCCGACACGGTGATGTTGCATACGAGCTTTAGGGTTTTGGTAGAAACCTGTTGCGGCAAGAGGTCGTTTATGATGTTTGTGATGCTTTCCCCGTTTTCTCGTGTGAGTACGTGTAGCCGAAACCGGACAAGGTTAGCTCCGCATTGACGGTAGATGGTTTCCTTGGTGGACAAGGTTAGCTCCCCATTGGCGGTAGATGGTTTCCTTGGTGCGCGGGAACGCTGCAGTACGAATGAGGGATTATGGTGGAACTGGCTTGGTTTGTGATGTGTCAAGGCGTGGATGTGTCTCTGTGGTCAACTGGCTATCCCGTGACATGCAAGTCATATGTGGAAAGTGTCTCGGCGAGACTAGTACCCTTTTTGTGATACTGACGAGAACGCCGAGCATGGGGTAAGCCCGGGTAATGAGGCCATGAGCGGGTGGGGTCCAGCAAGGGTTCTTAGAATCGGTCAGTGTGTTGGACGGAATCCTGACATGAGAAGTCAGAGTTTGCCGGCAAGCCCGGGTCTACGACCGTGAGCGGGTGGGGCCTTGGCAAGAGTTCCGTGTGGCGGCTTGTATGCCGTTGGGGGATTATGGTTCCCCTTTGTTTGCGACTTTATGCTAATGAGGAAATGATGAGTACCCAAATAATGTGATGTTGTGCTAGATGCATACGCTATAGGGTGCCTTGGGTGAAGCCCGAGTGTTGTATTCATGTTGCATAGTAAGCCCTTTTATTATATGCTCAACAGTAGAGAACATGTATGATGTTTGAGACATCCAAGCCTATTTCCTTAGTTGCTTTTCTTGCTTATGAATATTGCATACACAGTGTTAACTTGCAGGTTGGAGGAGTACCCCGGGGTCCGTTAGGGCGGCCGAGAGAAGATGTGTTTGTTACACAGTTTGAGGTCAGCCTTTGCTGACCCACGTTACCACCAATTTTTACAGGACAAAGATCGCAAGCAGGAGCTAGCTCGCCGGCCAAAAAGGCCTAAGTCTCATGAAGAGTACCACTTTGCTTTAGCTTTACTTATTTGACATTGTATGTTTGATGCTCCTGTATTCCGGCTTGCATGCCGAGGTAGTTTAGGGGTGCTAATGCACGTTCTTGACTGTTTTTATTATTTGAGCTTCGGACTCACTTTTGTTGTAAGGCCTTAAGGTCATCTCTAATCTCTTATATATATAGATATCTTCTAGTCTCTTTGTTGTTTCCGCTGTGTTGTGTCTTGAGTTTTGAGATTGAGTAGTTATATCATCTTATAATACTAAAGATGTGGCATCTATATGTTGTGGGGGCCCGGCCGGACCCATATTATACGGTCATTGCAGGGGAGGTGTTACAGAGCGTTCTCGTAAGAAATACACCCAAGTACATCGAGAGAAGCCATCAATGAAAGTAACAAAATAAGAACTACCCTGACCAATGGTGATGGTAGGAGCAGGACCCCAGATGTCGGAGTGAATGAGATCAAATGGACGGGTAGAACCATGATCCTGCTTCGGCGGGAAGGAGGAATGGTGATGCTTGTTAAGCTGATAGGCGTCGCAGTTGAGAGGAGAGCTGTGTGGAGGGAGGTAGGGCAGAAGCTGACGAAGAAGTCGTGTAGGAGGATGCCCAAGGCGGAGATGCCATTGTAGAAGGTCTGTAGAGGAGGAGGAGAAGGCCGATAGAGCGGAAACGTTGTCAAGGAAGTAGAGGCCGCCGCTCTCAGTCCCAGTAGCAATCGTCCATCGGGAGCTCGGATCCTGAAAAGAATAAGATGTTAGAGTGAATGTGATGGAGCATTGAAGTTACTTGCACAAAGAAGTAACCGACAATAAATTGCATGGAAATTTGGGCACATAGAGAGTGTCAGCCAGGCTAAGAGACAAAATGACATGAACCACTCCCGTCCCATGAACCGGGGAGGGAGAGCCATCTACAACAAGGACCGGGGGCAACCGATCATGTGTTTTGAGGAGAGAAAAGCATTGAGGTTTGCCCGTCATGTGATTAGTCGCACCAGAGTCGATGAGCCATTTACCTTGAGTAACCACATGAGCACTACCTGAGGACGTGACCACCGATGCAGACGGTTTGGAAGAGAAGGAAGATGAGTCACCAAAAGGGCGAAGATGTTGATGTTTCATCAACCAGCGATCCACAAGATGCCTGGTGCGGCCACAATGAGAGCAGAGGAAGAGTGAAGAGCTATGCCCACCAGAATGGTAGTTGCGACTACCAGAGCCACTCCATTGAGTCTGGTGAATATAGTTGTCGGGAGGAGGAGAAGACAGAAGTGGACGCTGAAGTAGAGAGGTAACTGCGACAATGCGTGCAGTAGTTGTATCCAAGGTGGGAGAGTCCGCCTCACCCAAGATTTGTTGGCGGATCATATCATAGGACTCAGGGAGTCGCAGAAGATAGCAAACAATAAGAAGTTCCTGAAAGCGCTTGTGTTGTTCGGTCAAATCCACAGAGAAGGGGCGATGTTGAAGAATCTCAACCCCAAGAGCCTGAACCTGTTGATAAGCAGCAGCAGGAGACATGGAAGGACGGGCAAAGAGGTCCGCATACAAAGTATAGATGCGGGACGTCTGAGCCCCCTTCGAGTACAAAGTAGCAAGATGAAGCCAAGCCTTCTTGACTGTCTCATCATGACAGATGACAGGAAGACATTCATCGGAAAGACTGTTGGCTAGTCAAGTGCGCACAAGTGCGTCGCTAGCATCCTAGTCGTCAAACTCAGTTTAAGTGGGAGGAGGAGGAGGGTCATCAGTGAGGTGTTGGCGTTTGCGTTGTGAGCGAAGAAGAAAGGTGAAGGAGACACTCTAATCCGGGTAGTTGGAACCGACAAGTTTGGAGACGGTGCCAAGATTCCCAGAAGGAATGAGAGGAGGCGGATTGGCCACAGGAGTAGCGGTGGTAGTAGAAGAGCCGGAAAGAGCCATGAAAAAGAAGTCGCACGGGTAGAGAGAGCCCGCACGGGTAGAGTGAAGCCGAGCGAACAGCAGGTCGCGGAGACAAGCCAGAAGGCCGCATCGGACACAAGGAAAGGATCTGCAGCGGTCACGGTATCAAAACACCAGCGGTAAGAAGCGCCAAGACCAAGCAATAGTGAAAAGAACCAGAAAGACTGCGACAGACAGAACAAGAGACTACAGCGGATAAGAGAGGCCGCAGCGGACACAGAGGAAGAAGTATGGCAGATAAAAGAAGGCTGCGCGAACAGGAGAAAGAGAAACCGCGTAAACAAACTGCGGAGAGAGAGAGAGAGAGAGAGAGAGAGAGAGAGAGTGAGTGAGTGAGAAGAGGGTCGCGCATACAAAGAGCAACGATTAAGAAGAGAATGGAGGAGAGGCCGCATGTAACACCCCAAATCCCAATTTGGGTTCAGGATGAGTGACACGGCCTGGGACACAAGCGTGTCCCAGGGCGTGTACTGCTCGGGTTGAGCAGTCTGGCGCATGGTCGACGAAATTCGTTCGACGAAGTTTCGGGAGGGAACACGCCCAGCGACATGGGCGTGTTAGAGGGCGTGTCCTCCTCGGGTTCTACGATTTCCACTCGAGTAATTTGGTCGACGATCGTCGAGTGAAGACACGACCTATGACACGGGCGTGTCACAAATGACACGGGCGGGTCACCTGACGTGTACTTCACTCGAGTAGGTCTCGAGTAATTGTCTCGAGTGGGTCTTTTTTGTCTCAAGTACGGGTGTGACACGGACGTGTCCTGGCCAACTACTCGAGTAGTTGTCCCGAGTAGGTCTCGAGAGCCAGACACGGGCATGTCAGTCATGTGACACGGGCATTGTTGAAGCCAAAATTGGCTTCTGTGGAGTTCGGGGTCCCAAAATAGGGGTGACCGCGCACCTACTACCCTCAAGAGAACGATCTAGGCACAAGATTAGGAACACAAGGGACAGACCCAAGGTCTCAGCGTGGAGGACCCACCGCATACCCGGAAGACTAACAAACTCTTCCCCTCCCAAGCCAAAGGCTGAGCTAAGACACCTTCGGAGGGCGCTCTTGGCCGACCGGAACATCTAAGGAGGATCTCAAGAACAACTCCCTCCTATCCAGATGTGTCTCCTTGGGTCTACACAAAAATGCTCCTCACCCGCCCTACTGATGACGCAAACTCGCTGAGCAATGCCACGACACGCTGCCCAAACTGGGCCACTAACAGCGTAATTCCGCTACTCTGACTGGTTGTCAACAGGCCATGAGGGGCTTCCCGGCAACTATACCTCGGGGCCCCTACGGGGCGAGCGGTTCTCGAGAACACCGCCTGCCTAATAAAAAGAAGAAACTTACACATCCTCAGAGCATCACAGATATTAAAAGAATATTACAGGAATATGAATTCCATACTTCGGCACGCAGGCCGGCATATAAATAAAAAAGGCCTTCGAGGGCCGGCACAAGCTTGGGCTTAAGCCCGCTACTCCCCGCCTGGTACTGCAACACCTGTACGTCAACGTCTCGACAAGCGGCGGTCAGCTAAACGCCAGTTGGTCAACATAAGCTGGCCGAACATATTGCGCGTACCCCTTTTTCGGGGCTATGGTGCGCATTCCCTGCAAATGGAAAATATACAACATCCTCGGAGTCTTCCCCGGGATCCCCAGAACATCACCAATCCGGCTCACACGTCCGGATGGGCTTCACACAGCATGCCTAAACCCGTACTCACACTTCCGGGCGCTAACACAGTTAATTGCGGGGACGTACACGTCAACCCGTCGGAGAGGTCCCTTCCTCCACCCGTTGGTGGAGAGGGGCTTCCATGCAAATATGGAAATTGAGGGCTTCACCTGCCCAAGTAGAAATTTCGTTACCCTTGACGTGTGTTTGGCGGGGCCGCAACCGCGCTC
Organism: Platanthera guangdongensis; assembly: GCA_039583875.1. NCBI lineage: Eukaryota > Viridiplantae > Streptophyta > Magnoliopsida > Asparagales > Orchidaceae > Platanthera > Platanthera guangdongensis. Next base: position 14,615,782 of record CM077147.1, on the reverse strand, counting down.
ATTGCCCGATGCTCCACGTCTAGCGTCCGTAGTGGTTGTCCATGCTCGGATCCGACCACCGTTAACTGTTGAAAGCTCCGAATGACTTTTCCCCTCCATGGTCGAGCCTCTCCAAGGCCGACCGTGCTCCACGTGACATCGAGGAAGTCAATCCTGGCCTCCACGACTTCAGGCGGCGTCGGGGAAGCTGGTCCCGACTGGCCTAGCTCCAAACGGCGCCGGGAGAGGAGCTCCCGGTCGACCTAGCTGTAGGCGGCGCCGGGAGAGGAGCTCCCGGCCGGCCCCGCTGTAGGCGGCGCCGGGAGAGGAGCTCCCGACCGGCCTTGTTGTAGGCGGCGCCGGGAGAGGAGCTCCCGGCCGGCCTTGCTTTGCCCGTGCGGTGGCGACGAAGAGAGAACAGAGAGAGAGAGTCGAGGTGGAGTGCTGCTCCAAGCGGCCGGAGAAAGAGGCGGCCGTGGCGGGTGTCGCTGCTCCTCGCGGCCGGAGAAAGAAAGGGCCGGGGCGTGGCTTGCTGCTGTAGACGACCGGAGAAGGAGAAGCGGGGGGCGGCTTGCTACTGTAGACGGCCGGAGAAGGAGAAGCGGGGGGCGGCTTGCTACTGTAGACGGCCGGAGGGAGATGCGCGGGGGCGGCTTGCTGCTGTAGACGGCCGGAGAAATAGGCGGCCGGGGCGGGGTCGGACGCTGCTCCAGGCGGCCGGCGAGAGAGAGAGAGGTAGGGGCGGGCTCGGGCGCTGCTCCAGGCGGCCGGAGGGAGAGAGGGAGGCGGGAGCTCGGGCCGCTGCTCCAGGCGGCCGGAATGAGGTGTTGCCGCCGCCTTTTTCTCCCAGGCCAAACCCTAAACCCCTTTTTTGTTTTTCTTCCTGCTGTCCTCCCCCCGACCTCCCTTTTCTTTTTTGTTTTACTGTTGCTGTCTGTCCCCCGCATACCCTCTCCTCCTTCCTTTATAAATCCATCCTCATATATATATATATATATATATATATATATATATATATATATATATATATATATATATATTAATATAATATATATATATCATAATATTAACATATATATGTATATATTAAGGCTATGCAAATAAAATCTCCGCACGCACGCGCGAGGACCCGCACGAGCTCGAACGAGCCTGCACCAAAACGCCGCTCATAGTATGTCCCGAGCGCGCCGTTTGGGGAGGATCCCGCTCGACCGGATACGGGGTTGTACACAATCCCCGCTCTTTTCGAGGTTGGCACAAGCTCGGAAAGAAATGTCCAACCCCAAGTATCCGGCGAGTGGGAGCCGACCCAAAGAAAAAATTTAGAGAAAAACTCACTTGAAGATAAAGGGAGCTCCACACCAAGGCTTAGATCAGAAACAACTCACTATCTTGAATATGGTTTTATAAACATGATTATTCTTTTTGAATCTCTTTCTGTAACGGTGGTATAACAAGGAGCAAATTTTATGAGGAACTAGCATAGAATGAGGATTTAAACGCAGGAGCAGGTAAATGTATAGAAGGACCGATAAATCTTAGCATACCCGCTCGATCAGCATGGACAGGTAAAGATCATGGACAGGTAAAGATCAACCTTATAATGATTTATTAACACGACCAATAGTTACTCCTCTAGTTCCCATCACTACAACCTTTGCTAATCCCTTGGATGAATTCACTGATATGTTCTATATGGATGTTGAAACACTAGATGATGATGATGAGGAATACGCAACCGCTTTATCAAAGATAATAATAGGTGAATCTAGCGCTGCTGAGAATCTGTAAAATCAAATGTTTAAAACATTATTCCATAATCTAGACACACGAGCTTGTAAGAACCCCTTAAGCATCAGGAAAAATAATACAACACATGTATCTCTAATCAGTAACTATTGAAGATTGTCCGCATACGATAAGACATTTAAAATCCTTAGCTGACAGAATTACTTAACAAATACATTTTATGATAGTTATCTGTTGTCGTCACGTAGTCTGAGTCGTATATCATATTATACCGAGAATTACTTTTGGTCGAGTCATGTTCGTTGACTAGTATGTATATTTATATTTCAATATATAAAGAACCTTCATCTGTTATAAACATACACCTATTCCAAAACCAAGAACCAGGACCTCTCCCCCGCAGGCGAGCCTTCGGACCTGCCAGCTAGATGAGAGCCTGCGCAGCGGGTCTACCTGGGGCCGAGCCGAGCTCGGGGTGCCGATGACGATTCCACAACCGAAACCTATCCCCCACAGGCGAGCCTACGGACCTGCCAGCTAGATGAGAGCCTGCGCAGCGGGTCTACCTGAGGCCGAGCCGAGCTCGGGGTGCCGATGACGATTCCACAAACCAAAACCTAACCTATCCTAGCATATACTAACCTATCCTAACCTATCGCCCACAAACCAAACCTATCCCCCACAGGCGAGCCTACGGACCTGCCAGCTAGATGAGAGCCTGCGCAGCGGGTCTACCTGGGGCCGAGCCGAGCTCGGGGTGCCGATGACGATCTCAAACCAAAAACCTATCCCCCACAGGCGAGCCTTCGGACCTGCCAGCTAGATGGGAGCCTGCGCAGCGGGTCTACCTGGGGCCGAGCCGAGCTCGGGGTGCCGATGACGATTCCACAAACCAAAACCTAACCTATCCTAGCATATACTAACCTATCCTAACCTATCGCCCACAAACCAAACCTATCCCCCACAGGCGAGCCTACGGACCTGCCAGCTAGATGAGAGCCTGCGCAACGGGTCTACCTGGGGCCGAGCCGAGCTCGGGGTGCCGATGACGATCTCAAACCAAAAACCTATCCCCACAGGCGAGCCTTCGGACCTGCCAGCTAGATGAGAGCCTGCGCAGCGGGTCTACCTGGGGCCGAGCCGAGCTCGGGGTGCCGATGACGATCTCAAACCAAAAATCTATCCCCCACAGGCGAGCCTTCGGACCTGCCAGCTAGATGGGAGCCTGCGCAGCGGGTCTACCTGGGGCCGAGCCGAGCTCGGGGTGCCGATGACGATTCCACAACCAAAACCTATCCCCCACAGGCGAGCCTACGGACCTGCCAGCTAGATGGGAGCCTGCGCAGCGGGTCTACCTGGGGCCGAGCCGAGCTCGGGGTGCCGATAACGATCTCAAACCAAAACCTAACCTATCCTAGCTTATCCTAACCTATCCTAACCTATCCGAACCTATCACCCACAAACCAAACCTATCCCCCACAGGCGAGCCTACGGACCTGCCAGCTAGTAGGAGCCAGGCAGCGGGTCTACCTGGGGCCGAGCCGCGCTCGGGGTAGTGCAGAACCAAGAACCAGGACCTCTCCCCCACAGGCGAGCCTACGGACCTGCCAGCTAGTAGGAGCCAGGCAGCGGGTCTACCTGGGGCCGAGCCGCGCTCGGGGTAGTGCAGAACCAAGAACCAGGACCTCTCCCCCACAGGCGAGCCTACGGACTTGCCAGCTAGTAGGAGCCAGGCAGCGGGTCTACCTGGGGCCGAGCCGCGCTCGGGGTAGTGCAGAACCAAGAACCAGGACCTCTCCCCCACATGCGAGCCTACGGACCTGCCAGCTAGTAGGAGCCAGGCAGCGGGTCTACCTGGGGCCGAGCCGCGCTCGGGGTAGTGCAGAACCAAGAACCAGGACCTCTCCCCCACAGGCGAGCCTACGGACCTGCCAGCTAGTAGGAGCCAGGCAGCGGGTCTACCTGGGGCCGAGCCGCGCTCGGGGTAGTGCAGAACCAAGAAGCAGGACCTCTCCCCCACAGGCGAGCCTACAGACCTGCCAGCAAGTAGGAGCCAGGCAGCGGGTCTACCTGGGGCCGAGCCGCGCTCGGGGTAGTGCAGAACCAAGAACCAGGACCTCTCCCCCACAGGCGAGCCTACGGACCTGCCAGCTAGTAGGAGCCAGGCAGCGGGTCTACCTGGGGCCGAGCCGCGCTCGGGGTAGTGCAGAACCAAGAACCAGGACCTCTCCCCCACAGGCGAGCTTACGGACCTGCCAGCTAGTAGGAGCCAGGCAGCGGGTCTACCTGGGGCCGAGCCGCGCTCGGGGTAGTGCAGAACCAAGAACCAGGACCTCTCCCCCACAGGCGAGCCTACGGACCTGCCAGCTAGTAGGAGCCAGGCAGCGGGTCTACCTGGGGCCGAGCCGCGCTCGGGGTAGCTCTACCCGGTCAATCTCTACCCACTACGGGGCACATCTACCCGCTACACCCACCCTCCTGAGAACGAGGGTCGATCATATAATATTCTTCCTAAGGCACGTTTTGATCTCCAGGATCGAATATCCTAGCGACAAGAGGGAAATGGGAGGGGACTTCTTTCATCACATGACCCTGGTCGTCACTTGGTTCCTCTTCCATAGCCATGACGTTCGCCTGAGTTTTTCTGTACTGGTCACTCTCCACGCTCACCGCACCATAACTGTTGAAGCCAAAATTGGCTTCTGTGGAGTTCGGGGTCCCAAAATAGGGGTGACCGCGCACCTACTACCCTCAAGAGAACGATCTAGGCACAAGATTAGGAACACAAGGGACAGACCCAAGGTCTCAGCGTGGAGGACCCACCGCATACCCGGAAGACTAACAAACTCTTCCCCTCCCAAGCCAAAGGCTGAGCTAAGACACCTTCGGAGGGCGCTCTTGGCCGACCGGAACATCTAAGGAGGATCTCAAGAACAACTCCCTCCTATCCAGATGTGTCTCCTTGGGTCTACACAAAAATGCTCCTCACCCGCCCTACTGATGACGCAAACTCGCTGAGCAATGCCACGACACGCTGCCCAAACTGGGCCACTAACAGCGTAATTCCGCTACTCTGACTGGTTGTCAACAGGCCATGAGGGGCTTCCCGGCAACTATACCTCGGGGCCCCTACGGGGCGAGCGGTTCTCGAGAACACCGCCTGCCTAATAAAAAGAAGAAACTTACACATCCTCAGAGCATCACAGATATTAAAAGAATATTACAGGAATATGAATTCCATACTTCGGCACGCAGGCCGGCATATAAATAAAAAAGGCCTTCGAGGGCCGGCACAAGCTTGGGCTTAAGCCCGCTACTCCCCGCCTGGTACTGCAACACATGTACGTCAACGTCTCGACAAGCGGCGGTCAGCTAAACGCCAGTTGGTCAACATAAGCTGGCCGAACATATTGCGCGTACCCCTTTTTCGGGGCTATGGTGCGCATTCCCTGCAAATGGAAAATATACAACATCCTCGGAGTCTTCCCCGGGATCCCCAGAACATCACCAATCCGGCTCACACGTCCGGATGGGCTTCACACAGCATGCCTAAACCCGTACTCACACTTCCGGGCGCTAACACAGTTAATTGCGGGGACGTACACGTCAACCCGTCGGAGAGGTCCCTTCCTCCACCCGTTGGTGGAGAGGGGCTTCCATGCAAATATGGAAATTGAGGGCTTCACCTGCCCAAGTAGAAATTTCGTTACCCTTGACGTGTGTTTGGCGGGGCCGCAACCGCGCTCATTGCCCGATGCTCCACGTCTAGCGTCCGTAGTGGTTGTCCATGCTCGGATCCGACCACCGTTAACTGTTGAAAGCTCCGAATGACTTTTCCCCTCCATGGTCGAGCCTCTTCAAGGCCGACCGTGCTCCACGTGACATCGAGGAAGTCAATCCCGGCCTCCACGACTTCAGGCGGCGTCGGGGAAGCTGGTCCCGACTGGCCTAGCTCCAAACGGTGCCGGGAGAGGAGCTCCCGGTCGACCTAGCTGTAGGCGGCGCCGGGAGAGGAGCTCCTGGCCGGCCCCGCTGTAGGCGGCGCCGGGAGAGGAGCTCCCGACCGGCCTTGTTGTAGGCGGCGCCGGGAGAGGAGCTCCCGGCCGGCCTTGCTTTGCCCGTGCGGTGGCGACGAAGAGAGAACAGAGAGAGAGAGAGTCGAGGTGGAGTGCTGCTCCAAGCGGCCGGAGAAAGAGGCGGCCGTGGCGGGTGTCGCTGCTCCTCGCGGCCGGAGAAAGAAAGGGCCAGGGCGTGGCTTGCTGCTGTAGACGACCGGAGAAGGAGAAGCGGGGGGCGGCTTGCTACTGTAGACGGCCGGAGAAGGAGAAGCGGGGGGCGGCTTGCTACTGTAGACGGCCGGAGGGAGATGCGCGGGGGCGGCTTGCTGCTGTAGACGGCCGGAGAAATAGGCGGCCGGGGCGGGGTCGGACGCTGCTCCAGGCGGCCGGCGAGAGAGAGAGAGGTAGGGGCGGGCTCGGGCGCTGCTCCAGGCGGCCGGAGGGAGAGAGGGAGGCGGGAGCTCGGGCCGCTGCTCCAGGCGGCCGGAATGAGGTGTTGCCGCCGCCTTTTTCTCCCAGGCCAAACCCTAAACCCCTTTTTGTTTTTCTTCCTGCTGTCCTCCCCCCGACCTCCCTTTTCTTTTTTGTTTTACTGTTGCTGTCTGTCCCCCGCATACCCTCTCCTCCTTCCTTTATAAATCCATCCTCATATATATATATATATATATATATATATATATATATTAATATAATATATACATATTATAATATTAACATATATATATGTATATATTAAGGCTATGCAAATAAAATCTCCGCACGCACGCGCGAGGACCCGCACGAGCTCGAACGAGCCTGCACCAAAACGCCGCTCATAGTATGTCCCGAGCGCGCCGTTTGGGGAGGATCCCGCTCGACCGGATACGGGGTTGTACAGGCGTGTCATCCATGTGACACGGGCGTGTCACATGGTCGTGTCCTGTTCTGGATAAGACGGTTCGTGCACCGCCTAAGAAGCACGGCATATGACACATGCGTGTCACAGGGCGTGTCAGACCCGAAAGAGTCATTTTCAGGGAATTTTTGTGGTTGTTCATTTTCTTCCTCTGGTATCTGATGATCCAGGTTTCTTCTTGCTGATATAAGGCCAAAATGGAGAAGATTATCTTCATTCTAGTTTGGTCATTCTCTTTCTAAAAGAGTTAAAGAGAAGGGAGAGCAAGGAGAAGGTGGGGGAAGAAGGTGAAGGATCTGGCTGTCGGAGGATCGTTAGCATGCCGAATCAAGAGCCGAGGACTGATTTGTGGAGGCGAAACCGTGGCGGTGGTTTCCATCGGCTAGTTCATGGCTCCAAAACGATCGTCGAGGGTAACGATCTCCTTCTTGGACAAGCAAAGTCCTTTCTTTATGCATACACATGGAATCCTCCACCAAGAGGTGGAAAGCGTAAGTGATTCCCAGTGAGTTTGCATTTAGAGCCGGAAGTGTGTAGTACAACATAGGCATGCTGTGTGAAGCCCATCCATATGGTTAATCTGGATTGGTGATGGTTATGTGTGAATCGGAGAAGGCTCCATGTATTGTGTGGATATTTATGAATACTTGGAAAGCTTGGTATGAGCCCTTGTATGGGGTGTGTTGAATGAGAATGGATTTGAATGCGGCTCTGCGAGAGCTGTGTGTGGAGCAGGAAAGGGCAAGCCGAGCCGCGTCAAGATCTGCGCTATTGACGAATTGAGCAACGAGAAAAGGCTGACTTGTACCTGTATGGTGGACGATCGATTGGTGGCAAGGCCTGGGGGACGCGAGACAGACCCGACTTGCTGCACCACAATGGTGGGTCGATCTGAAGTGGGAAATGCTCAATGATTATTGTGAGGTTCGTACCTCTGAGTGGGATGAGCGAGGATGTCCCCAACATGTGTGTTGGTTGACTAAGGCCCATACTCAACAGTTAAAAACCTCTGATCGGTGGTGGGGGACTGGTATATCCGGTACACTAATAATGTGCCCGGAGTACATGGAGCGTCTGACGGAGGTCGGCGTTTGTGATACTGTTGTGCCTGAGAGCACTTGTTGTGGAGAGCACTTGTTGTGATTGGTAAATGTTATGTTTGGTAATGCATAAAAGGAAGAAACCACTGCCCAGGGTAAGGGGTATGGTGGTTATAATTGGTCAACTAATGCAGATCGTTGCTTTGTTTACCGCTCTTGGGGTGGATGTCTAATTGCAGGTGCTGATGAGGTGAATTGAATTGAGCGGAATGAAGCCTTGCTGCGTAAAGGCCCCTTGAAGGCCGTGCGAAGAATTCTTGAATTTCATATGTGGCCGGTCTACGTGCCAATGTATGAAGCTGTATATTTATAAAGAGCAACTTGTAAGGCCTTAAGACCATGAGCGTGTGTGTTGTATATATTCCTGGACTATGTATAAATATTTTTGTGGACATTCATGCGGTTGAGTTCTTATAACTTAAAATACTGCGCTAGAATGCTCTAAGTTAGGACACGAATAAAATGTGATTTTGATATCCCCACGTGACTCCGCAGTTTGTCTGTGAAATATGGCCTGGGCCCCGGCCGGACCCACCGTTATATTCCATGGGACAGATGAAGGCGTTACACCGCGTGAACAGACGACAAGAAGAAGATAAAGCCGCGCGGACAGGAGAAGACACCAAATCAGGCGGAAAAGATCGTTTCATCTGACACCATATGCGAACAGAAAAAGAGAAGCCAGAAATTGGAATAACAGAAATCTTTATTGTCCAAAAAAAGTGTATATTACATAGTATAGCCTCCTTTTATAGAATGAAGGAGATGTGAGAGATTACAACTAAACAACGTGTGACTAAATAATTATATGTACAAGCAGTTTAACATAAATACAAGCCGATCAAGCCACGTGGTTAGACGAATAGGCTAATCGCCTGACAACTACTAGAGGGAGATGATAAGCCGCCAGGGAGACCGCCAGGTCGCCCAGTCTCCAAGTCGCCAGGGACAGACCGGCAGACCGCCAGGGCACCAACAACAACAGTCCTGCAACCAAACTGCTGGAGAGAAACCGACAGACCGCTCAGATTGTAATCCGCCAACTTGCCAGAGACAAACCTGCAGGTCGCCCGGTCTCCAAGACGCCAGACCGCCCGGTCTCTATTCTGCAACAACGAACTGAACCTGATGTGTTACCTGTCGCGAGAATTCTCCCAAAGTGCCCGGGAGTGTGATTGTTCCTTCGACTGGGACTGGCCCTCCACCAAAACCGTAAATCGGGTCCGCGGCCGATTGGAACTTTTTTTGGAAATCTGCATTCCGCTGAGGGCTTGCATAAATAGAACGTTCTTCCATTGTCGACCAATATCCGTTTGACGCGGAAGCCATGATTCCCGATTTCTGCGGTGATGACCAACATGTGGGGTACGAGCAATTCTTTCAAATCTTCTTCTCCAAAACTTATCTTCTCCGGGGTCTGGACGTTCTGTCCCTGCCGCGCGATATAATTTACGACTGGGAAGGGGGAGCTAACTATGGTTTCCACCATTCCAATCACTTGCCGCCCCCTTGTGCTTCTTGACGTGCGGGTGGCTACTCCCTTCTTTACTAAACTTGGCGATTTCCTGTCTGATCCCGCAGGAATCTGCCTAGGATGCCCTATTGAACGAGATTTTTGATCTCGTCCTTGAGCCTTACACACTCATCGGTGGAATGTTTCGTTTCTTTGTGAAACTCGCAGTACTTGCTCTAATCTCCCCTCCCGATGGGAGCTCCCTGTGGCTTTTGTAACGTTGGGTCATCTCGGATGGCGTAGAATACATTTGCGTGCGTGGTATTGAGCGGTGTGTACTCATGTGTTAGAAAGTAGCGAAAAGAAGCGAAAAGTAGAGAACAAGCGGATAAGCTTTTGAATAATTGAAACTTTATTATCCAAAAAAGATAACTATTACAAAAGTATGCCCTCCCTTATATAGAATGGAGGAGAGATGAGAGAATACAAAAAAGAGATGTAGGACTAAAAATTTACAAGCTAAGCGGACTGTACAAGTAAACCGCACAAGCCGCGCGGTTAGACAGAAGGACTAACCGCACGGCTACAACAAGAGAAGCAGAGAGGTCGCCTGTGAAGATCGCTAGACCGCCCGGTTTACAAGCCGGCGAGTCAAACCGCCAGACCGCGCGGTCTTCAACCCGCCAAGACAGACCGCCCGGTCACCAGCTTCAACACTCCCCCTCAAGCTGGAACATATATATCAATCATGCCCAGCTTGTCGCAAACCTGCAGAAACGAGGCGAAAACTGGCTTGGTGAAGATGTCAGCCAGCTCTTTATCAGACGTGACAAACGGAGTGCAAATTTGTTCTTTTAAAATCTCTTCACGAATGAAATGGCAGTCAACCTCAATGTGCTTTGTTCTTTCATGGAATACCAGATTTTTGGAGATGTATATGGCTGCCTTGTTATCACAGAACATAGGTAGAGGATGGTTGTACACCTCTCCTAAATCTAGCATGAGAGCCCGCAACCATTTCAACTCACAAGTGGTTGACGTCATACTGCGATACTCAGCTTCTGCACTAGACCTGGAGACAACAGACTGCTTCTTGCTCTTCCAGCTCACCAGATTGCCCCCAACAAAGGTGCAAAAACCTGAGGTTGACTTGCGATCCCCTTTGTCATCAGCATAACTTGCATCTGAGTAGGCTTCAATCCTCAGATGACCATTCTTCTGAAAAAGTAATCCTTTCCCAGGTGCTGCTTTGATATACTCCAAGATCCGCAAGGCGGACTGTAGATGACACTCCCTAGGCGCTTGCATGAATTGACTCACCTTGCCCACAGCATAAGAAATGTCGGGTCTGGTCACTGTGAGATATATGAGCTTACCAACCAGACGCCTGTACCGCGAACTATCTGAAAGAGGAGGCGAATCATCTGTCCAGGTTTTGTCCTCCCCAGTAGTCATGGGGCATCGGGCAGATTTAGCTCCAGTTAATCCTGCCTCTTTTAAAAGATCAAGGGCATACTTACGCTGAGAGAGAACTAAGGAGTCGGGCTTCCGAGAGAGTTCGATCCCCAGAAAGTACTTTGGAGAGCCCATATCTTTAGTGATCAGATGTTGGCGAAGATGTCGCTTTGTCAGGGCTACCCCTTCCTGGTCATCGCCAGTGAGAAGAATATCATCGACGTACACAGCAAGAACAACCAGCCCAGAAGGAGTTTTGCGAATAAAGAGAGAGTGATCAGCAGAGCTTCGCACAAAACCAACAACCGCCACAATGCCGCTGAACTTGTCAAACCAAGCTCGAGGACTCTGCTTGAGGCCATAAATTGCCTTCTGCAGCCGGCATACTCGTGTCTCCCCCTGAGCAACATACCAGGAGGTTGCTCCATGTAAACGGTCTCATGAAGATCACCATAAAGGAAGGCATTCTTGACGTCCAGCTGAGAAATCGGCCAATCCCGATTGACGGCCACAGAGAGAAGAACCCGGATAGTGCTAAGACGAGCCACAGGGGAGAAGGTGTCAAAGTAATCAACCCCATAGGTCTGAGTAAAGCCCTTAGCAACAAGGCGAGCATTATACCGATCCACAGTGTCGTCTGGGCTAAATTTGACCACAAAGACCCAGTGACAGCCAACAACATCAGTACCGAAGGGAGGAGGAACGAGAGTCCAGGTACCCCGCTCAGTGAGGGTCGCCATTTCCTCATCCATGGCCATCTTCCAGTGAGGAATAACAAGGGCCTCCTGATAGGAGCGGGGTGTGGCAGTGGCAGAGATAGCCAGTGCAAATGCCCTACGAGAAGGGGTAAGACGATCATAGGAAACAACAGCAGCAAGGGGGTGTAGGGTACACGTCCGCACCCCTTTGCGAAGAGCTATAGGATGATCCAGGTCAGCCGGGCCCGCGACATCCGGAGCATCCGTGGTAGAGAAAGCTGGCCCGGGAGAAGAGAACGACGGCAGCGGAGATGAGGGAGAGGGTGGTGGAGAAGGGAGAGAGAGAGGTGGAGGAAGAGGAGGGGGTGGAGACGGTGTAGTAGGAGGTGAGGGAACGAAGGGAACGACAGGAGAATCAGAAGCGGGGAGAAGAGGAGAGGAGTCATCCGAGAAGTAGAAGGTATTCTCGAAGAAGGTGACGTCAGCAGAGATGAACTGCTTACAAAGGACGGGATCAAAGCAACAGTAGCCTTTCTGAGTGGTGGAGTACCCCAGAAAGACACATTTGGTGGAGCGAGGGGAGAGCTTATCACGGGTGGCAGAAGGGGTATGCACAAAGGCAGTGCATCCAAAGATTTGGAGAGGAAGAGGAAACGATTCCTTGCCCGGATACAAAATGGAGAACGGGGTTTGGCCGTGGAGAACCGTGGAGGGAATGCGATTGATGAGGTAGCAGGAAAGGAGAACAGCATAGCCCCAATAGGAGCGAGGAACATGCATCTGGGTCATCAAGGTGCGAGCGACATCGAGGAGGTGACGGTTTTTGCGTTCGGCCACACCATTTTGTTGTGAAGTATAGACACAACTAGTTTGATGAAGGATCCCATTTTGCATGCAGAATGTAGAGAAGTCACGACTGAGATATTCTTGGGCATTATCAGAGCGAAAAACTTGGATAGAAACACCAAACTGAGTTTTGATCATGAGATAGAAGGATGTCCAGACAGAGAATAATTCGGAGCGATCTTTTAATAGATACACCCACGTACAGCGCGAGAAATCATCAATGAACGTGACAAAATAGGAAATACCTCGACCAATGGTAAGTGTAGGAGAAGGACCCCAGATATCAGAGTGGATAAGATCAAACGGACGGGTAGAGCTACGAACGTGCTTTGGAGGGAAGGAGGAGCGGTGATGCTTGCCAAGCTGACATGCCTCACAGTTGAGCGGAGGACTTTGAGGAGGAAGGTGGGGCAGAAGTTGACGAAGAAGACGGGGAGGAGCATGACCAAGGCGGAGATGCCATTGGAGAAGATCTGTGGAGGTGGAGGAGAAGGTGGAAAAAGCAGAAATGTTGTCCAGGAAGTATAAGCCGCCACTCTCAGTCCCAGTAGCAATCGTCCGTTGGGAGTCCGGATCCTGAAAAGAGCAAGAAGTAGAAGTAAATGTGACGGAACACTATAATTGATTGCAAAGAGAGGTAACAGATAATAAGTTGCACGAGAACTGGGGCACATATAGAGTATCCGCTAAGTGAAGAGACGGAGTGACATGAACTATCCCTGTTCCATGGACTGGTGATGAAGAGCCGTCAGCGAGAATAACCGGGGGCAAGCGAGCATGTTTTTCTAGGAGAGAGAAACACGGGAGATGGCCGGTCATATGATTCGTAGCACCAGTGTCGATCAGCCATTTGCCCTGAGTAGCAACGTGTGCACGACCAGAAGACGTGACAACCGAGGCGAATGGCTTGGAGGAGGATATGAAAGCCATGAAGGGAGGAAGAAGAAACTGCAGCGGTCTCAGTGTCAGCACACCAGCGGCAAGAAGGGCCACGATCAAGGTGCAGAGCACAAGCCGCGCGACTGAATCAGGAGGTCGCGACGACTAACAAGCAGGAGCGGCTAAAGGAAGAAAGGCAGAGAGGCCGCTCAAACAAGGGAGAATCCGCGCGAACAGAGAGAAAGGCGCGGGGAGAGGAAAGGAGAGCAACCCGCGTGAAACCGTAGCGGGTTAAAGGGAAGAAGCCGCGCGAACACGAGCGGCTAGGAAGCAGAACAAGGCACAGCGGGGAAGAGGTCGCGCGGACTGAAAAGGCCGAGCAAACAGAAGAGAGGAGAAGAGCAGGTAACTGCGACCAAGATGCAGGTGAGATAGGAACAACTCGCACGGTCAGGCAGATCACAGCAGCAAACCGCGAGTATAGAGACAAACGGAAAAGGGGAAAACAGAAGCGGACAGGGAGAAGAAGTCCGCAGCGGGTAGAGACAAGGCCGCAACTACTAGGAAGTCGGAGAGGCAAAAAAGAACAAGAAGCGCGGCGACAAGGAAACAGGTCGCTGCGACGAATAGCAGTAGGAGAAGAGAGCCAAGAAGAAGCAAGCCGCGCGAACAGGGCAGCGGACAGAAACAAGCCGCGCGGATAGAAACAAGCCGCGCGGACAGAAGAGAAGGCAAGCCGCGAATCAAGTCGCAGAACGCGGAAAACAAGCCGCGAACAACAGAGAGCGCACAGAATCATGAGGAAATGACCGTGTCCTCTGATACCATGTTAGAAAGTAGCGAAAAGAAGCGAAAAGTAGAGAACAAGCGGATAAGCTTTTGAATAATTGAAACTTTATTATCCAAAAAAGATAACTATTACAAAGGTATGCCCTCCCTTATATAGAATGGAGGAGAGATGAGAGAATACAAAAAAGAGATGTGAGACTAAAAATTTACAAGCTAAGCGGACTGTACAAGTAAACCGCACAAGCCGCGCGGTTAGACAGAACGACTAACCGCACGGCTACAACAAGAGAAGCAGAGAGGTCGCCTGTGAAGATCGCTAGACCGCCCGGTTTACAAGCCGGCGAGTCAAACCGCCAGACCGCGCGGTCTTCAACCCGCCAAGACAGACCGCCCGGTCACCAGCTTCAACATCATGGTACCGCTTAGGTGGGTGGTCCTTGTGACGATCCCGCTGGCGGATGTTCTTCTTGCGTTCTTCCTGACGCCCTGGAACAGGTTCCTCTCTCTTCCTCTGGGCTCCTCTGAAATATTTCCGATGTGCTTCACTCGCTTCATCGAGCGCAATTTGGGCTTCTACTCGATGCACCAGGTCCAGATAACTGGGAGCAATTTATCTCATTAAGGCATAATAGAACCTGTCCGACCGGAGCCCCTCGAGGAAGACTCCGCACAAGAGCTCCAGGTCCACCCCCAGGATCTGCCTGACTTCCGTAGTGATCCTTCAAAAGAACTTCTCGAGGGTTTCCCCCTCGCTCTAGCAGATTCTAAAGAGATGAGATGGGTCCTTCGTGATACAACGATTTGCTATGAACTGGTCCAAGAACTGTTGGGTGAGCTGTGCAAAGTTCTAGACGGTCCCTTCTCTGTGCGAGTGGTACCAGGTTCTTGTCTTCCCCTTTAGAGTGGCGGGGAAGACCTGGCAAAGCAGCGGATCAGGCACGTTAAATATGCGGAGGATCGCGGTGAAATGGTTTACATGCTCTAAGGATCCTCTGTTCCGTCATATTACTCGAAGCTTCAGAGCTTAAAACCCGCTAGGACTGGGTGTGCTAGCACTTCTGGCGACCCGTTCCTCATTGGGCGGTGAACCTGCGCTGCCCTGAGGCCTACTTGGCTGTAACTCTTCTTCAAAAAATTCTCCGACTTCTTCTTTGATCATATTCCCCCTGCTACGTTCTAGGGGGCCCTTGCCCGCTAGGGGCGACGAAGCGGTCCGTTTTCGACGACCCTTGCTTGGTGGATGCGGTGCTCTGTACTGGCTTCTTATTAGAACTCAGAGTCCTCCTCTCCTTTCGCTCTCTGATCGTGAGCTGGTGTCGGGGGTATGTTTTCTACCTGGAACTCTCGTAGGTGCTTGAGCAGCGGCGATGCCTTTAAGAAGGGCGAGCACTTCTGCGTGGCGCTCCTCCACGCGAGTGACTCTTCCTGCGAGGGTGTTATTTGATACGGTGGGGGCCTCTTCTTGTTGCGGTGCGTTGATGAGTGAGTGAGATTGGGCGAGGTCATCGTGCTCCCGACGAGCAGACCCTCGAGTCGTCCGAGCGCTTCCTCCCGACCATAGCCTTCTTTCTCTGGTGTTGTAGTGCAAGGTGTGGTTTCTCCCAAATCTTCCCTGGATTCTCGGGAACGTTTTCCCACAGATGGCGCCAAACTGTTGTGTCCGCGATTGTGCTCCTGATAGACCGGACTAACTAGACCGTCTTATCTCTCGGAGCGGTCGGTTACACAAACATTCACAAAAATAGATCACAGACGAGACAAGTGTTTTTACGTGGAAAACCCTCTGAATTGGGTGAAAAACCACGTTCGGTACTATGTCGATAGGAACTCCACTAAATCGGTTGTGGTTATAATGCTTCTTTAACAGAATCAAGGGCGGCATGCCGCATCTCATTACAACTTGAGGGGGAGAGAAAGAGACGACGTTCAACGTGCGAGAGAGCGCTTGCATGCTTCTGGACGATCATAGACTGACTGCATGGTTGGAACTGCGGGCGCTCTTCGGGAGTCACGCTCTGGATTTCGGTGGTTGCGGGCGGCGAATGGGCAATTTCCTACGAACCCTGATGTGCGCGGAGGAGGTTGCGCACGGACTTTGACTTGGAGGAGAGCGTGGGGGCGCCAAACCTTTGCCGTAGCGGCGAGCACGGTGGCGGCGGACCTACAGAGAGAGAGAGAGAAAACAAGAGAAAAAAGCTGAAGAGAGAGGAAGAGATTCCGTAGACATCCGGCTTTTTTTTTAGTTGGCCAAATGAGAAGGATTATGAGTCTATTTATAGGCTTGGAGAGGGGCGATCCAGTAATCTTCCTTGATAACCACCAGACGGACCAATAAGAAGGCTCAAAAAAGATCACTCAGATCACCCCTTTTAGGAAAATACCGGCCCTACTCCTGGGCCTAAAAGAGACCCACCCTGATCAAGAGGCGATCCGACGGGGCACGAGGGTGGTTATGGCCGATAACCACCCATAACTGCCCACTCCTTGGGCAGATATGGGTGGCGGAGGGGGCGACCGACCCTTTGGGGCCGACCAAAGCCCCCGCCCGGCCTCCGGGCCGGCCTCCTACCGTCCGGCCAAGGGAGGCGGCCTGCCCCAGGAGGCCGGGCATTCCTTCGGTCGCCCAAATGGTGGGTGGCTGAAGGGGGAGGCCAACTCCTTTGGGCCAACACCTCCCAACTGGCCGGTGAGGAAAGGGGCGGCCGGCCCCTTTGGGGTCGGCACCTCCCCGACCAGCTCGCCTTAGGAGACCGGGGGGACAAGGGTCTGGCCGCCTCCTCGATCGCCCTTGCGGCAGGTGGCCAAGGAGAAATGGGCGGCCACCACCTTTGGGGCCGACGCCTCCCTGGCCGGCCCGCCTTAGACGGTCGGGGAGACGAGGGGCGGCCAGCACCTCCTCGGTGGCCCTTACGGCGGGCGTCCGAGGAGAAAGGGGAGGCCGGCCCCTTGGGGTCCGGCGCCACCTCGGACTCCCTCGTGGCGGGAGGCCGAGGAGAAAGGGGGCGGCCGGTGCCGCTAAGGCCGCAGGCCGACTGCAAGGAGGCCGGCGTGCGGGATCCCAATCGGCGGTTGGCAATCCCGCGTGCGAGGGTTAGGATCCTATTTGCGGGAGTTGAGATCCCGTGCACGGTGGTTACGATTCGGTGCGAAACGGTTGTGACTTGGAGCAGATGCGGTGATTGCACGCCAGACGGTTTCAACCATAACCCCCCACTTAGTAGTGGGGGGAGTGGAGATTTTGACCATGCGCAGTCAGGTTCACCTATAAAATGGGTCCGACCCCATGTGGAGGAAATCAACTTTGATGTGTGTGTTTATTTTAATTGCTGAACAAGTCTTTTTGCTTATATGTGTAATTGAATACTTCAGTTTAGAGAATAGAGACTTATTTTAATATGCTCATTTAATATTTTTGTCAACAAAAAAAAATTTATCTATGCAAGATGTTCGTGTAATTATGGCTAATATTGTGCCTCGACTCGAAATCGAGTCAGATCGGCTCAAAATTTAGCAATTTTTTTTTATTTTTAGTTGGCTTGAATTTAATTTGGATAACTTTTAAATTTTAAAAATGAAATCCCCTAGAAGTTAGCAATAATTACCAATAATTACAAAAAATCCCCTAGAAGTTAGCAATAATTATAGATTGCACCCATTTTATTATTAAAATTACAAAAAAATTCTATTGAATGTTGCAAAAAATACATAACATAACAATTACCTGCATTGAAGTTCACATTTAATAACATTATGCATAAAATATCTTCATGAAAATATATTTTGAGAACTGAGGGGATTTTTTTGTGCATAAATGTTGAAATATGAACTCAGTCATAAATGTTATGTTTTATAATATTTACCAATTTTTTTTGTAATTTAAATTATAAGAGTATATATCTTTAAAAATATATTAATAGATATATAATATTATTTTTAATTATTTGAGATACAAATCATATTTCAAACCATTTGAACTCAAAATTGTCTCAATTCGGAACAAATTTAGGCTTTCTTTGGGCGACTTATTTCACCCGTCAATCATTTATGACCGCATGAACTTGAGCTTGGTGAAAAAAAGTCCCCAAAGGAATCACAAGTTTTGCATCCGGAGTCCGGACTCCGGGTTCCTTCTTTCCGGGATAAGGAAACGGGTTCACCAATCCCCATGTTTTTTAGTTTTTGAACACCACCGTCACCTCTTTCATGCGACAAACTGGTGTGATTCCTAGAGAAAGATTTAGGAACGGAGCCCAGACCTAAAAATCTCTCCCAAAGGAAGCCTTACAACTCAAATTTGACTGAAGGAGAAGATCAGCGTAATGAACGTTGACTATTTGAGCTCGAGATCTGATTTCTTCCACCCCTCCATTTGTCCCTTCTACTTCTCTCGTCTGCTCTTCCTCAGATCTCGCTTGCCGTCGCTGAGATGCGATTCGCCTCATTCTTCTTCGATCGCGCCTCCCGGGCGTTTGGCGACCGCCCTACTCTGGCCAAGCTCGTCTTCATCATTGCCGGCGCCAGGTTTGCAGTTCTCTCTCCGGCGCCAGTTCTGTGGATTCGAACTTCTTCGGCCACTATACCTTATTACTTGAATGAATATGGCTTTTATCTTTTAATTTGCATCCCTAGCTGTCAGGTGGCTGGCGCTTTATCGTTAACCGATAGTGTCCTTCAAACTCTTCTCATACTGCATCAGCGTCTTCATTGCGCACTTACATAGTATTTTGCTCATGCTTTGATTGTTGTCGAAATTCCTTTTGTATTGTAGTTGACTAATTACATTCTAAAAGACCAGGCCATTGTTACGGTTCCGGTGGAGATTTAGAGAAATGCCCTATTGGCCATGTAGGAGAGAGACAGAGAACTTCAAGGAGAGAGAAACAGAAATAAAATTAAACATTCATTGCCAATCTACTGCAGCTATTACAGAGTTAAATAGGGAAGCAAAATGACCGTTGGCAGCATAAAGATACTTTGGGAGGGGGAAAAGGCCTGGTACAGATGATGCCAGCTCATCTCCCCATTAAATGTTACACCTGTAACATCCCTGCCCTGCCCAATTTTTCAGCTACCCGAGCTTGAGGTGTTGGTGTTGTCCTGCCAAGAGAAGTTCTGCGCCGTCGAGCGCCCCGCTGTATATTTGGCAGGATGCGTGCCAGTTTGGATGCCGATCGAAGAGAGCGTCGTGCCGCCGGGACTTGTATTGCTGGGGCGGTTGTGTTGCCAGAGCGGATGTTGTGGTTGGGCTGATCTGTTGGTCGCCGGGCTGCCCTTGCGTCTCCTTCCTCTGTTTGGCCTGCAACCCCCTCCATTGTTTCCTGTAACAATTGACCATTTCAAGTTGAGATAGGGGTGGATGAAATATCTAGGATGACAGATTGAGATTTAGGAATGAGTGTATCCCTGTTGACTAGTGGCCGGTTGCTGGTGGGAGTACTATCTTCGATATTTGTACCATCCTCGTCGGAGATGGCGGAGCTGTTCGGGGGGTGTTGAGTGCGGAAATTGTCTTCATGTGTCCCTGTAATAGGTAGGTTAGTTGAGGTAGAAACTGGTGCAGTATGGATGATATAAGTTGGGGAGATTGTTGATACATCCCTGAAAGTGTCGCTGGCCGAGTTGGGCTGTGAAGAGTGACAGTCACATAGGGGCTCGACCCTAGAACGAGTCTCCGCATCCAAAGAGCTTACATCTTCCCAGGTGGCTTCTTCTGGCAATAGACCTTCCCATCGGATTAAATCTTGTGGAACTGTATGTCCATCTTGTTCAGTTAAACGTGTATTTAAAATTTCGTGAGCTGATGTGCGTGTGCGTGCCGTTTTTGGATGGGTGGGTAAGTTATGGATATGGATGTGGGTGTTGGCGTAATAAGGTTTTAATAACGAGACATGGAATACCAGATGAATTTTGCTAGAGGGTGGCAGATCTAATTTGTACGCGACTGCTCCGATTTTAGATAAAATTTTAAATGGTCCGTAGAAACGGAGGTCTAACCGTTTACATGTCCGTTTGTGCAGGGACAGTTGCTTGTATGGATGGAGTTTAAGAAGTACCATATCACCGGGTTCAAAGGCTCGTTCTTGTCTATGTTTGTTAGCCGTAGTTGTCATTTTGGTTTGCGCGTCCTGTAAATGTCGTTGCAATCGTAGGAGTAGTGTCGCTCTGGAGGATACTTCTGCTGGAGGTAACTCGGTTGACGGGCCGTCTGCTATATACGGGACAAAACAGGGCGGGGGCCGGCCGAACATTGCTTCGAAGGGTGACATGCCGGCGGATGCATGATATGCTGTGTTATAATGGTATTCGGCCCAACTAAGAAGGTGAGCCCAATGCTTAGGATGTTGAAATGAGAAAATACGAAGATATTGGTTGATGCAGCGATTAACCCGCTCGGTTTGTCCATCCGTCTGTGGATGGTACGCTGAACTAAAACGTAGTTTTGTTCCGCTAGCTTTGAAAAAAGTTAACCAGAAATGACTTAAAAAGAGGGAGTCGCGGTCTGAAACGATGGTTTCAGGAAATCCATGTAATTTTCCGCAATAATCCCAAAATATTTGCGCGACCTATGGGCCGGTATAATGAGCGGGTAGGGGGGCAAAGTGCGCTCCTTTCGATAATCTATCGACCATAACTAAAATTGACGTGTAGGAGTGTTATATTGGTAAATGAGTAATAAAATCGATCGAAATGTCCGCCCAAATGCGGGTTGGTATGGGCAATGGTTGTAGGGTTCCGTAGGGTAAAACATTAGATGAATTATGTTTTTGGCAAAGGTCACAGTGGCGGATATATTGTTGGACATCTCGCTGTATACTAGGCCAATAAAAATATTGTTGAATTCGTTTAAGTGTTATCGTGATTCCAGAGTGACCGCTAAGTCGAGTGTCATGGGCTTCACTAATTAGAATGGTCCGAATAACTGAATCCGGAATGTAGAGTTTATGTTTAAAAAAAAGTCGCGTTCCTAATAATGACCAGTCTGGGCAGTCGGATGGTGATGCTTGCAATTGGGCTAAGATAGTTGCAGCTGTTTTATCCGATTTATATAGATCTTCCAAAGTATCAAAGAGGGTGGAACAACTAAACGAAATGTTTTGCAATGAATAAAGAGTTGTATCCATATCTGGTAATCTAGAAAGTGCGTCGGCTGCGATATTATCTTTCCCGGGTTTATATTGTATAACATAATTGAAGCCCAACATTTTAGCTAGGAATTTTTGTTGTTCGGGCATGGTCATAACTTGGGTATTTAAATTATACAATGTTTTGTGGTCCGTTAAAATAGTGAAGGAGGACCCTATGAGATATTGTCGCCATTTGCTAACCGCAGACGTGACAGCCAACATTTCGCGAATATACGTTGATTTTGCTTGTTCTCTTGGGGATAACTTCTTACTATAAAAGGCGATCAGGTGCCCTTGTTGAGATAGGATAGCACCTATGCCTACCCCAGACGCATCACATTCGAGAGTAAATGGGAGGGTGAAGTTTGGGAGGGCTAAAAGCGGGGCCGAGATTAGCAATTGTTTAATGTTCGTGAAAGCTTGATCAGAAGCTGAGGTCCACCTAAAGTTATCTTTTGCCAACAGATCGGTGAGGGGAGCCGTCACTGTGGCATAGTGTCGAATGAAGCGGCGGTAATAGCCGGCTAAGCCCAAAAAAGCACGTAGTTGCTTGAGTGTTTTTGGTGGAGGCCACACTTGAATAGCTTCTATTTTGTCTGCCGTTGGTTGTACTCCGGAATTAGAAATCATATGGCCCAAGAATTCGATTGACGGAACCGAAAAGATACATTTGGATGATTTTAGAAAAAGGGAATGCTGAAGAAGAATTTGGAACACTTGGCGTAGATGCGCCACATGGTCCGCTGGGGTACCGCTATAGATTAAGATGTCGTCGAAAAAAATTACCACAAACCGGCGTAGGACGGGGCGGAAGAGGGTATTCATTAGGGCTTGAAAAGTAGCCGGGGCGTTTGTAAGGCCGAAAGGCATGACTAGAAATTCGTATAAACCGTGATGAGTCCGAAAAGCGGTTTTATGAATATCCTTGGGATTCATGCGCACTTGATGATATCCTGAATGGAGATCTAATTTGGAAAAGATAGTGGCGCCGTGTAGTTCATCCAATAACTCGTCGATTGTTGGCATGAGAAAACTATCTTTAATAGTTATTGTGTTCAAGGCTCGATAGTCTACACAAAAACGCCACGAACCGTCTTTCTTTTTAATTAGGATGACCGAGGAACTAAAAGAAGAGGTACTTGGGCAAATTAAACCATCGCGTAACATATCGGTAATTAATCGCTCGATTTCGTTTTTTTGATAAACCGGGTACCTATATGGTTTAACCTTGGCAATTTTTGTTTCGTCAAGTAGTGGAATGACATGATCAATAGGCCTTGAAGGAGGTAATCCTGATGGTAATTGGAACAGCGTTGCGAATTCGGACAGTGCCGTTTGTACCGACGGAGAGTCGGATGAGGGAAAGCTCGATTGTCTTTTGGTAACATGGATGGGAGATGATTGAAAGCACAAAAGTGTTGCCTCGATGGAGTCCTGAACCATTAGTTTATGAAGCTGTGCTGGTGACACGATGTCTGAAGTTAATGGGCGGGCGCCATTAATTTGGCAAGGTGTACCATTGTAAGTAAAGGTCATTTCGAGGGCGATGTAGTCTATGGTAATGGGTCCTAGCGTTTTAAACCACTGGAATCCCAGGATAACGTCCACGCCATGAACATCCGCAATGAACAAATCGATAATAAAAACGATGTCTTGGATAAGTAGTTTGACTCCCGTACATTTTTCTTTGCAGGACATGGTGTTGCCATTGCCTACATGTATTTTAAAGGGTGGTATTGCTGATATGGGTAATTTAAGAAAGTGGACGACACGTTTAGTGATAAAATTATGGGTGGATCCATTATCAAGAAAAATATGTACTGCGGATTGGCCTATTTTGCTTTGTACGCGTAGAGAATTAGTCGGAAATGTACCCATTAGGGCGTTAATGCTCATTTCCGAATTAATTAAAGCATCTTCCATGGGCTCAGCTATTTCATCGGGCGATGGGGATTCTTCTTCATTATCAAAGTCATCTTCCAAATAATAAAGTCCAGATTTATTCTTACACTTATGCCCAGGAAAGTAGCGCTCCTCACACGTGAAACACAACCCCTTTTCTCGCCGAGTTTGCACCTCTGCTGGGGGTAGACGTTTAACCGCTAAACGCTCTTGGCGCGGATTGGCGGTCGTGGCGTGTGACTGTCGTGACCGGTGGAACGTGGTCGGCGGCCGGGAGTGGCGGCACCTCCATGGAGGTGGAACTCAACGAGAGCACCATTGTTACGGTTCCGGTGGAGATTTAGAGAAATGCCCTATTGTCCATGGAGGAGAGAGACAGAGAACTTCAAGTAGAGAGAAACAGGAATAAAAATTAAACATTCATTGCCATCTACTACAGCTATTACAAAGTTAAATAGGGAAGCAAAATGACCGTTGACAGCATAAAGATACGTTGGGAGAGGGGGAAAAGGCCTGGTACAGATGATGCCAGCTCATCTCCCCATTAAATGTTACACCCGTAACAGCCATCTGTAAGCTGGTGATACGATCCTTCAATTGCAGGATGAACACAGTGGCACAACACACAAATCCAATATAATTAAACAATAAAACAGTCCACTTCCAGCCAATAAAAGAGAGAAGGTTCAAGAGTCTGCAACACACAGAGAGAACAACAGATGGGCAGGGACACAAGGAAGACAATCAATCCTAAGAAATCGGTTAGAGCGATCTCTGAGCGGATGAACCACGCAAGAAGCAGCGGGACTTCTTCCCGCTGTTCCGCCACAGCACATACACAACACAAGTTCAGGAAATTATCAGATGTCCTACTTAGGGCTGCAACACAACATTAAATAGTTAAACCAAAAGACCAAAAATACCCTCCCCCAATACTCATAATTACTGGATCCTGGTTGTGGACATATCATTGCCTCCCCCATCACTAATTCCTTGTCCTCAAGGATCTTGAAGTGAGGGTAGCGCTGTTGTAGGAGCCATATGTCTTCCCATGCTGCTTCTGCAGGCGAGCTGTTGTGCCATTGAATTATAAATAGTTGTGTGAGTGGTCTGCCAACCCGTTGTACAAGCCACCGTCCGAGCACCTTCAGCAGCTCCACAAGCAAATTACCCTCCGTCGTCACATTGGATGATAGAGGTAGGTGTTGCGCCGGTGTGTCCGCTTTGTGATCCCTCAATTGAGAAATGTGGAATGTGTGGTGGATTTTGGTGTCGGGTGGCAGGGCAACACGATATGGAACTTGTCTGACTTTCTCCATAACGTGAAAGAGACCAAAAAACTTTGGTGAAAGTTTATGAAAACCATGTGTTTGCAAACTTGTTTGCCTGTACGGTTGGATGCGTATGTACACCAATTGCCAACATCGAGTGATCGTTCACGCCGTTTCTTATTCGCAATCACCCACATGTGATTCTGCGCGTGGGCCAAGTTGAACTTAAGGATGGATATGGTGCGCTCCCGAGCTTCTAAGGAGCGGTCAACTTCGTCGTTGAGACTGTCCCCTCAATGTATGGTGTGTGGAGAGTGGGCTCTTGCCCGTACACCACCTCATAAGGAGTTAATTTTGACGCGCTGTGGAACGTCGTATTGTACCACCATTCCACCAGGGGTAACTATTCTGTCCAGCTCCTCACTCGCTCAAAACGCATACATCACACGTAGCTTTCTCGGCACCGGTTCACCACTTCAATCTGGCCGTCCGTTTGCGGATAATAGGTCGTTGACAGTCGCAGTTGCACTTGTAGGAGGCGGAACAACTCCTGCCAGAATTGGCTAAGGAACACTATATCCCTATCGCTCATGATTGTGGCTGGTAACCCATGTAGCCGTACGACTGTTTTCAGGAATAGTCTAACAATGCTTTCCACTGTATACGGGTGCATGGCTGCGGCAAAGTGTGCTTGCTTGCTCAATCTGTCCACGACCACAAAGAGTTGTTTTCCCATTGCTCTTGGGCATCCCATCGATGAAGTCGAGGGATATATCTTGCCATATGCGCTCCGGAACCAGTAGAGGTTGGATCAAGCCCATTAATTTTTGATGATCGGATTTACACCTTGGCACACCTCGCATCGCTGGATATATGTATAAATTTCCGGTTTCATGCCCTTCCAATAGAACATTCGCTTCATCCATTGGTATGTGGCCGTGATACCTGAGTGACCCCCCATGGCGCCGTCGTGATAAAGCTGCAGTAATTTCGATTTGAGTACATTGTCCTTTCCAATGACTAGCCGTCCCTTCCTCTTCAAGACCCCGTTCAGCAATTCGTAGTTCGGTTTGCACGATGGGTCAGCTTCTTTAGCTTTGATGATGCTCTGTATTTTTTTTCATCTTGAGCCCAAACAGCCTTGATTATCTCTAGCACATCCGATTGTAAGGAGACCACCATGTTGAGTTCCATGACAGATAGCTCGTGTTGCCAGGACAGAGCATCGGTGCAGACATTTTCCTTGCCCTTGCGGTATTGTATTTGAAAATCATATCCCATGAGCTTCACCGTGTGTTTTTGCAGAGCAAGAGTGGAGATTTTTTGATCTAGTAGGAACCGTAAGCTTTGGTAATCCGTACGGATTATGAAGTGACGTCCCACTAAATAATAGCGCCTGTGTTGCACTGCCATCACTATGGATAAGAGCTCCTTCTCATATTCCGATAGGAGAGAGTTCCGAGTGCCCAACACCCTGCTGAAATAAGCAATTGGCCGCCCTTCCTGCGATAGAACCACCCCCACGCCGGAATCCGCTGCATCTGTCTCGACCACAAATGTTTTTGTAAAATCCGGTAATCGCAATACCGGAGGATGTGAGATCACTGCCCGTAATTGCCGGAAGGCTTACACCGCCTTTTCAATTCATTGGAAGGACTGCTTCTTTAATAACTTTGTGAGAGGTTTAACTATCACTCCATACTCTTGAGTGAACCAGCGGTAATACATGGTAAGGCCCAAGAATTCCGCAATCTTTTAAACATGGTGAGTTCTGGCCATTCGAGCATCGCTTGAATTTTAAGGGGGTCGGTTGCCACTTCTTCAGCTAAAATGAGGTGGCCTAAATAGTGTATCCGTTGTAGGCCAAAACTACACTTACTCCGCCTAAGATAAAATTGGTTGTCTCGCAACACTTGGAAGGTGAACTGGAGATGTTGGAGGTGTTCCGACCAAGAGTGGCTGAAGATTAAGATGTCATCGAAGAGCACTCAGAGGAACTTCCGCAGTTGATGCTCAAATAGTTTGTTCATAAGGCTTTGGAACGTGGAAGGTGCGTTCGTTAAGCCAAAGGGCATGACCAAGAATTCATAATGCCCTTGGTGCGTACAAAATGCCGTCTTGTGCATGTCATCCGCTGACACCCTAACTTGGTGATATCCGGGCCCGAGGTCCAATTTTGAGAAAAAAAGGGCCCTGTGCAACTCATCCAGCAGCTCCTCAATGATTGGAATGGGGTACTTGTCCTTGACTATGTACTTATTTAGTTGTCGGTAATCTATACAGAGTCGCCATGTACCATCATCACTCTTTTTGACCAGCATTACCGGGGATTCATACGAACTTGAACTGTGGAGAATCGCACCCATTGCTAGCATTTTTTGAACCGGTCTTTCGATCTCTGTTTTTTGTAGGGGGTAGCGGTAAGGCCGAATATTGACATCCACGGGTCGTTCTTTGTTGGGGATTTGGTGGTCATGCGCTCGAGCTGGTGGTAATCCCCTTGGTTCCTCAAAGAAGTTAGCATAATCCTCCAACATGCCACGTAACTGCTGGTCGGCCTCCACAGGTAAAGCTGGTCCGATAAAAGTGCATGCTGGTTGGGGTCGGTTGGAAATTATGGTCTGGTGGCGTGATCTCCTAGATGTTGCAAAGTGCCATCATATTCAGGCTTCATTTGTTTTAGCGGTGGCAGGTCGATCCGGTGGGTGGAAACAGAGAGTTCGAACCGGAAGGTGGAGATGGCTGCTCCAAACGGAGCTTTTTGGGGCGTTTCTCAGGGCGGGCGGGTGGAAACAGAGCAAACGCCGCCGAAGGTTCATTTGTTTACCCTCCTTCCGGCGACGTTTGCCCAAAACGGAGTTGCGAAACGCCCAAACAAATAGAGCCTCAATTGTCCCAGTTTTGCTTGCAACTTTTGCATTCGTTGTTGCTTCACCCATGCTCCGGTTGGGTTCTTCGACCCTCGCAGTGCGATCTTCTTGCCTTGACTAGTGAATTCCATCTTCAAATTGCAGAAATCCCACAGAATCACCCCTAATGTCACCGACCATTGAATTCTCAAGACAACTACGCATCCGCCCAATGGAAGGAGCATCATTTCTGACTCGAACGTGACGCCTTGCATGCGCCAACGAAAATCAGCCACCTTGTGGGAGCTGGTGATATTCTTGTCGTCTGCCACTGCCACGCTAAAAGGAGATATTTGCGTCAGCGTGCACTTGAGTTTGTTTGCCGTCGTGACGTCAAGGAAGTTATGACTTACTCCCGATATCGATCAGGACACTGATGGGTGGGTTGCCCTTGGTAGGATGTCGTGACCCTCATCGCTTTAAAATGAGGAATTCTCATGAGGGCATGAACCAAGAGTTGCGGAGTGAGTTGATCTCCCGCTTGTTCCTCTTCCAACATTATTTTTTCGTCCTCCCCCAATATTTATGAGTCTTCTTCTTCTTCCGGTAGGATATCGATCGCATACGATTGCCTCCTATTGGGACATTTATGCCCCTGCATGAATTTATTGTCGCACCAAAAGCAGAGGCCTTTACTACACCATTCCTCCATTTCAGCTGAGGATAACCTTCGAGCTTGCCGCGACCGATCTTCCAGAGTGGCTGTGGGAACAATCACTGTTTAGGGGTTGTTTGTTGGTCGGGCTGAAATTTTAAATGGAGGAGCTGAAAACCGATCGCCTTTGTTGCGAGAACCCAACAAGGGAAAGGCTGCAACAACGGAGTTACCTCTTCGATTCCCCAATGAGACCGGTATTCTTGCAACCATGCCTAGGAGAAAACATCAAGTAGGGTCTTGGGTTGGAACATTCGAACCCCATACCAATCTCATCCTTGAGACCAGCCAAGCAAAAGCTGATGGCGTGCTCCTTCGGGAGGTTGACTCGATGTAATAGAAGGTCAAAGTCGTCCAGGTAAGCCTGGACAAAGGATTGTTGTCTCAAATTCTTCAACTCTCCCATGGGGTCGTCGAACAACATGGACCCAAACGGTGCTGCAAGGCTTGGCTGTAGTCTTCCCAGCTAGGCCATTCCCGCGGCAATTGCGCCTTCATGTACGATTGGTGCCAATACAAAACTTTTCCCTCCATTTAAACTGAAGTAACCTTCACCTTAAGGTCTCCCAGTGTCCCGTCAACCTCGAAAAACTGATCACATTTGTAGATCCATTCCAGTAGTCCTTCGCCGCTGAAATGGGGGAACTCCGACCTTGCGTGTCAGGTTGCTTTTTGCATAGGGCCGGATGATGCAGTTTGGCCCTCCGAGGATGAAGCGAACCCTCCACATTCCACCGCATGCATGCTCGCAAACGTTGATCAAATTTCTTCCAGGGCTCTATTCTGTTGGTGCTCCAACATCAATCTGACTTCCTCCATATTCCGATGCTGCTGGTCAGTCAGAGTCTGGATGGTTTGCACCATAGTTTCTTGATGTTGCTTCAGAGCTTCCATTTCGTGTTGGAGATCCTTCAAGCGGGTGGATTTAGAGGCGGGCATGGTTGCCGGATAAGCTGCCAGAAGCGCAAAAATGGTGGTTGCAAGATGATGCTTTGATACCAGTGATACAATCCTTCAACTGCAGGATGAACATAGTGGCACAACACACAAATCCAATATAATTAAACAACAAAACAGTCCACTTCCAGCCAAAAAAAGAGAAAAGGTTCAAGAGCCCACAACACACAGAGAGAACAGCAGATGAGAAGGAATACAAGGAACACAATCAATCCTAAGAAATCGATTAGAGCGATCTCTGAAGGGATGATCCACGCAAGAAGCAGCCGGACTTCTTCCCGCTCTTCCGCCACAGCACATACACAACACAAGTTCAGGAAATTATCAGATGTCCTACATAGGGCAACAACAAAACACTAAATAGTTAAACCAAAAGATCAAAATACCCTCCCCCAATACTCCTAATTACTGGGTCCCGGTTGGGGACGTATCAGTTGGGGAAATTGTTTCATACCGATTTCAATCATTGATTACTGAATATGTTATATGTTTGGTTCCCTCATTTCTATGCGCTGATACAGTAGGATATTTTCTTTGCCCTAATTTGAAACTTTAAAGCTCATGAAGAGGTGCATCTAAGTTGTTTCATCCCATGAAAGGGGTATATAAAGGAGTGAGTTACTTACACCTAGTTATGTAGGTAATGTGAGACTATAGAATAGAAAAGAGTAAGACTATAATGAGTTCTCATAATGAACCTTGCAATGAGCTTTAATTTATATATGTAACATACCACAAACTAGTAAGGTGACAAATAATGAGTTTATAAAGGAGATAAACAAAGAAATAAATATGGACTCGACCTTTTCTTGAAACACATGATGATTGACCAACGAAAGTTTCTCACAAGAAACTCATGTCTCTGAACATTGCGAGTTTTGGTGAAGAAATCAACTATCTATAATTGAGATGAGATGTGTGACAACAATATGGTTGTGAAAAAATTTAAATAACAAGCTTTGTATTTCACAAAAAGTTAATTTACATGAGTATGATCCCCTATTTATAGGGGAAGAAGAAAAGAAGAAAATACAACAGCCGATACGAGATTAAACTACAACCCGCGGACTGGGCAGATAAAATTTTCGACCGCAAAACAACCAAGCGGTTAGGCCCAGATCGCTGCGACCAGAATTCGCCGGACACAGAAGCAGTCCACTTCACACAGGTATCCGCCAGACTCAAGTAGAAATCCGCGACCTCTGATCGAGAACAACAATCCGCTTCATATAGGTATCCGCCGGACTCCAGTGGCAGTCTACGGCCTCTGATCGAGAACAACAGTCCGCTTCATACATGAATCCACCTGACTTCAGTAGCAGTCCGCGGCCTCTGATCGAGAACAGCAGTCCGCTTCATACAAGTATCCGCCGGACTTCAGTAGCAGTCCGCGGCCTGTGATCAGCTCGCTTCAGCACCAAGCCGCAACAACTGCCGGTACCCGCAGCTTCAGCTGCTCTCCAGACCACAGCTTCAGCTGCCTCTATCCGCCGCGATTACAACCTTATTCGCCAAGACCGCTCCAACGAGATACGAACCAGACCACCAAGACCACTCCAACGAGATACGAACCAGACCGCCAAGACTAATCGACATACCGCCTAACTGTCTGGCCGCCTGACCAAACCGCCAGTCCGCCAAGGTTCCATGAAATCTAAGTCCGCAATACTGCAGGAACCAGACCGCCAATATTAACCGGCAGACCGCCTAACTGTCAGGCCGCCCGACTGAGGTACTGCAGACAAACATAATGACAGTCAATCTCGATTTGTTTAATTCTCTCCTAAAAAATTGGATTGGAGGCTATTTGAATAGGCCTGATGTCATCACTATATATTGGTGTAGGATCAGAAATGTAGATGGTCCAATCACAAAGAATCCATCGTAGCCACGTACCCTCAGTAGTTGTAACCATATCTCTATAATCAGTTTCAACACTAGATCAAGAAATCACATCCTGCTTCTTTGATTTCCTGGAAATCAAGGAAGTAGCTAAGGGACACCCAATACCCTCAGTAGTTGGGAGGTCACAAAAAAGAACAGATATTTCAATTTGATGCCTCGCAGGTATCAAGATTATTCCTTGTAAGGCAGTATAATTACTAGAGCGAGATTCAAAAACAAATTGGCTAACGATTTGAACGACATAGACTGATATCTGTCTGACTGATAGTGATATAAACTAACATGTCAACAAACTGGTGATATTTGAAAGGTCTCAAAAGAATCTCACCATCCTGTGGGCATAAATTGAGATTCTACTCAAGTTGTATATGGATGGTGCTAGCATCAGTAAGATTTGCTTGGTCAAATCTCTCATTAATGAACTTTTGCTCTATGAGAAGATAACCCCAAGGAGATGATCAATCACTAGATAAGGAAATGATGAACGTGATCTAGGTCTTTCATTTCGAGCTGAGTGCGTAGATGTTGTTTGACTTGATCCATATGCTCTGAATCTCTTTCAGTAACAATTATGTCATTAACATATAGCAGAACCTGACTCTAATACCATGAATAAAATAGAAGAAACACTTTATTCATCTCATGAAAGGGGTAGAGTTACTTACACTTAGTTATGTAAGCAATGCTAGACTAAAAGAAAAATCAGCAAGACTAAAATGACTCATCATAATAAGGCTTACAATAAGCTTTAAGTTATATATTTAACAGTTTCATCAGGTTTTAATCATCAATATGTGATGTCATGCTCATGTATTTCTATGAACTGATATTGTAGGATGTTTTCGTTGTCATAATTTGGAACTTTAGAGCTCAGACACAATAAGATCGGTTTGGATTTTTACCTAGAATAATCAAACAAGAAAACCTAGAGGCCTAACTCAGATGTAGAGATTTATTATTTCCGAGTATTTCGACAAATGAGCATAGATCTATGAATACAATATTGCCTCTAACAATCAAGGCAATCTGGTGATAATTAAGTTGTCATGGCTACATATGACACGACAAGGACACTATTATCTATGAAGTCTCCGAGGAGCGTGTATGAAGTCTCCGAGGAGCATGTAAATTATCAGGAGGGAACTGACTATGAATGTGGGCATCTTTGGTATCCGGAGGTGCGTTTGTTAGATGATGATGAAAACCTTTACTTTTGAGAATTTTTCTACTGCATTAGACCAGAGCAACTAGTTGGTGGCTCCAGTTAGAGAAATGTTGGTGAGACACAAATCCATCTTAAAGTCATTGTGAAGAGTTGATTTTGATGTGCCTTTCATGTGGTGTAGGGAACGCGTCAGTACTAAAAAGAAATAATATTTCTTTTGGCGACTTCAGGCGATGACTAATGAATTAATCAGGTAGGGCGAGAGCGGTTCAATCTTGAGTTTATAATTGGAGGTGAGAAGTCTTCAGTGGCTACATGTTCTTCTTCCTTACCAAGAGGCCAGATAATTCCACATTTCTGGTCGATGGGATGTCCGCTCCTTGCGCCTTTTACCTCTGGATATTCTAGAGGTCAATGAAGAAGGAGCACGCGAGAGGCTTTTGCGAGGAGGGAACAATCACAAAAGACTTTTGCAAGGAGTGAGGGGAAGGCTGAGAGCATCGACCGCGACGCCGCGGGCATAATTCTTCTACTGAAGGAGTGAGTGGTCGCAGGAGATGTCCGTGTAAAGCGTTTACGGAGATTGGTCGCAGAATATTTCTGTGAGAAGTATATTGAACATGAACAACCCCGTATTCGCTGAGTGGCCCCCCCGACAAGTCTGAGGCATAGCAAGAGGACCCTCAAGATCCGGCTAGTCGGAATAGCGAGTGGGGTAGGCAGACCCGCACTCGCCCAGAGCATCGATAAGTTTTCGCCCCAGAGCAGGAGAGGCAGCCATGCCCTTTGGCGAGTGCGATCTTCATCACGTACTCGCCAAAGGGCTCACGCCTTAGTACACAGGTAGGAGGGTTTTCGCCGCCTCAGGCGAGTGGAGGGTAGGACTCACACTCGCCTATTAGTAAGGTTAGGAGGCGAATGCTTGGCTCCTCCAGCATCCGCCACTTCAGGTGAGTGGTATTTTCGCGGACCACTCGCCCGGTGGGGTACAGAGGTGAAATTACCTGGGTACCCCCTGGAGGCCTGCAGATAGCCATTTTCGACAGCGGAGTTACGCTGTTGGCAGACCCAATTGGGCTGGGTATAGGGAAATGTGACAGCGGAGTTACGCAGTTGACAGACCAAGCTTGGAAATCTATAAATAGACCCGTGGGGGCACCTTTGGAGAGGACGTATTCTTCTAACTTTCTCCTCAGGCTTTTCTTAGGAATCTTTGAGTGTTCTCCAAGGTGCCCAAGCTTAGCATTGGCTTGGGAGGGGAAACAATCTTAGATCTTCCGGGTGTGTGGTGGGATCTCCTCGCTGTGATCTCGGTTCTATTCCTGAGTTTCTGAGTCTTTGATCTGGTGTGCTTGAGTCTTTGATCTGGTGTGCTAGCTCGAGGGAAGTAAGTGTGAGGCCACACTCTTTTTGGGACCCCAAACTCCATAAGAGGCCGATTTTCTGGTTTCAACATAACACATCTTTCTTAGATTGCACATTGTAGAGAAAGCCCAAAAACTTGTATGTATTACTTGTGTATGTAAATACAAAGAGAGAATACAAATATATAGGAGGAAGAGAGAGAAAATAAATCCTATACAAGATGTGGGACTAAAGAGAAGAGAGTAAAAATGGGCCCAAAAGATGGACCCAATACATGGGCTATTCTAACACTCCCCCGCAAGCTGGAGTGTACAAATCGTATGCACCAAGCTTGGACAAGCATTGATAGAAGAGTGCCTTGGGAAGAGCCTTTGTGAGTACATCCGCAACTTGTTCCGACCCTGGGACATGCTTTAGATCGAGCTTCTTTATTTGAACTTTTTCTCGAATGAAGTGACAATCGACTTCATTGCGCTTTGTTCTTTCGTGGAAGACTGGGTTCTTGGCGATATGTATAGCCGCTTGGCTGTCACAAAAGAGAAGAGCCGGTGACGATAATTTTACACCCAGATCAGTGAGAAGACTCTCAAGCCACGTCAGTTCTGATCCAACAGATGCCATTGCCCGGTATTCTGCCACAGCTGTTGATCGAGCAACGAACGCTTGTTTCTTGCTTCGCCATGTAACCAAATGTCCTCCAAAGTATGTGCAAAAACCACTAGTAGATCGCCGGTCATCAAGAGAAACAATATAATCAGCATCTGAGTATGCCACCAAAGTTGGAGCAGAAGGAGAAGTCCGGTAAACAAGTCCTTGACCAGGAGCTATTTTAAGGTACCTGAGAATACGTTCAACAGCCTGAAGATGAGATCTTCGAGGAGAGTGCATGTATCGACTGACAAGACCAACAACAAAAAAATATCTGGTCTGGTAGCCGTGAGATAGATCAATTTTCCAACGAGTCATCGATAATATTCAAGATTCTGGAGAAATAGATCCGAGTCAGATGCCCGAGCGCATAACTTGTGGTTTACATCCATAGTGGTATCACTTGGCTTACAGCCTGAAAGACCAGCATCATGAAGAAGGTCAAGACAGTACTTCCGTTGAGATAGAGTAAGCCCATCCGGTCGTCTGGTAATCTCAAGACCCAAAAAATATCGTAGAGGTCCCAGATCCTTTGTCTGAAAGACGGAGTTTAGATGTACTTTGACGACCAGTATCCCTTGTGAGTCATCTCCTGTAATGATGATATCGTCAACGTATACTAACAGAAGGACCGTCCCTGTTGGTCGGTGACGAGTAAACAACGTGAAGTCGGCCGAGCTTCGAGTAAAACCGATGTCACGAAGGACCTTACTGAATTTTTCAAACCATGCCCGTGAAGATTGTTTGAGACCATACAGAGCCTTTAGAAGGCGACAGACCTGAGACTCTCCCATGGTCTCAAACCCGGGTGGTTGTTGCATGTAGACCGTCTCCTGGAGATCCCCATTTAAGAATGCATTCTTGATATCCAGTTGAAATAGGGGCCACTGACGATGAACAGCGACAGAGATGAGGACGCGAACGGTATTGAGTTTGGCGAGCAGAGAGAAAATTTCCTCATAGTCGAGTCCCTGTTGCTGGGTCAAACCACGAGCCACAAGACGAGCCTTCAGACGGTCAATTGTCCCGTCAAGCAGCATGTTTGATGATAAAGACCCACTTACACCCAACCAGTTTCTGACCCGGAGGAAGGGACACGACGGTCCATGTTTGGTTAGCCCAGAGAGCAGACATTTCTTCCTCTATGGCTGCCCGCCAGCCGGGATGTTTAAGCGACTTCTGCACAAAGTTAGGAACAACAATCGAAGAGAGAGAAGTAGCAAATGTGTGCATAAGGGGAGAGAGGCGATGAAGAGAGACGTAGTTGGCCGGAGGATGAGCAGTGGAAGGCGGTAACTGATCAGAAGGACGTGGAGTATCTGTGGTAGAGGTCGTCTGCAGAGGGGAAACAGAACTGGGAGGGCGACAAGTGTAAACACAGATAACGGGTGGTTTGGAGGTAGCAAGAGCCGGTGCAGGGGAAACCGACGAAGGTGGTGTAGTAGCGGGAATAACAGGACGTGAGATGGATGGCGGGAGAGGAGTTGGTGGTAGATCAGCAGGTAAAGGAGCAAAAAAAACTGTTGTTCTTCCCGGAAGGTAACGTGAGCAGAAACAGAGATCTTTCGAGTAACTAGAGAGTAACAGACATAACCCTTCTGGGTGCTCGAATAGCCGACATAGATGTGTTTAGTTGCCCGGGGATCCAACTTATCCGAGGAGGGCCCCAGACGGTGGACGTAGCAGATGCTGCCAAAGACACGAGGCGGGAGAGTAAAAGCCGGAGTGAAGGGAAACAATAGGCTAAATGGAGTAGCATAATTGAGGATGGAGGAAGGGAGACGGTTGATGAGGAAGCAGACGGTCGATACCGCAAAGTTCCTATACGGCTTGGGAACATGCATTTGAAGCATGAGGGAACGGGCTACATCTAGTGAGTGACGGTTCTTCCTTTCGGCAACACCGTTTTGCTGGGGCGTGTAAGCACATGAGGTTTGATGAAAAATCCCGAATTCAGAACACAAAGCGGTAAATTCGTGGCTGGTGTACTCACGAGCATTGTCGGTGCGTAGTATTTTGAGTGTGGTGTGGAATTGCGTACGGGTCTCGAGGATAAATGCCCGGAAAACACGGAGAAGCTCGGAGCGATCAAGAAGTAAGTAGAGCCACGTAGTGCGAGAGTAATCATCAATAAATGTGATAAAATAGCGAAAGCCACAAATACTGGTAATCTTAAAAGGGCGCCAAACATCATAATGTACTAAATCAAAGGGAGCAGCGCTCCGAGTACAATGTGAAGGAAAAGAAGAACGCGGCTGCTTGCCGAGGATACATGAGTCACACAGAAAAGGAGTAAAAGATACATCTGGAAGAGCCCGCTGGAGGACTGGCAGAGGGGCATGCCCAAGGCGACGATGCCATGCCGTGGAAGAAACAGAAGACAGAATGGTGGGAGATTCGTCGAGAAGGTAGAGCCCGTTCCGCAGCTGGCCTTTACCAATGGTAGTCTGCGTCCGCCGATCCTGTATAACAAAGGAAGAGGAGGTGAATATAACAGAATAATCAAGATCACTCGTAAGACGTCCAATAGAGAGTAAATTAAGCGGTGAACTCGGAACATGAAGAGCCGAGCGAAGGGAGATCGACGGGTTGAGAGAAAGATCTGCCGAGCCGGAGACGGGAACCATCGCCCCATTGGCCACAATGATAGACTTCGGATAAGGAGAATCCGAGTACTGGGCAGGCTGTTGCGAAGTAATGTGATGAGTGACACCAGAGTCCACAATCTAGCCCAGGCTGGTGGATAGACAAGCAGTACCTGTGTTGGAGACGGAGGCGACGGAGGTAGATGGTGGGTTGAGCAGACCCTGAAGATGCTGGAGCTGAAGACGGACGGTCTCAAGATCAGGAGGACTGGCGTCAGTAACAGCAGATGCCGTCAGACGAGGAGGATAACCAATTTTCTTGTAGCAGATCGCCTCAAGATGACCATCTTTCCCGCAGAAGGAACACTTCGGCCGACCCCGGCCACCACGGCCACGGCCTCGAGAGCCCGAACGTCCCCCCGAGCAGAAGTAGGAGGGGATGGTAGGAGCGGAGGGGCCTGCTGAAGAAGGGCTAGGGGAGGAGCAGAAGTATCCAGAGGAGGTGATACACGGAGAATCATGGAGCATACATCAGAGAAAGATGGTGTGGTGTGAGCAGCCAGGACCTGAGCACGAAGGCTCTGAAGGTGAGATGGAAGACGGGCCATTATGATGACAATGCATGCGGCTTCCTTCTGAGCGCGCTGAGCAGCATGATCATTGGTGGGCGGCTGATGCTGGATACAAGCTTCAGCAAGAGTTTTAGCCCGAGCGACAAACGAGGTCATATCCGAAGCCCCGCCAGTGTCGAGAGTAAAGAGGTCAGTGAGTATGTCGTAGAAATGCTGAAGGCTGTCGCGGCCTGAGTATAAGGAATGCAGCTCATCCCACATAGCCTTGGCGGTGTCGTGGTACATAGCCATCTGATAAGGCTCACCATCCCATGAATTTAGGATCCATGTCTGAACGCGGCCATCATTCCGGAGTCAATCATCGGTAAGAGGAGACGGAGGTGCCTGAGTAAGGTGAGGCAGAAGACCCTTGGCCTGAAGAACCCGTCGAACTGAGTGCACCCAAGGAATAAAGTTTTTCTTGCCAGAAAGAGAGATGTAGTGATCCTTAGCTCGTCATGGACTTCAACAGAGCAAACCGGGCGGTCTGTAGGACAGGCTGGGCGGTCAATAGGCGGACTGGCTGCCGAGCCAGTGGAGTTACCCGAAGAACTCATAGAGGCAGACCGCAGAACCAGATCACCGAGGGAGACCGCCGCGAGAAGAGCAGGAGGTCGTACGACAAGGCCGCATCGGGAAGGACTGGAGACCGCGGCCAAAAATGCGGAAAAGGCACTTGTCCGCACGGTCACGCCGGACACCAGCGATTAGTCAGATCACGACCAAAATGCGGAAAGAGAGGAGTCCGCACGGTCTAGGTAAACACAACAGCGGTCAGAACACAAGAAGCAGTCCGCAGCGGACAGGAGCAGTCCGCAAGAAGAGAGAGAGACTGCAGCGGACAGGAGCAGTCCGCAAGAGAGAGGAGTCCGCGAGTAAGAGAAGAGGCAGATCGCAGCGAGCTGAACACAGGCCGCGGCGAGCTGGAGCAGTCCGCCAGATGAATAACAACGACCAAGAACAGTTTGCGAGCAGGGAGCCCGCAACGGACAACAGAGAACAAGCGGGCTGCAGAGAACGAGGGAGAAGTGGTCCCCACAGATCGGGGAGAGAAATGACTATAAGAAGCCGGGGGAGGGGGGGTGGAACCACGGGAGGAAGGGAAAATCCGGAGGCAACGAAATAGAAGCGGACAGAGAGGAGCAGGCCGCGGGAGGCAGGCCACTGAAGATCAACAGAGGCGGACAAAAAAGGGGAGGCCGCAGCGGACAGAGACAAGCCGCGCAGACAGGAAGAGCAGGAGAAAACCGCGACCAAAATGCGGGAAACGAACAACCCGCACGGTCTGGCGGAGCACGACAACGGTCTGAGGTGAAAGACACCGCGTGTAGAAAGACTCAAGCGGTAGAGCAGGCAGGTCGCGGCGAGCTGGAACAGGTCGCGGGTAGGACAAGGCAGTGGATAGAAGAGCAACGGATAAGAAGAGCCCACTCCCTCATGCTTCAAATGCATGTTAGAGAAAGCCATAAGAAGAACCTCGCTTTGACACCATGTAGAGAAAGCCCAAAAACTTGTATGTATTACTTGTGTATGTAAATACAAGGAGAGAATACAAATATATAGGAGGAAGAGAGAGAGAATAAATCTTATACAAGATATGTGACTAAAGAGAAGAGAGTTAAAATGAGCCCAAAAGATGGGCCCAATACATGGGCTATTCTAACACACATAAATCACAAATCATCTCTTGCGTAGATGGAAATATTGTATGCAGACCGACTTTGCATAGAGTTTCCGCGCCCCCCTTGGCATCTCCACAGCCTTACGGACTCCTCAGTGACAACTAGTCCTTCTGAAAGCCCAAATGCAGAGAACTATTTCGGTGATGGAATTGCATCAACTCCACTGTCCAAGTCTGCAAACTGCAACAACTCTCTTCATTAGGCTCTAATTACTTGTGTAAGTTCTAATATTGGAAGTCTACTTCACATTGTGTTTGTTACGCCCCCGGACGGATCCGAAGGCGACAACGGGGCTGAACCAACTGGTTCAGCCCCCACTTTCTAAAAGGCGGCCTTCGGGGGCTGAACCCACCCGGTTCAGCCCCAATTGGGGCCGGCCGGCCCCCTTGGCCGGCCGGCCTTGGTCCGGGTATAAATGTACCCGGATCCTCTATTGGAAGGATCATGCAAGTATTATCAAAGGTAATTCTCTAACCTCCTCTCAAACCCTAGAAATCTCTCCTTCTCCCTCAAATCTCATCTAGTTCCTAACATTTGGTATCAGAGGATTCTTCCTCCCTCAAATTTTTTTCGTTCCGGCTCGCATCCAGGCTTCGTTCCACCCGACTTCGTCGGTCGACCCCGCATCTGTTGATCCCGATCCCGATCGTCGAATCCCGCATTTGCTGCCTCCGCATCGACCGCCGCGTTGCTGCCTCCGTCGATCCCGATCGTCGAATCCCGGCGTCGACCGCCGCATCTGTTGCCGACTGCCGCATCGCTCCCGATCGTCGACTCCTGCGTCGATCCTACTGCCGACTGCCGGTTGCTGCATCTGATTGCGGCTCCTGCGTCGATCCTACTGCCGACTGCCGGGTGCTGCATCTGATTGCGGCATCCAGAGGACACCGCCTCCACTTTTTTGCATCCTCCGCCGACGGCCGCATCTGTTTCGGGTTGCTGCATCTGATTGTCGCTCCGGTTGCTGCATTTGTTGCCATTCGCGCACGCCCCGGGGTTCCACCATGGTGACTCGCACCCAAGAAGACTCCAATCGGCTCGCACATCTCGAAGAAAACTACACCGGGCTGACTGCCACCGTGGCAGCCCTCGCCGATAAGTTAACAGCATCGGAACAACGTCTCGAAGAGAAATTGGACGCCCGCATGGACGAGCTTAAAAATATGTTAACCCAACACCTTAAAGGAAAAGCTGTTGTGGGCGAGGCCAACGCAGTCCAGCTTCCCCTCCCTACTCCAGCATCGGGGCACGACGATCGGGCTTCTAGCCTCAATGGGGGGCTTGACATTGACAGTGGAAGGGTAGGAGGCTCACGGCGACCACAAGCTTGGTCCGAGGCAACCCAGTTTGGCGGCATCGCCGCGTCTGCCTTGGATTTTCCTCCTTACCGTGAAGACCTCCAGGAGGACCAACGACCCAACGGGATCGGGTGCCCACCTCGTGATGGGCTCCTCCCTATTCCAGGAGAACCCGGACACGTCGCGGGCGGAAAGGGGAGGAGGCAGATGGGAGTTTAGGCCGCCAGTCTTGGGGAACCCCTATGGAAGGGATTGGGGGTACCCACACGTGGCCGCTGATCGACGACAACCGCTTGGACACGGGCAAGAGTACGGAGGACCCGGGCACCAACTACCACGCGCCTATCTACCGCCGAAGGTTACCCGTATGAACTACCCCAAGTTCAAAGGAGGAGATGCACTCGAATGGGTCCAAAAGGCAGAGTTATTTTACAGTTATCAGGAGATACCAGAGGCACAATGGGTAAGGTTGACGTCCTTCCACCTTGAAGAGGACGCATACCAGTGGACCCAATGGTTCCTCCGGGGACGGGATCACGCGCCATGACACGAGTTTGTCGACGGATTCATCGCCCGCTTTGGTCCACTTGAGTATGAAGACTTCGAGGCTCTTCTTCAGAAATTGCGTCAGAAAGGGACGGTGATGGAGTATCGAACCGAGTTTGAACGGTTGGCCAACCGGGTGCAGTGGGGCGAGAGGACATTAACAAGTTGTTTTATTTCCGGCTTGCAAGAGGACATCCGAGATGAGGTGCATGCCTATCTACCGCGCAGTTTGACACACACTATCAACTTGGCCCGGATTCAAGAAGAGCGTATCCATCGACAGAAGTCCAGGGGAGACACTCCGAGGAACGTTACACACCTTCCCGACACCAAAAAGGCTCACACAGCTCCCGAACGGGCGACGCTGAAGAAATTGACTTGGACAGAGCTACAGGCTTAGGAAGGAACAGGATTGTGCTTCAACTGCGATGAGAAATTTACCCCAGGCCACAAA
Source organism: Platanthera guangdongensis (assembly GCA_039583875.1). NCBI lineage: Eukaryota > Viridiplantae > Streptophyta > Magnoliopsida > Asparagales > Orchidaceae > Platanthera > Platanthera guangdongensis. Next base: position 14,574,804 of record CM077147.1, on the reverse strand, counting down.
TGTCAGAGGATCCAGGTTTACATGTTGCAGGAAGGTCCGCTGCCGGATGTAGACGGAGGGGAACAGGAGCACATTCTGGATACAATCGAGTACGGGGTATCTTCCCTTACCATGGCGGGAGACTCCGCTCCGAACACTATGAGTATTGCGGGGCGGATTGGCCAACAGCAGGTGACCTTTCTGTTTGACAGTGGGAGTACACATAACTTCATTAGCCCGACGGTGGCACAGACATTGGGGCTAGAGATCATCAAGGATGCCGCTTCCCAGGTTGTGGTGGCCTGTGGCCACGAGCTGCAGTGCGCAGGGGTGCTTCGGGACGTGGAAATCAGTGTGCAGGGATACACCGACAACATGGATGTCTACTTATTGCCCATCCAGGGGCCAGATGTGATTCTGGGGGCCCAGTGGTTGCGACAGCTGGGTAGGGTGACTCTGGATTGGGAGAAGTTCACTATGGAGTTTGCTAAGGGTGGGAGAGAGTACTGTCTGCAGGGAATCAACATCTCACCAGTGCCGGGGGGCTCTCTTTGCTGTTTGGAGAGGCTGCAGGGACACGGGCATGACGTGGCTTGGGTAGACCTGAGCGGACGGATGGAGCCACCAGATTCCCACCTTGAGGACAAGCTGGGTCTTGATGGGGGCGGGGAATGTTACGCCCCCGGACGGATCCGAAGGCGACAACGGGGCTGAACCAACTGGTTCAGCCCCCACTTTCTAAAAGGCGGCCTTCGGGGGCTGAACCCACCCGGTTCAGCCCCAATTGGGGCCGGCCGGCCCCCTTGGCCGGCCGGCCTTGGTCCGGGTATAAATGTACCCGGATCCTCTATTGGAAGGATCATGCAAGTATTATCAAAGGTAATTCTCTAACCTCCTCTCAAACCCTAGAAATCTCTCCTTCTCCCTCAAATCTCATCTAGTTCCTAACAGTGTTGAATACTTGTTGAATTGTATATGATTTGGATATTAATTGGTGAAAATTTACTTGATTTCTAAAATTGGTTGAAAGATTTATTCACCAAGTGTTTGATTAAAGTAATCTTACTTTAATTCTCATTAGAACATGCTCTTTGTTTCTAACACGTAACCTCTATCGTGCATGTTTGCATTGCCTAAATTAATTTCAGAATTTGTTTCAATTACTCGTCGGATAATTACCTGAGCATTACATCATTTAGATCCCTCCACGACTACATTTGTATTTATCCGTTAGAGTTTCGTTAGTGCACATACACACACTTTACATATGTTCTGCATCACTTAAGTTTATGAAAACAAGTCAATCAGAAGATGTGTTTACACCAGCATATTTTCCATATGTTTGATACTGGAGTGGAACATGACCTAATATTATTACATAAATGATAAACTAAGGAGGTTACAAATTGCCAAACTTAAGAGTTCAGTAATGCCATGTTAATAGCCAAAGCTTAACAGCTGGTCAGTTTTCTTCAATGTCTCCATGTCACTTTCTATTACTTCAGATGGAAATGGTAATGATTTCACATAAGGTGCCCATATTCATTATTTACGGAGCTACATTGTATTTAACTTCTTTCATGTGATGAATGTATGTACTCTAATGATATCCGTTTTTAAATCTGAACTTTGGAGTGCTGAAATCATTTGTTTTCTTTTAATTTGTTAACATAATATATGTCATTTACTTTCAGTTTCTAGAGAAAATACACATTCCATTTTTTTGTTTTCTTCAACAACACTTGATACCGTTAAGTGCTTTAATATTATGTATACTACTCTCCTGGGGTTGAAGAATTTATATCTGATACATTTGTTCTCTAGTTTTTTTTGTTTTCTGGCTCCTTTATTTTGTCCCAAGTCTCCAACTAACAAAATCCTAAAATAAACCATTCTATGCCGGTCCTAAGCCTTGATGAAAAAGGGTGGGGGTTGTGTTAGGTATACAACAAACACAAAATTTAGTCACTCTTATGAATTTGAATCATTTGAGAAATTGTGCAAAAGCTAGGTTGTTCCCCTTAAGGAACGCGTTGTATTGTTCGAATGCGACGTCTTGACAAGGACTGCCACATCCCCAAGACTTGGGTATAATGTTAAATATGCAAGAGTCTTTATCGTTTGATCCGAATGCAGCGTCTTGACAATGACCGTTGCATCTCCAAGAGTACTTGAGTATAGTGTTAAATAAGCAAAAGTTTTGACATATTAGACGTCCTATGAAAGTATATTGTTGAATTTGTAACCGTCTTAGGTTTGGATGTTGAAATATATGTATGATAACGAGAAAAATGATGGATGTAGTGAATATGATGATTAAGAAAAGGATATATATCTTATGTTCGCAAGAGATTATATGAGTGTCTGAGAAAATTATATTTTTAGATAATTCAGATCTTAAATTATGGTACATAAGAAAAAATAAAACAAGCAATGAAGTAGATATTATTGTGGACACTACTTGGAGAAATCAATGCTTATGTGGCGTAAGTAGGATTAAATGAAGCTATTAAATTGTAATTTTGGAAAAAAAATAGATGCTTTAGTAAGAGAAATCCCACACAGAGAGAAGATTTTTATAGGAGGAGATTTAAATGGACATATAAGGAAGAAAAATATAGATTATACAACTGTTCATGGAGGATTTGAGTATGGAGAAAAAAATGAAGAAAGAAGAACTATTTTAGTTTTTGCCGTAACACAAGAGTTAATTGTGACAAATACACTTTTCATGAAAAGGAAAAAACATTTAATTATGTTTAAAAGCGTAACAAATAAGTCACAAATTGATTATTTAATTACTCGCAAAATAGATAAAATGATTTGTAAGAATTGCAAAATTATATTAGGAAAAAGTTTGACAACACAACATAAGTTAGTGGTGTCAGACGTTCAAATTAAATATAATGAATTTAAGAGAAATACAAAAGTGCTGTCAAAAATTCAGTGACGAAACTTGAAGATGGAAAAACAGGTTGCTTTCAAGATAATTATTATGGAACAACTAGTTGATGATCCTTTTGTTGATCATAGTGTCTCCTAAGTAGTTATGTCTTCACATTTAAGGATAAGTAGAAAGAATGTACTTGAAGAATCTAAAGGTCGTGCACCCACAAATAAAGAATCTTGGTGGTGGAAATAAGAAGTGCAAGTCAAAGCGAGGGCAAAAAGTGTCAGCTATAAAACACCCTACGCTTGTAGGATTGATGGAACTTGACAAGGTATAATGTCGTCAAGAAAGAACTAAACATGCAATAAGTAAAACAAAAAGTCAAACTTATGAAAATTTTTATAAGCGACTAGATATCAAAGATGAAGAACATGCTATATATAAAATAGATTGAGCTAGAGAGAGGAAGACAAAAGATTTAAGTCAATTTTAATGCTTAAATGATGAAACATATACAGTTTTGACGGATGCTGTGATTATTAAAGAGCGATGAAAAAAATATTTTTATTAACTCTATAATGAAACAAAAGACAATAAACAGAACTTGAAAGAGTTAAGTAAATCGGAGTATAGGAACATAAAGTTTTATCGTAAAATTCTAGATGATGCTCTAAAGAAAATAAAAAGTGAAAAGACGGTTGGGCCAGACGATATACCCATCAAAGTATAAAAATGTCTAGAGAAAGAATGAATTTTGTGGCTTATATGTTTCTTTAATAAAATACTGAAGTTAAAGAGGATGTCAGACCAATGGAGATATGAGTGCAACTCAGATCAGTTCGGTTCAGTTCTACCAAAAATAAAAAAATCGACCCGTATAAGTTCAGTTTCAAATTTTTCGAACCAGAACCAAACCATGGGCCTAAAGCATATAACCAGATCCGAACCATTCAATTCGGTTCGGTTCCGTTTCGGTTCTTGGTTCTGCCAATGTCTCAAAATAATTGAAAAAAATTTGCCTTTTCAACACATGATTTGCATAAGAATAAAGGAGATATACAAAACTGTGTTAATTACAGAGGAATTAAATTAATGAGTCATACCATGAAACTATGAGAACAAGTAATAAAAAGAAGAGTACGACGAGAGATTAACAACTTGAAGAATTAATTTGGATTTATGCCAGGGAGGTCGACCATGAATGCTATACATCTCTTGAGGAGATTCATTGATAACTATCAAAAAAGAAAACAAGATTTGAATATGCTGTTTATCGATCTTGAGAAGGCTTATGATAGGGTTCCAAGAGAGATCTTATGGACAGTCTTAAAAAAGAAATGTGTAATTATATTATAATTCATGCATTGACATTATCAAAGATATGCATATAAATTCAGTGACAAAGGTGAGGACATCTGGAGGATTAACACATGAATTCTCTCTCATTGTTGGTTTACATCAAGGTTTAGCTTTAGGTCCTTATCTCTTTACCCTCATCTTAGATGAGTGGAAATCAAGTCGTATTATTTCTAGTCTATTGTATTCTACCCATAAGGGTAGTTTTGTCCTTTGTATTTGTATTTTGTCTCCCTTCATATATATGTGTGGGGAGCTTTCAATCATAATCAAGCCTTTTATTTTCTTTACTTGGTATCAGAGCCGGAACTCCCCGAACCCTAATCCTCTTCGCTCGACGCAGTCGCCCGCTCCTTCTTCCTTGCCTTTCGTCGCTCGGCCGCTCCCCCGATCCCGTTTTGGTCGCCACCTTCGCGCATGGCGACCGACGACCCTCTCGCGGGCAGCGGTGCATGCTAAAGGAGTCGGCCGTCTCCTCATGAAGCATCACACATCTTCGGCTGCCTGCGCTCCCTTCCTCTGCTGCCCGACATCGCCGCTATTCGCGTCGACAACGACATCCAGCCGCGTTTTTTTTCCTTGCTGCCGCTGCCGCTCTGCCTCACCTCCAGCCACGCGTCTGCCTGCCGCTGCTTCCGCATCGCACGGTCGACATCGACATCCTGCCACGACTACATGCTGCCGCTGCCGCTCTGCCTCACCTCCAGCCGTGCTACCTGCTGCTGCTCTCGCTCTGCCGCACCTCCAGCCGCACTTCTTTGCTGGTCTTTGATTGTTCTCTGCGCTACATCTCCCCCGATGTCTTCTGATCGTTCCTGTTGTCAAAGTAATCTTACTCTCTCCTTGTGGGATTAGCTCGTTGTCCTTTTCTCGCTGGCTGCTCATTCGTCATGGATGATTCCTCAACAACGGTTGATTCCACCTCCCCGGTGGTTATGGCTCCCCCGATGGGTGAACCTCAGCGGCCCTCTGGCCATACTGGCTTCTTGAAAATTACCACGGTTCCACTGGATGGAATGAACTACCTCGAATGGTCTCGTGCAGCTCAACATGTTATCCACAGTCACCAGTTGTTTGGGTACATTGATGGAACTAAGGTGGCACCATCTAGGGCCGATGCTTCCTGGCCGCGATGAGATTCAGAAAATTCTCTGGTGGTATCCTGGCTTCTCCATTCTATGTCCCCCAAGGTATACCACAGTTATATGTTAATGGACTCAGCTTACGAGATTTGGACTCGTGCCCGGGAGACCTATTCTCAGATTGGAAACTCCACTCAAGTTTATGAGCTCACCCGCCGTATGTTGGAGCTACGACAGGGATCTATGACAGTGTCCACCTACTACTCCGAGTTCGAGTGCATATCTCAGGAGTTGGATTACTTTGACCAGTTCACTCCTGCCTGCACTGCCGATGCAGTCCTGTTGCAGAAGTGTGACGAACGATTCCGCCTACATGTGTTCTTGATGGGTTTAGGAATGAAGCTAGATATGGTTCGCACCAATATTCTTCATCGGTCTCCTCTTCCATCTCTTCGTGAGGCCTTCAGTATGATTCTTGGCAATGAAGATCGTCGTCGTTCTCTCAGCAATACGACTCTTCTTCCTGACCGTTCTGCCTTTACAAGTACTGGACGTGGTGGTTCCAGTCATACCAGCACGATTCTCACGTGCGCTCATTGTGGTCGCCGGGGTCATTCTCGTGAAGTGTGCTTCAAGCTTCATCCTCACCTTGCTCCACCTGGATATGTCCGTTGCCGTGGACGTGGTCGTGACTCTGGACGTGGAGGATCTCGCCCGACTGGTACCCGCTCTCATGATGCTGCTTATTCCACAGAGATGCAGGAGGGTCATCATAGCCAGCCCCTGAATCACCTCACTACATCATAATTGGATGCTCTACGACGCCTGCTTCACTCTCAGTCTGATCCGACTCCCATTGGTACTTCTTCATTGTTTGCTACTGCTGCGATGCCCAGTGCCCATGCCGCTATGCCTCCCCCGTCTGAGTGGTTCATCGACTCCGGAGCCACTGATCATATGACCGTGTCCTTTACAGGTTTTTCCTCCTACACTCCCTTGTCTGGTAAGGACAAGGTAGTCTCTGCTAATGGTACCTTGTCTCCTATTGCTGGCAAGGGGTTTTTTCATGTTCCTCTTCTCTTTCTCTCTCTTCCGTCTTGCATGTCCCTTTCTTTCCCCGCAGTTTACTTTCTATTAGCAATCTTACTAAATCTCTTAACTGTTCTGTAACCTTTTTCTCTGATTCTTGTATCTTTCAGGAACTGGGTACGAAGCGGATACTTGGCAGTGGTAGGAATCGTGGTGGTCTGTACTACCTGGATACTACACCATCATCCCTTGCTCTTTCCTCTTTGGCTGCTACTGCTACTGCTACTGACGCTCGCCGCTGACACTTGCGTCTTGGTCATCCGTCTACTGTTTATCTCCAGAAACTCTTTCCTGCTTTATCTCAGTTTATTCCTAGTTTAAAATGTGATGTATGTGTAATGTCTAAACATGTTCGTCATTCGACATCCCATGTATCTTCTCCTAGTAGTACACCTTTTGCTGTTATACATTCTGATGTCTGGGGACCTTCCCAATTATGTCTTTAACTGGTTATAGATGGTTTGTTACCTTTATTGATTGCTTTTCTCGTATTACGTGTGTTTATCTTTTGAAGAAGAAAGGAGAAGTTGCTTCTGTTTTTCAAACATTTCATAAGATGATACAAACACAGTTCAATGATACAATTCGTGTTCTTCGAAGCGACAATGGGGGGAATATGATGATCGTGGTGTTTTTGGGGCCTATCTCTCGAGCAATGACATCCTCCACCAAACCACGTGTGTCTATACTTCCACCCAAAATGGTGTGGCCGAACGGAAAAACAGGCATCTTCTTGATGTTGCCCGTTGTCTCCTCACCACCATGAACCTTCCGAAACCCTATTGAGGGTGATGCCATCATGACAGCCACTCATCTTATCAACCGCCTCCCTTCTCAGGTTCTCGAGTATGCTACCCCTCTCGCGCGCCTTTGTTCTATGACAGTTGTTCATACCTCTTCGCTTCCACCCCGCGTGTTTGGGTGTGTCTGTTTCGTGCATGTTCATCAGCCACTCCATGACAAGCTCGATCCACGAGCTCTCCGTTGTGTTTTCCTTGGCTATTCTACCACCACCAAGGGGTATAGGTGCTATCACCCACCCTCTAGACATACTTACTGTACCATGGATGTGACGTTTCACGAAGATGAATCATATTACTTAGCTTCGACTCCTTCTTCTCGTTAGGGGGAGGAAGATAATGATGTTAGTGGTGTTGCTCCTCTTCCTGTTATCCCCCCTACGCGTAGTAGCACTCCCACTTCCACTATGCCATCCACTACACATATCTCTCCTACTTCCACTATGCCATCCACTACAGATATCTCTCATATACCCTTCTCTCATCATCCATCTCTCATCACGCCGCTATCTCATGTTTATCATCGTCGAAAAACAGGTGAACAACCCGTCATTGTTCCGCCGCTGCCAATGCTGCCTTTGGACTCAGATCCTGATGCTGATTTACATATTCCTATTGCTCAACTAAGAGGTAAGTCCCGGTGTACCGAACACCCCATTTCTAACCATGTTACTTATAATCACCTCTCTAAGCCTCACCAGTCTTTTATATCCTCTTTGTCCGAGATTTCTATTCCTAAGACATGACAGGAGGCACTTGACATTCCAGTATGGGCTCAAGCAATGAAGGAAGAAATGTCCGCTTTGGAGAAGAATCACACATGGGATGTCACCCCTCTTCCTCCTGGCAAGAAACCCATTGGTTCAAGATGGGTCTTCTCTGTCAAGCAGAATCCAGATGGGAAAGTCGAGCGCTATAAAGCTCGGTTGGTTGCTCGTGGTTATACCCAGACTCAGGGGATTGATTAACAAGAGACCTTTGCACCAGTTGCAAAGATGGACTCTATTCGTGTGATCATATCATGTGCTGTGATTTTAGACTGAGAGCTTCATCAACTGGACGTCAAAAATGCATTCTTGCACGGGGACCTCGAGGAAGAGGTGCACATGGTCTTTCCTCCAGGCTTTGTGAGTAAGGGACAAGAGAGCCTTGTTTGTCGCTTACGAAAGTCCTTGTATGGGCTGAAGCAGTCCCCGAGGGCATGGTTCGGTAGATTCCACAAGGCCATGATCCAGTTTGGCTACAAGCAGGGACACTCTGATCATACTCTATTTGTCAGGAGGAATGAAAAGAAAATCGTTGTTCTGATTGTCTATGTTGATGATATTGTGATCACAGGAAATGACACAGATGAAATCTCCAAATTGAAGGCCCGTCTCTCAGCTGAGTTCGAAGTAAAAGACCTGGGAAGGCTACGCTACTTCCTAGGAATTGAAGTAACCCGTTCTGACGAAGGTATTTTTATCTCCCAACGCAAGTATGTGTTGGACCTGCTAACGGAGACCAGTCTGCTCGGTTGTGCCCCTGCAAACACTCCTATGGAGGAGAACCATAAGATTGATGAGGATAGCAATGGTGATCGTACTGATCCCTCCAGTTATCAAAGATTGGTGGGAAAACTCTTATATCTCTCGCATACTCGCCCCGACATTACATATGCTGTTGGGATCCTGAGTAGATACATGCATGCTCCAAGAGTCAGACACCAGGAGGCAGCTTACCGTATCCTCCGGTATTTGAAGAAGTCCACAGGACGGGGGCTAATGTTCTCTAAGAACAATCACTTGCGGATCGATGTTTTCACTGACGCAGACTGGGCTGGATGCCACGATGACCGGAAATCTACAACAGGCTATTGTACATTCATTGGAGGAAACCTGGTCACATGGCGTAGTAAGAAACAGAATGTGGTGGCCAGATCAAGTGTCGAGGCTGAGTACCGGGCAATGTCCCAAGGCCTCTGTGAAGGCCTGTGGTTGCGTACCCTACTGCATGATCTTGGGCTTCAGAAGGAAGCTCCCATATCCGTGTACTGCGATAACAAAGCTGCCATCAACATAGCACACAATCCAGTTCGACATGACGGACTAAGCACGTTGAAGTGGATCGCCATTTCATCAAAGATCATCTTGAAAAAGGAAACTTAGTCACATCCTTCGTGCACTCTAGAGATCAGTTGGCTGACATCTTCACCAAGAGTCTAGGTTCTGATGTCTTCACTGATGACACTCATAAGCTCGGAATGACGGATATCTACCATTCGACTTGAGGGGGAGAGTTGAAATCAAGTCGTCTTATTTCTAGTCTATTGTATTCTACCCATAAGGGTAGTTTTGTCCTTTGTATTTGTATTTTGTCTCCCTTCATATATATGTGTGGGGAGCTTTCAATCATAATCAAGCCTTTTTTTCTCTCTACTAGATGAGCTCACCGAACAAATCCAACAAGCAATATCTTGGTGTTTATTGTTTGTGGATGATATCGTTTTGGTCTTTAAGACGCGCAAGAGACGAAACTTGAATCTTGGCGAGACACTTTAGAAAATAAGGGTTTTAGATTGAGCAGGGCAAAGACAGAGTATATGGAGCTTAAATTTAGCAGTGCAAGAAGATTGAATGACTTCGTTATTAAGTTGGGTGATCAAGATATTTTCCATAGTGAGTGCTTTAAATATCTTGGATTGATAGTTTAAAAAATGGAGGTGTTGATAAATATATGATACATAAAATCTATGCAGGTTGATTGAAGTGGAGAGGCGCGTTAGGGATCTTATGTGATCATAAAGTATCATTAAAACTTAAAGACAAGTTTTACCATACTGCAATTAGACCAACGATGCTCTATGGTTCTTAGTGTTGTGCAGTGAATTGTATACATGAGCAAAAAATGGGAGTTGCGGAGATGAGAATGCTTAGGTGGATGTGTTGACAGTGGACACACGAGACTGGATAAAATTTGGAATGAATGTATCAGGGATAATTTAGGAGTGGCACCAATTGCAGAGAAGATGCGAGTAGCTCGACTTAGATGGTTTCGACAACATACAAAGGGGACCATTAGAGGCAGTTGTTAGGCGTTGTGAAAGTTTAGTCACCAGACATGTTAAACGGGGGGAAGGGTAGGCCAATAAAGACTTGGAATGAAACTACGAGGAAAGACATGATGCACTTAGGCATTAGTGAGATTATGACTAAAGATAGGGCACAATGACGACAAAGGATCCATATAGCCGACCCCACTATAGTGGGATAAAGGCTTGAGTGTTGTTGTTGGTGTAACATAATCCTAAAATGATGTAAAATGTTTGTAAGTATGGAGATGACAGAAAATACTATGAGAAGAATTGTTTTATGTTTATTATGTTTAATGTCTTCTCTTTCCCATCATGGACAACATGTCTTATGATCAGATGTCAAATGATAACTATGGATTGGATTGGTCAGCCAAATACCTCGAGCACAAGAGGTAATGTGCCAATTATTAAAGCATAACAGGGTGAAGTGTAGTTAAGGTAATTGAAAGGTGGTGAAGTGCAATTTGTTTTTATTTCTAGATGTGTGTTATGTTTATCCTGTTATGAGTTGTTTCTGGATTATCATATTGGCATCATTCTTGTATTTTATGGTAGTTTTTTGAGCATAAAATGTGCTTATTTTGCATTTCCTTATGAAATTAGATTTCTTACCATTTTGTTTCATTTTGATTGCTGCTATAGTGCTATGCCCTAATTTAGATGTTCTAACTTACAGCAGTGGAGGTCTTATAGCTTATGCTGATGCAAAAACAGATCTTGGCGTGTCTTCATATCAACGACCTTCAAAGAAAAAGGTAGTAGTACTTGGTACTGGTTGGGGTGGCACTAGCTTTCTAAGGAACTTGGACAGCTCCCTTTATGATGTACAGGTCATATCACCACGCAACTATTTTACTTTTACCCCTTTACTACCAAGTGTGACTTCTGGAACAGTTGAAGCTCGCAGTATTGTTGAGCCAATTCGTAACATCATAAGAAAGGTTTGTTTGTTTTTTAAATTTCTTTTAAAGCAATTACTCCGTTCTATTTAATTTCATGTGTAGCTACCGTTGGAGAAACGAAATTAAAATATGTAATTTTTTTCGTATTTACACCTTTCGTAGTTATCTCTCTTGTATTGCTTACTCTTATATATTAGTAAGTCTAGGTATTGAATATAATTAAGTTCTGATTTCAACATGGTATCAGAGGTAACCTAAATTCAGTTGACCCCGACACTCGTACCGCTCCCCGCGCTCACTTGTGCTCTGTCTCGCCGACCCACCTCCTAGCGCTCGCTCGCTCGCGCTATGTTCCGCAACCAACATCCCAGTAGCTTATCACTCCTTTGTTCACAGTGCTTCTGCCATCCTGTCTCTTGCTCGCAGCCCATCACTCAGTCGTTTGCGCCGTTCGACAACAAGGGATGTTAGGAACATGGGGGTTTGATTACCTTGTTTTCGGCATCCGATTCTCCTTATTTATGAGGGGATGGTTCTTCCTCATTCCTATACGTGATTTGGTTTTGTTGGATGGTTCCATTGTCAGTATTGACTTCGTTTCCCTCTCTTTATATGAGAGGAAACCTAACTCCATACTTCTTTCCTTAATTTCAGCAAGGCTTTGATTTCTATTCTTTGTTTGCTATATATGAATGTTGGAATCAAGAATATTCTAGTTCCAAATATTTGGACCAAGGTATAGCCTAAGTTTATTGATCCCGCGGTCTAACCACACAGATCTGATGGCAAGAGCGAGCGAGAGAGAGAACTAGACTGTCTATAAACACGGCCTGTGTGCTGCAACGAGGAGGTTCCGCCACGTACCCAGAAGTCGAAAAGACCTTCCCCTCCAAAAACAAAGGGTTGTGCTACAGTACGAGGAAGACACGAGCTTGGCGAGTATGAAATGTAAGGGATCTCCACGTGCCCTTCTTGGTACCGCTGTGGTTCTATTTATAGACAAATCCGGGGGGGGGGGGTATGCATGCGGGAATACCCCACCCATGTGAAATACCTACCACGCTTCTTAATTAGCAACCTCGCCCACATGGCGACTTGGATGCTCGCCCATACTGGTGAGTTGCAATGAGTACTCGCCAATATTGGCAAGTTGCAATGGATACTCTCTCATACTGACGAGTTGCAATAGGCACTCGCTCATACTGGCGAGTTGCAATGGTTACTCACCCATACTGGCGAGTTGGAATGATTACTCGCCCTTTGACAAATACCCACCACTGTTCTCTTCCTTGAGAATGTTGAGCACTCTCCTGGCGAGGTTTGTGAATCGCCAGCCCTTCGGGATGCTGAGCTGAATGGTTTGCAAATAACTGTTTTCTTAGGCATTTCTGATCTTGATGAATTACGGGTTATACAATGAAAGTGCTGATTCTCCGCGTACTTCCTTCGGCAAAGGCGTTTCTTCTACTCCAATGTTTTATATGGGTCATAGCCTTGTAAATCATAACCACAAAACCCCTCAAATTACCACCATGAAATTGAATGACGCAAACTATCTCCCGTAGGCTCTCTCCATCACTCTTGCCCTAAAAGGTCGTCATGTGTTTGGATATGTTAGTGGAACATAACCACAAGGGAACTCGCACCAACATCATCATATTGATTGCAAAGAGAGTCCGGAAACTCTTTAGTGTTGTCATGACTTCTAAACTCTATGCTGGAACCCGTTTCCTGAAAATATTTGTTCTTAGATACTGCTGCCGACATCCGGAAGCATGTTGTGTCCACATATTTATGTCTGGGGAATTCCACTCAGATTTTTCAACCGCGACGACTGATATTTTTTCTGAGACAAGGCAATCGCCCTCCCTCAGCATATTACTTCAAATTTACCCAACTTTATCAGAATATGATCACTTCGATTCACTTACTCTTGTGTCACGCGAAGATGAACTGCTGGTTCAAGCTAGGCAAGATCGCGATCGGCTTTTTGAATTTCTTCATAGCTTGCATCGTGATTTTGATCTTGTTAGTGTTCAGATTCTTGGGCTTTCCCCCTTCCTTTTATATCAGAGGTTTATAATCTTATGCAACAAGAATTTAATCGCTGACAAACTTTACTTCCAGACACTGTCTCTGAGGGCTCAACTCTTGCTATTCAATTCAGCCATGGTGATTGTCCTATCCGCGACACTAGGCCAAAGTCCACGGAGAAGGACCATCTGATCTATGATTATTGTGGGAAGATCCGTCATACTTGGGACACATGCTTTAAGCTTTACGTCTTTCCTCCTCCAAGAGGAGGTCCTGCCCCTCGAGGAGGCCGTGTCTATGGATGCTTTCAGGTTCGGCCACCTCCATCTCGATCTGCGCATCTATCTGATTCCATGGATGACTCTTCCTTGTACAGTTGCCCAAATCCTATCAGTGTTTCTCATGCTCTTTTTGCTGAAGAAATATAGGCCTTCCGCCGCTTGATGCATGATCCTCCTCCCGAGCCATCTAGTTCACTCTCATCCTCTTATGCTCACCAAGGCCTTCTGGGTGCTTATTTTGCCACCACTCTCCCCTCTTCTCAGTGGATAATTGATTTTGGAGCCACAAATCACATGATTGGGTTTGCTATTGGTTTTGTGTCCTACACAATCTAGTGGGGACAAAGTGAGCATTTCTGATGAGCTCTTCTCTTCTATTACAGGGAAAGAATCCATACCCTGCTCCTCCCATACTCTCTCTTCTATTCTTCATGTTCCAAAGTTTTTTCGAAATCTTCTCTCTATTAGTCGCTTGACTAACTCTATGAACTGTTCCGTGATTTTTTTTCCACTTCTTGTATTTTTCAGGACCTGAAAACGAGGGCAGTGATTAGCTCTAGTAGACTGTGCGAAGGCCCTCATGTGTTTGATCCCTCCAGCTTTTACTCCCTCTAGCTTTATTCCTTCCAGCTTTGTTGCCCCATCAAAGGCTCTTCATGCAGACCAGTCTTCATATTTGGATTCCTGACATGGACTCCTAGGACATCTGTCTATTTTTACTATGAAAATTTCACTTCCTTCTATGTCAATCTTTTGCTTAATTCTTTCCATTGTGATGTGTGTGAACTCAGTAAACATCATCGTGCTTCTCTGCCTCATGTTTCACCGCCTAGTACCTTGCCTTTTGCCATTATTCATACTGATGTTTGGGGTTCTTGCCCAATTTTATCTATTTCTGGTTGTTACGGGTTTGTTACTTTCATAGATTGCTTTTCCCCTTGCACTTGGGTTTACTTGATGAAAAACAAAAGTGATGTGTTTCCTCTCTTTCAACGCCTCCATAAAATGATTGCTACCTTTAGAGTCTTGCACAACAACAATGGTCTTGAGTACATTGAATTTAGGTTTGAGAGTTACCTCAGTGACTTGGACATCATTCATCAAACCTCCCGTGTCTACATTATATTTGATATATATACTATTTGAATTTGTTTCCTAATATAAATGACTCATTTTTTAATCTACTTGTTATATTATTTTTTATTTTTATAACATATAATTATATTTAGTATACGTAAAAATAATTTTTGTTTATAAAACATAAAGATCCGATATTTTAAAATATCTCTGACATGTCTCCGACTTCTGACATCCGACATTAAAAAACTCAATCTGACATGTCGCCGACATCCGATATTTATAACATTGGTCTAACATCATTGCTCAGAATGGTGTCGCTGAGCATAAGAATCATCATCTTCTTGAGGTCGCTCCATGTCTTTTACTTAAGATGCACCTCCTCCTTAAATATTATTAGGGCGATGTGATTCTTACCGTCGATTACCTCATTAATCGCATGCTTACCTGCGCCCTTGATCATAAAACTCCTCCCGACACCCTTCATGTTACTCCCAGTTAAATTTCTCTTCGTATCTTTTGATGTGTGTGCTTTGTTCATGTGCATGACAATTCAAACTTGACTCCCGTGCTCTGCGGTGTGGCTTTATTGTGCATTCTCTAACCAAAAAAGATTATAAATGCTTTCATCTTGTGACCAAAAGGACATTTGTCACTATGGGTGTCATGTTTCGGGAATCTGAAGCTTATTATGTGGCCTAATTTTTGTGGGAGTCATTTATGGAAATGATCTCCTTCTCTTCCTCTACCAATTTCCCCTCATTTCAGCCTCATGGTCCTACTCCTACTATTCCCAATGATCGGTGATATCACCTCCTCCTTTGCAGGTTTATACTCAGAGACGTAAGGGTACAAATATACAGGCTTCATCCATGATACTTGATTCAACACTACATCCATCTCCTGACACTCAAGGAGGTAATTGTATTTCTACCCAACATCCTCTATCTCACTTTGTGACTTATGACTCTTTGTATCCTTTGCATAAAACATTTGTCACCTCTCTGTCCTCCATATAAATCCCCTCTTCTTGGCAAAAATTTCTTGGGCACCATCAACGGAAGGAAACAATGCTTGAGGAAATGATGGCTCTTGAAAAGAACTGTACGTGGGATCTGGTGCATCTTCCTCAAGGGAAGACTATGGTTGAGTGTAAGTGGATTTTCTCTGTGAATCAAAACTCCCAAGGACTTGTTGAATGATACAAGGCAAGATTGGTGGATAGAGGCTATACTCAGAAAACTGGGATTGACTATCAGGAAATCTTTACTCCTATAACAAATATGAACTCTTTTAGAATTCTGCTCTCTTATGTAACGTACAAAGGGTGAAATCTCAGTAAGTTAGACGTGAAGAATGCCTTCCTCCATGATAATTTAGAGGAGAAAGTCTATAGGTCCTTACCTCCTGGTCTTGCTCCATAAGGGTCGGGAGGTAGATTTGCAGGTCGAAAAAGACTCTATACGGCTTGAAACATTCTCCTCGAGTCTGGTTTGGGAGGTTCCGTGAAGCCATGATGACATTTGGTTATACACAGAACAATGCGGACCACACCTTATTTATAAAGCACCAACAAGGTAAATTGACCGCTCTTATCATATACGTGGATGATATTGTTATAACTGGGGATGACATGGAGGAGATACAAATCTGAATGCGAGACTAGCAAAGGAATTTGAGGTAAATGACCTTGGGAATCTTAAGTACTTCCCGGGAATTGAAGTTGTCAGATATAGGCATGAAATCTTCATTTCTCAGACATAGTATATCCTCACTAGAAACATCAGAGGGATAAGTGGGTGTAGACCTACAAACACTCCTATTGAGCTATGTTGTTAAATGTCGCTTAATGCTCAAGGATCACAAGGCTCAGAGGTTTGCGCCTTTATGTGCATAATTTGCCCTTTGGAATATAAAAAACACGCATGAATGAGATTTTTGTTGTATATATTTTTTCAAAAATAAAGAAAAAACAATGGAAGAACTCAGTAATTTTGATTGATTTAGTGTTTGTGAAAGATAAATGTGCATTGAGACTTAAATATGATGCAAGTGACCACATTAATTCTATTTTTAAGAGATATAAACGGTAACAATGAATGATTAATTAGTAGACTAAATGAAGAATTTGATCGAGAAGCTGAAATGATGTTAGATGCTGATTATTTAAAATGGCTATGGTTGCGCCTTGCCTTCGTCAGGCGCGCGCCTGCGTCTTGAGCCATCCCCATCTCTAACTGCCACCTCACTAACCACGACGACGTCATGCTCTTCGGAGCCAGCGATGCCTAAGCCGATGATTCCCTCATGCAAATCACCGTTATCTTCCCGACAACGACGACATGATCCGAGATTCCCCCTCCCACTACGACATCCGCACCCGCATTGACGACGATGACATCTCCATCTACGGCGCCTCCAACATTTGGATTGACCACATCTCCATGTCAAACTACGCCGAAGGCCTCATCGATGCCATCATGGGCTCCACCGTCATCACCATCTCCAACTGCCACCTCACCAACCACGACGACGTGATACACTTCAGAGCTAGCGACACCTACGCTGACGACGCCCTCATGCAGATCACCGCCGCCTTCAATCATATATATATACTATGAAGCACAAATACTTCCCTGAAGACAACGTGCCCATACCAGATATGTATCCGGTATCGGTACGTGCCCGATACTCGACGGATACACCTACGTGAACAAACTTGGACTTAACACATCATTCTGCATATTGTGATAGGAGCCTGTTTTTCTATAGTAAACAAAAGTTGGATCTATGCTAGGAAGCGTTTGTACGTCCAATTAAATTGTGTATCTGTATCGAGTATGTTTCTAGTACTGGTACGTTTCTGTTACAAGTATGTGTATTGAACGTGTTGATACGACACAAGTTATTAACAAAATGACTAACTTGTCTCTAGACTAACCGAAGATTGAAGATGTTGATCTTCAATAATAAAGAAGAAGAAAAAAAAGACTGGTGAGTAGATCTAAGTTTAATTTTATTTTCTTTGGTTAAACATATAAGATGTTAAATTTTGTAATATTTACGAATGCTTAATGTTTGAAAACTTCATGTTATGTTGCATTGCTTTGTGAACTTGTACTTCAAGTTATGATTTATGTTTGATGTTTAAATGTTTTGAGAACTATTTATTGTACTTGTGATATATATATATATATATATATATATATATATATTATATTTGTTATAATGTATTATGCCGTACTCGTATCCGCATTTTTTATCTTTTGTCGTACCTCCGTGCATGATACGTATCGTACCCGGTACCCGTACCGGTGCTTCCTAGTTTATATATATATATGTGTGTACAACGATGGTACTGTAGCAGCGAAAGCAAAAAAAGTATTTGACTGACTGACGGGTATTGTAGCAATGCGAATATTAGTATAGACATCCTGATTTGAATAACACATCTCCTTTTGTGCTCAACAATAGTGATGTAGAACATTTTTTGTTAACCAACTGTTTACTTGTGTTATTTGCTTTTGCTGTTTAGTAAGAAAACATGCTGGTTGGTTTCTTGTTTTGTAGAAAGGGGGTGAAATTAAATTCTGGGAAGCTGAGTGCTTCAAAATTGATCCATCAAACAAAAGAGTTCATTGTCGGTATACTTCTGCTAAGCATACTGGTGAGACGGATGAATTTCTTGTTGAATATGACTACCTAGTGATAGCAATTGGTGCCAAGGCAAATACATTTAACATTCCTGGTGTAGAGGATAACTGTCATTTTCTTAAGGTACGAAATGGTTTGTATTTAATACTCTTCTATCATGTTCAGAAAACTTAATTTTTGTATTGCAAAGGGATCAAAGTTTGGCTACATACACCATTGGGCTTTTGGTCTATTTTCAATCCAAAAGCTTAATCCCATGGGTTATGATTAAACACTTGGTTTTTCTTCGCCAATATATTTTTCACCCATCTGACGTGGGACTAAACCAGTACTTTTGCATGTCTTAAGAAATTGTTATGGTCTCAAAGCCATTATTGTTTCATTAGTATCTTTTATTATTAGTAGTTTGCTTAGTTTTAGATGATTAGAGTGTGCATTTAAGAGTAGTCTTGTATCCTATTTAAATGTAAGTTTGGGTCTTGTAATATATGAAAGAAGTTATTTCTCATTCCTTGTTTTGAGTAAGAGATTTTGGTAGCTCTCTTCTCCCGAGCAAGCACAACCTAGCCAGTCGTGGTTCTCGCTCCAAAGTATGCCCTCCATCCCTGACCACCACTTTGACAAGCACATAACTTGATATCCGACTGAAGCCGATGTCAACAACTTGCAACCCCTAGATCCCTCCCTTCTTCTTTCAGTTCAAGCAAGAATTAAGCAACCACATTGCGTGTTCTCGACGCTGTCTGCTGCAACCAATGGAAGCTTCATCAACCTGCCTTTGTGTTGCAAGACAGGCCCAAGCACTTTTTCCCCACCTCCCTGCCATTATCAGGGCTGCAACCCGTGCATCCCAATCAGTTCTCTGCACCGCCCACAATGCGGTAGGTTATTGAGGTCGGGGATCGAACACCCGACCTGAATTGAGAACTTTTTTTCCAGGTGGTCAGGTGTTCGGTCACTGACATCAGTTGTTAGCGGGTGAACCTTATCCCTCGACAAACTTGATCAGATTGCCGGACAAAGTGATCCATAATTGGGGCTAGTTGTTGTATCCCGAGGAAAGTTGCTGACATGAAGTGGGGAAGGTCAGGCGGTCTCTAGGAGAGTTCCTTGCGAGTTGTGTGGGGCCTACATACAACTGTCCTTGGGTCAACCCCTCGTTATTCGTACTGTACTCACTGAATAAAGGTTGTACATAATTCCCACTTTTTGCGAGCTCGGTACGAGCACGGAAAAAATTGTCCAACCCGGTTCAACGAGCTGCATGGCAGCAAGTTGGGGAGCCTCTATAAACATCTGTGGGGTACGAGACCTTTGCGCCTTTGCTCGAACACTATCGCTGAGATGACTTTGTTGTTTGTTGATGATGTTGTTTCCATCGCCTTCTTCGCATCTGTGGGCGTATCTGCTCGTCATGACAGGTTTGAGAAGGCGAAGAAGCGTGAGAGGGCCTCGACCCCTGCTGGGTGATGCGCTTCCTGGGCTTGACAACTGCTTAGGTGATCTCGCGGGCATCTAAGAAAGTCGGCTCCTCGACCGGGGCCACCCTCTGGGGGAGAGTTCCCGAGTGGTCCCTCTTCAACACGTCAATGATGTGATTATTCTCGTGCGTGCGGGTTTTGCTGTCGTAGTAATATCTTCTTTATGTTTTGCAGATGCCGATGCAAGTCGACTTTGTAGCTGTTGGGGCCATCATGGACCTGAGACCTCGAATTGCGACCTTCTCGAGGTCTTTCCTCAGAGTGCTCCCGTATTCCAGTGGAGCGAGACCGTGGCACTGATCACCACCCCCAGGGTAGGCAACCTAGCGAGACTCAAGGTATGCGATCCCGTACTCTAGGGGAGCGAGACTCTAAGTCTGCGATTGTGCTCCTTCGTGTTTAGGAAATACTGGCGAACTTCTTGGTATTCTTTTGTAGACATCCAAGCCGCCGCAACTAAGCAGGGACATATGTTGAGCCGGCGTTGCTTCCTCCAGAACTTTGTGTATCCAAGGGTGTTCCTCCAACTCCAACTGCAGAGGCGAGTTCAGTTGCCACTCCATCGTCGATGGTGGTGCCTACGTCCTCGCTCCTTCCTTCTCTGGGGATTCCTCCAGCTGGGGCTTCCTGGGTCGCATCTGCCAGTGAGGGAAGGCATTCTCCCACGCATTTGTCGGTCTCCGAGCGCATTTCAAGTGGGGTTCACAATAGGTCACCTTCTCGTGGGAAGGATTCCCTTGTGTCAACTCCTATCGAAGACATTGCACGGATCAACTCCAGACCGCAAGGGCGTTCCCACCCAACAGATCACCCACGGCCTCATGAGCCGAGTCGCGAAGGCCCGAGCTAATCAATTTTATTTTTTCTCTTCGTGCTGGCGCTGTCTCACTATCTTGTATTCAGGCCGTTGCTCCCCATCACATATCTCTAAGGTATCGAGTTTCCTCTCTCCATGACATGAACACTGGACCCTTGCGACTCTAGTAAATCGTCTTTGTGCGTCGTGCTTATAAGATCGCTAATGTATCTGGCCTAACCTATGTTGGTACCGTAGGCACCGCGTCCTCCTTTTTTCCGGACCAGCTTGACACCAGCTTGAGCGCCATCGTGCGACCATCGGTCTCGCCTTCACTCTTTCGATGTCACCAGTCTCTAGGCTCCGAATGATGAAAGGTTGTAACCTCCAGGTCGTGTGACCTGGTTTAAAGACAGGATGACGCGAATAGAAGGGTTTGAGGATCGCCTCGCCATGACCGAAAGCCGCTACTTCGACATCGTCATACTAAAGTGCTGAATTCATGAGCTGGACCGCCGAAAGAGTTTGCTGGAGAGCGATCTTCATGGTCTCGCCCCTCTCTCGGGGTTCTCGGGCGACCTTATCAAGATTGTGGAGTATATCCGATAGGGCGAAGTGCATATGGCCCAAGCCCAGACAAAGTTTAAAGTCGGGAGCGAGTTGGGGTCGAAGGCTTGTCGTGCTCCAGCTCCTCACCGAGGAACGCAACTTTAGATTCATCTTGCATGTGTAATTTTCATTTTTGTAATTTGTGATTTGTAATTTGAACTCGCATGTATTGTAATGCACAATAATTTATGATAAATGTGGACTTCCTTGAAGTCGATTTTCCCGTGTTGTAAAGTTGCAATTGGTAGATGTTAGTTGTGTAAATTGTATGTGGGAGTAGCGTGGGCGAGTTGAGATGTTCAAGTTGCGTCGAGGTAAGCTCACAAGTAGGTGGTGCAGGAAGGTTGTCTTCGAATGCAGGAGCTCGCGGTGAGCTGTTGAGGTCACCCCCGCCTATAAATATGGGGGTGGGCCCTCTATAGTAATTATATGGTCATCGTGTTCTCTTCGTAGGAGAGTTCTTTTCGACGAGTTCAAAGGTGCAATTTCACCCAAACCACAACTCCTATTATGTGATGGGTGACGACGAGCATCCTCACTTGTTCTGTTCTTCCCACTTTCTTGAGTGCACCCCGAGTTCGATGAGTTCGCTTTGCGCAACCTCACTACTAGTTTTGAAGCGAGGATGTCAACTTACCGAGGAGAAGATCAACACGCAACAACCTTGCGAGCTTGCCTTCTCGCTTGCGCATTTCCAGTATAGGATGAGGCTCCCGCTGTGGCCCAAAATCCGTCAATTCCTATGTCATTACGTCTTCGTCCCTGCCCATGTCAATCTCAATGGTGTAGCTGCCATGGTCGCGCTCACCTGCTTTCTGTGCGAGGAGGGCATCAAGTGGGACCTTGTTGTATGGCGCAAGATCTTTCATGAAGGCGACTGGGGATTTGGTCGCCTGCATCGATAACAACTTCATGAAATTTAAGGGCTTCTAAACAAGGTGCATCACTGGAACGACTGGGTCGTCTTTGTCAAGGGCGACTTTGACGCGGTCCACTTGATGCCAGAGTTTCTTGTGCAAGAGTGCTAGCTTCTCACTACCTAGATGGTATCGAAAGCTGAGCAGGCCCTCTCATATTGCTAGAAGCAGCTTGAGGAGGCCCAAATTCATCTTGCCCAGGCTTTCACAGGAGAGCTGAATGAGTCGCAACTCATGTCTCTTAGCAAGGAGATGTCACTAGCTGCCGACGCCCATCGGGATGACCCTGAGTTGCTTGCGGAAGAATCGTTGGCTATTCACAGAGTAAATGGATACGACTATGATGGACATCCTTCCCGATCCCTTCCCAGAGAGCGAGTTTTCCTCATCCTCCAGATCGAGTGATACTTCTTCCTCTTTGGGTGAGTCGAGCTCCAGTAGTAGCGAGTGGCAGAAAAAATCGCCGCCAAACTCTGACTTGTAGCTCGAGGTCAATAACATTTTTTTGCTGTACAGATCGTGTAGGCATGGGCGCAAATGTAATTTTGACTAACTTATAGAAATGACAGGATTTTTTATTTTGGTATGAGCTTATTCTCGTATTGTGTAGAACTCGCGTAGAATCTTAGGCTTAATGAGTTGAACTCGCGTAGGTTCTTAGGTTCGATGAGTTGAACTTGCACAGACTTTTAGATTTGACGCGTCGAACTTGTGTGTGAGGTCCCTACATGGGCAATCTATTACATGTATATTCTTGGAGTATCAACACATAATTGTCACACTCACCAAGGGGAGATCTACTAGAGAAGATGTATAAGCTAGTTGTTTATCGTGACATCGATCCGAGATCAGATAGATTAGACACACTTTTGGGCCATTCATGCGGAGGCCGAGCTCAATTGGAGGAGGTGGACTGACGGGCTGTTTTCACGGACCTTGCCTCGACGGAGTTCTCTAGGATGTTCTTCCTCTTAATTCCCGGCCAACAATCAACGGGCAGAAGGGTATGAGCACCCGAGTTAAAGGCAACCAATGTACAAGTGGGGTGATAATCTCGACTGACGGTGAAGAAGCTTTGATTTAGAGACGATCACCGTGAGGCATTGTCCGTTCTCACAGTTAACATTTTCATATGATAGGGGGTTGTGCCCATCTAGGCAAAACTCTAGAGGTATGTTGATGGGGATCCTTCAGAGGCGAATCGACGCAAGATGAGACCCACCTTTGTTTTTTCGCGCAAGAAGACTTGACCGGATCGGCAGTCTGATTCCACGGATGCGCCTGACTCGCCATTTCGACATTTTTCATATGTTTGATTGTCATTTTCTATTTTTAATTTCCTGTGTTTTGTCCTTGACATTCTCGACCAATCATAGCCGTCGATCTCAGGTTACCTAGTCTTTTATTATTATAAATAGTAGTGTCAGGACTACTGAAATGACATTACAGATTTTGGAGAGATGAATCTCGAAATCCAGTGATCCCTTCACGGTGACGACCCTGTGAAAACCCTAGATAACGACTCTTAGATGTTCTTCGTCTTTCCGAAGTTATTATCTAACCCTAGCCTTCATTTTTTCATACCCTAGCCTTTGCCGCCCCCTCATATCTCCCCAAATTAATGTATCTTACAGTAGGCCGCCACCCCTTACAACCCCTCTAAAACAGCCCCACCTCCCTCTATTTGCCTCCACTCCCCTGTCCAATCTCTGCCAACACCACCGCTCCACATTCACTCCCCGCCCCTTGTACAACTCTACATCCGCACCACCATCCCCCTCCCTACCTCTTCCTACATGCAACCCTCCCCTACATCCCCTCCACAACCCCAATCTCACCCCCTCCAAATTTGCCGCTTCCTGTGAGCCTCCAGGAGAACCTGCCAACCTTCCCTTTTCCACCACAATTCAGATCCCACCCCAAAGCCACAGATGCAGCTGCTGTCCCGTCGATCCAGCCATCGGTTTCACTCCAGATCGTCTATATTGTGTCACACATCTCCGGATCTGCTCTCCTACGACAACCCTATATTGTTGTGAGTGTTTATAGTTGTTGGATTGCAATTTTCTTAATATTAAATCTGTGTTTGTGATCTCTTTTTGCTTGGACTTTGTTTTGTGAAAATTTGTGCTAGTGTAGTCACTTGATTTGCAGAAAGTGTTCATTCGCCTCACGCTTCATTTTGGCCCTTCTTGCGGAGGAAATCCATTGCCACCTTGCTTCTAAGAAATTTGTTGCTAATATTATATTATTATTGTGTGGGATAAATATTTGTTGCTAATATAATTGTTGTCGTCGTTTCTGCATGGTTGCATCAGACTTAGCATAGGATTTGTAGAACCTATTTCCCCCACATTCACTTGCGTGCATTTTAAGTCATTTCGCCAGGTGCAGGTCAATATCTCATGCGTGATCGGAATATAGGTTCGTAAGAGAGGATCCAATCACAAATAACAAAAAGAAGCCAATTCATTGCCATTAAATAAACCATAGATACATTCAATGCTTATCTTTGTACGCGAGCCATCCAAGGGATTCACAATTACACATGAGGGTGGTTCTACTGCTCACACTCTTCAGTGGCAGGCTCTTTCCAGCTCACTGAGAAGTTTTCGAGAAGTCATCGCGACTTTTGAACATGATGTTAAATGAACCCAAAGAGTTATGTGCCTCTCTCCAGTGCATCAAGTGCATGCGAGGAAGGTTCTGGGGTACACTCTCGTGTCACTTCCCTGCCACTTGAACCCGATCCAGAGCCCAAATCTTCTTCCCATGTATTAGTGTGCGCAGAATGCTATAATGTAGTAGCATGCGCAGAAGGATAATATAATTGCATGCATAAAACATCTCAATTGGTGATGAGAAGTGAAAGAACTTTATAGTTAAACGTAGTCGAGCTGGAGTAGTCCTGGGACGGGTGACCTCCTGGGAAGTCCCCGTAGGGGCGCTTAACTAGATTACTTCTCATCAAAAGGGAGGCTGCGACCTCCAACAACCCGCCGGTGGGTATGGAGAGGGATTGGGGTGCATGGTCTGCAGATCGGTTGAAGATTGATCCTTTCGAGCTAGATGTTGGGGGTGCCGGCGGCCGTCCTTTTGAGCCGTGTGTTGGGGAGGCCTAATAACGTGCACGGAAAGCTAAGTGCTCCTATCCGATTTCATCAGGTCGCGCGATTGCGACTCGCGCGGCTTGAAGTCTTTCTGTGATATACCGTCTTCTTCGGTGGTGGGCTCTTTCCCAGCTCGTCGAGGAGTCTTCGGGAAGTCGTTGTGTCTTTCAGATGCGATGTAAGATGAATCCACAGAGTTTCCACCATCCGACAGACCTCCACGGAGTTACCTCCGGTGACAAAATTGCTTTGTACTTGCGAGGCGCTACGACCTGTATCCCATCCGTCGTTGTGTGCCATGGCGATTCTTCGAAGGTGTTTCCTCTTTCGACTAAGGTCCACACGCACCACACTAAGAGATTGGAGCTGAGAACCTGGTTCACAAAGTTTGGACCGAATGGATGGCTGAAATCTATTGGTCTTAAGATTAGCACAAACACGTAACGACCATATAGAGATCAAGGGACCGCGCTACCTACAAGTACGATCCATATGTCTCGACACGGAGGTCCCACAACACACCCTGGATTGTATAAGAACTTCCCCTCCCAAACCAAGGCCGAGATGGGTTTGCGAAAGTGGCTGGTGGGCTTGCTTGATGTAGGCGAGTAAACTTGTTAAGTCATATCTTGTACTGTCCGTGGATGAAGCTTACCCCCCAAATAGACCAGAAACTTTCACACCCCCCTCCCCAACTCCACATACCAGCAAACAAATTTCCCCCGCTTAACAGCCCGCCTACCTCCCGTGACTCCACAACAACAACCTACAAACCTTCATCCCCCCAACTCCACGTAACGCCTACCTCCCGTGACTCCACAACAACAACCTACAAACCTTCATCCCCCCAACTCCACGTAACGCCAACCAACAAATTTCCCCCTCCTAACAGCCTATGACTCCACAACAACAGCCCTTTCATTCCCCCCCCCCCCCCCCCCACCCCCACACACACACACACACACACACACACAACTCCACATACCAGCAAACAAATTCCCCCCTCTTACAGCACGCCTACCAACAAATTCCCCCCTCTTAACAGCACGCCTACCAACAAATTCCCCCCTCTTAACTCCACAACAGGAACCTACAAACCTTCATCCCCCCAACTCCAAGTAACGCCGACCAACAAATTTCCCCCTCCTAACAGCCTGTGACTCCACAACAGCAGCCCACAAACTTCCCCTCCTACAACCCGCTTAATCCCCTTACCCAGAATTACCAATCTAGAAAGCCCAACTCCCTGACTCCCCTTTCTTCCCAGCAGCAAGAAGCCCCCAATTCAGCCCTCCCCGCCTCCAGAACCCTGATTCCAGTCATCATGCAACAACCGCATCCTCTTGGACAGCCACCAAGCACCCTTGAATCACCGGATCTCCATGCTACAACCTCTCCTTCCTTCGTGAGTATTATTTTATTATTGTATGGAGCCTTCAATATTAATATATGATTGTGATTTCATATTTACTTGGCTCAAAAGTATCATGGTTGTTTGCTTTGGGGTATTTTGTGATTTGCAGGAATTTATGTTGTTAAAGGTGCGTCTGAGGCTCAAGGTTCGCCATGCTCTAAGTTTTGCGACTTTGTGCGCTTTTTTTGCGCCTTTGGAGCATAAAAGGCGCGGTTGAGTGCGATTTCTGTTGTAATTTTTTTTCAAAATAAAGAAATAAATAATGAAAGGACTCAATAATTTTTGCATGATTTAGTGTTTGTTAAACATAATCGAGCATTGAGACTTAGATATGTTGCAAACAATCACGTAGACTGTATTTTTAAATATATATATATAGTCGTGTTCAAAAAGCCCGATCGGGCTCGGGCTTTCTTCCAACCGGGCTCAGTTTGAGCCGGGACGGGCCGGGCTCGGGCTCCCTCACAAGGGGGGGGGGGGGGGGGGCGATTAGGCCCTTCAGGCCGGCCCGGGCCCGAGCCGGCCTGAATACAAAAGGCAGGATTTAATCCCGCCTAATCATAGGCGTGATTTAATCCCTCCTAATCATAGGCGGGATTTCCTAATCATAGACGGGATTTCCCTAATCATAGACGGGATTTAATCCCGCCTAATCATAGGCGGGATTTAATCCCGCCTAATCATAGGCGGGATTTAATCCGCCTAATCATAGGCGGGATTTAATCCCGCCTAATCATAGGCGGGATTTAATCCCGCCTAATCATAGGCGGGATTTAATCCCGCCTAATCATAGGCGGGATTTAATCCCGCCTAATCATAGGCGGGATTTAATCCCGCCTAAATAGGCGGGATTAAAATCCTGTCAGGTTCTGGCTTAGCCCGGTGCTGGGCTTGGGCTAGCCCGGCACCCGGGCTTTGCCCGGCGCGGCCCGGCCCGGGCTGGGCACCAGGCTGGGTAACCGGCTAAACTGGGGGCCCGGTAAGGCCCCCAAGCCCGGCCTTGGCCCGGGCCGGGCCTAGCCGAGCTTTTGCTGGGTTGGGCCCGGGCGGGCTTTTCGGGCCCGTTCTTTTTGCCCACCTCTATATATATATATATATGATAGTAATAGTAATTAATGAGTAATGAGTTGAATAGATGAATCTGATCAAGAAAATGAAGTGATGTTTGATTTTGATTATTTAAAATGAATGTGGTTGTGCCTACCCACGTCAGACGCACGCTTAGGCTCCAAGACCCCTTTACGTCTTGGTGCACATTTAATAACTAAGGTAGGAATAATTCATTGCACACTTTTGTTTTGGCCCTCCACGTGGAGGAAGATCGAAGCTTGCTTTGCCTAAAAGAAATAATTTTGTTTTTGCTAATATTATATGCATGCGAGTTAATTATTTATTGATTGTTTGTTCTCTACGTCGCGTCCTATTTGCATGCTACATATAGGAGAGCTATTTATTTAGTTATTTGCACCTCACTTATGGTTGCTTGTTAGTCGCACACCCATGTATCCAACCCTTCGTTAAACGGTGTTTAGGTTCATTGAAGCCGTGACATGATTTTCACATTGCATGTAGGGTTAGAACATCCTTTGTCCGCCACCTATATATTCGTCCTACATTAAAATATATATCTATGGAAATCATTTTTACAATTCATTTTGGGTAAACGTATGACCTAGAATTTACTTTTTAGAAGTTGATTTTTGATTGCATGCTGCATCCTCGACTAGCTCACTGGTTACCTTCATTCACCTCATCTTATGCAGGAAATAGAAGATGCTCAGAAAATTCGTAAGAGTATCATGGACTGTTTTGAAAGGGCCACACTACCAAATCTAAATGAAGACGAGAGGAAAAAGATTCTTCATTTTGTTATTGTTGGAGGTGGCCCAACTGGAGTAGAATTTGCTGCGGAGTTGCATGATTTTGTCTGTGAAGATTTATCCAAGTTATATCCCTCTATTTATGGCCTAGTGAAAATAGCAGTTATTCAAGGTGGTGAGCATATTTTGACAGCGTAAGGAAGAAAAAGCATCGTTAATCTCATTTTTGAGGTCCATGCTTTCTGATTAAAATGAGATTATTACTGTGTTTATACTTGATAAATAGCAAAGTATAATTTTTTTTGATGTGGGGTGCACTGTTCTTTGCCAACTGTTGCATGTGGTGTTAACACTTGCTATGTAATTTCAATTTTAGCTATGTAACCCTCAGTCTACATTTTGTATGTGGTACTCTAGGATAATAATAATAATCATCAAAAACATAAACTGTTTTAGGTGGCGCTGTTATGGTTTATGGAATCACTTAAGTTCCATGGTGCTTTGAAATTAATGGTCGCGCTGGGTCTATTAAACCTGTTTCAAAGGATCTTCTTGGGTCCATTGGGCTATTTCATAGACTTGTTGATGATAGTTGTCAATGAGTGCCTATTTGGTTCAGCAAAAGTCTGAGCTGTAGTATCTATAAATAAATTTATTCAGAAGATTATAAAATAGTCATAGTATGAACATAATTCTTTATAAAATCATGAAACACCTTCCTTACTTTGGGGCATTGATACTTAAGCGCACTACTTTGTGTGTTTCTAGGAGAAGCAATCACGGATCTTTCTTATCAAGTGCGAGGCTTGCTTACCTAGGTTTATCTTTTCCTTTTCTTTCTTCTTCTATCCTCTTTCTTTTGTTATTTCACGCATAGTTTCAAAGTTGGATTGTTTTATTCAAATGCCATTATTATAGGTAGACCTATTGTTTATGTACAAACAAAAAAACTCAATAAATTTTGTCCTCTAAAAATATCTAAAACTTAAGTCATTTTTCTCCCCATCCCATGCTCTGCCCAAAAGTATTCCCGTGTCGTAGCAACAATGTATTCCTGAATCCCATCGAGCGCCATTTCCACGCTCTCGTTCCAGCATCGAGTCCTATCCAGCGAACCTCGGCGTAGGACGAAGAAAAACTACCCGTGATCATAAATATCCGGACACTCTCGGATGTCGGAAGTCCATCGGCATATATTATAAATAAAATTTTTATTTAATGTATCTAACTATAATTATATGTTATAAAAATAGAAAAATAAATAACATAGATAAAAAATGAGTCCTAAGGCAAGTACACCTTAATTTATTATACCTTATAATTTTTATTAAAAATATGAAACAATCACCTCCAGAGAACAATTATACTCGTTAAAAAATTGAAATAATAAGTTTAATCGATTTAAACATACATAATATTGCGTAGTCAAACTCCCCACGATCGGACATGTAATCAAAAGGACTCATCCTCGACGAAGAAAAACTATGCCCGTGATGACCTCATTCCAGCGACTGCCTCACCACCAGATCTTCCTCTTCGATTCACCTCACATTTTCTAGTTCCAGCAGCCTCCATCTAGCAATGCCGACAACCATGCCTCCCGCAGCCTTACTGATGCAGGACAGATGTCACACCCGCTTGCCACCCGGGAGTCCCACCAGCGGGCCCACCATGGCGTCGCAACATGACGACTTTATTAGGCCCGCGGGCTGTACACCCCAACCCATCCCCCACCCACAACAGGGCCGATAGGTTGTTGAGGTTGGGGCTCGATCCCCCGACCTCCTTGATAAAGATCTCTCATGCGAGTTCTCATCACCAACTCATGCGGATCAGTTGGTGATGATAACTCGCATGAGAGTTCTTTATCAAGGAGGTCGGGGGATCGAGCCCCAACCTCAACAACCTATCGGCCCGGTTGTGGGTGGGGGATGGGTTGGGGTGTACAACCCACGAGCCCGATAAAGCCGCCATGTTGCGACACCATGGTGGGCTCCCTGGTAGGACTCCAGGGTGGCAGGAGGGTGTGACGTCCGTCCTACATCATAAAAGTGCAACACCATGGCGGATTTATCAGGCCCGCGGGCCGTACACCCACCCCCATCCACGATCCACAACAGGGTCGATAGGTTGTTCAGGCCGGGGCTCGATCCCCCGAACTCCTTGATAAAGAACTCTCATGAGAGTTCTCATCACCAACTGATAAAGCCGCCATGGTGCGACGTCATGGTGGGCCCCCCGGTGGGACTCTAGGGTGGCAGGCGGGTGTGAAGTCCATCCTGCATCACTTACATTCTCCGGATTCACAGATCTTGCAAATTTCAGGGGCGAGAGAAGAAGCCTGTAGGGTTTGGTTGAATTGGCTGGAAGCATGAGAGGTTCTTGGTGGAAGATAAATCTCATCCAAGACCAAAGGAAATATATGAATTGCTGGATGGGATTTATTTCATCATGGGGTTCTTTGTTTAAGATTCAGATGCTGGCTTGCATGGTGGATTGCCTTGATTGTAGAGATGAATTTGAACGAAATCGATTGGATTGCCTTTATGAAATTTCTATAGCTTCAATGCTATCATTTTTTGTAATGTTTACATACTTGTTGTTTCGCTAATATGGACTTAGTTGTTTGCACAGTTACAATTTTTTTTTAAAATTTTGCACTGGTCCGTATATAATAATTACGTCGGCATACAACAATTACGCCTGCATATAACAATTTTAATTTTCTTCTGGTTTTTATATAGTAATGGAAGGGGAACCTTGGCATACCAGTTAAGGTGTCGCTGTGTGACCATAAGGTCACGAGTTCGAGTCCTGGAAGCAGCCTCTTGCGAAAATGTAGGATAAGGTTTGCCTACATTTCACCCTTGTGGTGGGACCCTTCCTCGGACCCTGGCTGTGTGGGGATGATTTATGCACGTGGCTGCCCTTTTTTGTATATAGTAATGATTTGTATATAGCCAAATTCGTCTATATATAACTGTTGTGATATGTAATATGTGTGTAACCTATAAATAGCCAAGATTTGACCCTAATAACATAAGAATTTTATTTCAACTTGGTATCAGAGCCTAGGTCTTGCCATTTATCCCGATCGTTTTTTCCCGATCCACAACCGAACGAAGCCGCTGACGGATCTTTTTTTTCCCGATCTTTCTCCCGTACGAAGCTGCCGACGCCTATCCCGCTGCTTCTCGCCGTCTCTACCGCTGATCGGAGGAGGCCTCGCCGTCACCTGCGCCCGCCTCCTCCCGATCGACAGTCGACTGTCTCCCGATCTACAGGTCGGCTCCCGCCCACTCCCGTCTAGGGCTGACTCTAGGCTGCAGGAATAACGATCTCGTAGCCTCCGGAGGTCGCTGTCTCTGCTTCCGGCCGCCGACCTTCGTTCCACAGTGCCTCCTTGCGTCACTCCCGATCAAGGTTGTAGATGTCAGATGTCAGGTTCATGTCGGTTTGATTTTGAAATGTCGTGTGTCAGATTGCGGGGGATATATCAGGGTTATTTTACAATGTCGGGTTTTAACATTTAAAAAAAACTATTCATATATATAAACATTTTTGTACATATGTGCAGTTACATACATGATATATTTTTATAAATTACATAATAAACATATATAAACATAATGTATGTTTATAAATTATATAATATACATATATACACATAATGTATGTTTATAAATTACATAAAAAAGAAGCGTTGACGACAATAAACAATATAAAGAACATCAAATGAAAGTGAAACGAGAAATAAGGCCAATCTTAGCTCAGAGAGATGCACAAAATGTAGCGCAAAAAAAAATATTACCGCTTGGACGCTTAAAAGAAATGAAAAATATATATTTTTAGTACTCCTCGTGTATCGTCGTTGAGATATTGCCCGATTATCAGGTAAGACCGATATATCGGGGCCAGAATACCGATATATCAGGGCCTAAAGACCGATATATCAGTGATATTTTCAAAAATGATATTTTTGCTTAAAATGTCGATGTCGTTGCATTTTCTGCCCAAAATCTTTATGTCGGCCGACATGTCCGACATGTCGGCCGACATCTACAACACTGCTCCCAATGCAGTGATCTGATCTAGGGAAGGCTGATGTATTTTGTAATACCGAACGAGACACAGTGATCGGTTGGAAGTTGATCTATGAAGCCGAAGGAGGGAACGATGGCGGACGTCTTCAAGATGTTGGGCCCGGACGAGTTGTCCACATTGTTGAGGGTGCTGGGTTCATCGCAACGGCCTGCGAAACTGGAACTTCCACCGATTGATCTTAAGCTGGATGGACCGGCGACCTACCTGAGTTGTTCACGTGGTGTGAAGAAAATCCTGACAACAAAGAAAGTTGAGGGTTTTCTGACAGGGGCGTTGAAGAAACCAGAGAACTCGGCTGAAGATGAGTGGGAGTCGACCCATATGACCGTGTTTATGTGGCTTCTTAGCTCGATTGTCCCATCGATTGCCGCCACGGTAGATGGCCTCGAGACAGTCATGGAGGTTTGGGACAAGCTGAATAACAAATGATGGTGTGGGGAACACTCTGCGGGTCTTCCTGTTGAAGGAAGAAATTGATGACACTGTTCAGGGGGAGAAAACGGTGTAGGAGTATGCCTCCGAGTTGGAGCGACTTTGGGTGGACTACAATCATGCCTCTGATGGGATGTGTTGCAGTGATCCACGATGCCGGGCTTCCAAAATTAACGTGGAAGAAAGGACGATGAAGTTCCTGAAGGAGTTGGATGACAAGTTCGATCAACGGAGAGCTCTACTCCTATAAGGTACGACGATTCCTACCCTTACGGAGGCCATCTTCGCTATGATTCAGGAGGAGACGCGTCTCCAACTGCAGACAGGGACAGGAGGGTCCATGCCTGTGAAGTAAGCACTAGCGGTTGCGGCTCTTGGTATTACTGGACAGAGGGAAGAGACCCGGCAGTGCTACAACTGTGGTGAGGTTGGCCACCTGAGACATGCATGCTCCAAGCTGCCCAAGGAGAGAGATTCAGGGGGGGGGGGGGGGGGGGGGGACGTGGTTGTGGCCGTGGTCGTGGCCGTGGCGGTAGAGGAGGCTATCAGGCCAATTTGGGTATGACTGAGAGTGTGGAGGAGCTTGGCGTTATCTATATAGAGGAGCAGACCCTCCTGAGCATGATGGAGGGTATCAAGAGGAAGCAGGCTGGCGAGGAAGCAGACCCTCCATTATGTACGCCCACTCACCTCCTAATGGATCTCTTGCACTAACATCTATATCTCCTTCCAGGGCATCAGACTGGATCATCAACTCAGGCGCATCCCGTCATGTGACAAGAAATGCAGGCGAGTTCTCCTCCTATACCCGTCTAGCCACGACGGATAGCATCCAGACGGCGGACAGTACGTTTCAGCCAATGGTCGATAAGAGTACTGTTAATTGTTCAGGTTCGGTAACACTTTCCAATGTTTTGCTTGCTCCTTTCCCAGTTATCTTTTTATCCATTAGTTCCATTATTATTCAGCTAAAATGTGTTGTTTCCTTTGATATACCTAAGGCGACATTCCAGGAGAAAGGAACGAGGCAGATATTTGGGACTGAGACTTGACATGATGGACTATGGTTTCTGGATCGGAAAGGACTGGATGCGGCTTTGATCTCTGTGGTAGAGACAACGAGAAATGAAGGACAAAAGATGAGTGCAGAGGATGTGCTGATACTCCATCACAGACGGTTGAGCCACCCATCCTTCAGAACTGTAGCTAGGTTGTTCCATACTGTTTTTGATGCAGCAAATAAAACAAAGTTAGTGTGATGCATGTGATTTAGGCAAACTCAGTAGGAGTTCTTATGCTAGTACGGGCCGAAGAAACTCTTCCATTTTTGATGTTATTCATTCTGATGTCTGAGGATCTTGTACTGTAAATTTTTTAAATGATTATAAGTATTTTGTTATTTTCATTGACTGTACATCTCGTGTTACATGACTATATTTGATGAAAAATAAAAGTGAGGTGTTTGCCTGCTTCTGGGATTTCCATAAGCTTGTACAGACACAATATCGTGCAGTGATCAAGGTGCTAAGGTCAGACAATGCAACAGAATACACCAACAAGGCAACGGGGGAATACTTATCAACTCATGGGATAATACACCAGACCACCTGTGCCTACACACCAGCATAGAACGGAGTGGCGGAGAGGAAGAACAGACACCTTCTGGAGGTGGTAAGGAGTATGATGCTAAACATGAAGATGTCACATAGCCTGTGGGGTTATGCCGTATTAACAACGACATAGCTGATCAACAAAATGCCATCACAAGTACTAGGGTGGAGGTGCCCGTGCCAGCTGCTACAGGGACATAATGAGGGGATACTTCCCTTGAAGGTATTCGTGTGTGTATGCTTCATGAAGGACAACAAACCGGGTGTTGGTAAGTTTGATGCAAGGGCAATCAAGCGTATGTTTGTGGTTTACTCTCGTACTCAAAAGGGTTACATGTGCTGGAGCTCAGTGGAGAAAAGATGCTTTATAAGTATGAATGTGGTCTTTAGAGAGCTGGAACAGTACTTCCGGCAAGAGGGAGTCCTACCTACATTAGACTCATCAGATAAAGAAAGTACAATGCTAGAAAGAGAGATGTTGGTGACAGATCTGGGAGTATGACAGAGAGGATCTGCGGAGGAGCAGAAGAACGATGATGAGCAGGAGGAGGAGATTGAGGAGCAGAGGCAAGGTGTGAGACCCACGGCTCAGGGGGAACTGCTGGCATACAGTAGAAGAAAAAAGCCTCTAACAGTACCAGATACAGGGTCGGTGCCCAACCAAGCTCCTAGTCCCATGCCTGCGTCGCCCCCCTCTTCTGGAACACCTACACCTCCACAAGCCTCAGGTGATATCATTTCTCCTCTCCCTACTTCTCTTATGTTACGAAAGACTACTCGCAACAATGCGGGAAATCCTCCTGACAGATGCGGTTGGGACCTCGCATCCTTTGTCTCGTATGATCATATCTCCCCTACACACGGAGCATTCATTGCATCTTTGGATAGTGTTATTGTACCTAACAATTGGCAGGTCGCCAAAGCCGATCCGAAGTGGGAGGCAACAATGAAGGAAGAGATGAAGGCCCTTGAGAAGAACAAGACCTGGGAGCTGGCATGGCTGCCAAAGAACAAGAAGGCCGTTGGGTGCAAGTGGGTGTACACCGCAAAGCAGAACCCAAGTGGACAGGTTGAGCGTTACAAAGCTCGATTGGTGGACAAGGGGTATAACCAGAACTACGACATCGATTATGACGAGACATTTGCACCAGTGGCGAAGATGAGTACTGTTAGGACCCTCATCAGCCTGACAATGAATGGAGGATGACTGCTACACAACCTAGATGTGAAGAGTGCATTCCTTCACGGGGATCTAGCAGAGGAGGTGTACATGGAGATACCACCGGAATTTGGTACTGCCATGACAGAAGGCAGAGTTTGCAGACTGAAAAGATCCCTCTATGAGCTGAAGCAGTCACCCCGTGCATGGTTTGACCGATTTAGCGGAGCAATGATTGACATGAGGTATCACCAGATCAACGCAGATCACACAATGTTTTTCAGGCAGAATGGAGGTCACACCACCATGCTTCCTATGTATGTGGACGACATGATAATTACAGGGGATGATGAGCGGGAGATTAACCGTCTCAAGGGGGACCTAGGTAAGGAGTTCGAGGTGAAAGACCCGGGTCTTCTTCGATATTTCCTTGAGATCGAGATTGCGTATGAGTCCGAGGGATAATTCTCTCCCAAAGAAAAGATGCGTTGGACCTCCTCACTGAAACTGGGATGTTGGAGTGCAAACCTGCTGCGACGCCAATCGATCAAAGGTGCAAACTGAGTGCAGAGGCCGAAGAACCAGTAGATCGGGAAATGTACCAAAGGCTAGTCGGGAAGTTGATCTACTTGAGCCATACACGCCCGGACATCTCATTCTCTGTAAGCGTGGTGAGCCGCTACATGCATGATCCAAGGAAGGGCCATATGGATGCAGTGTACCCGATTCTGCGATACTTGAAGAGTGCTCCTAGAAAGGGGCTGACCTTCAGGAGGAATGAACACGTGAGAATCGAAGGCTATTGCGACTCTGACTGGGCAAGCTGTGCGCAAGGTTGTCAAGATCTTGATTTTGCTCGTAAGATTGGACGATCTTACGAGTTTTACGGGGAAAACGAGTCACGAGCTTTGCTGGATCGGGCTCCCTGCAGAAACGCCAGGATCGCCGTTTATGATCGTAGGATCGTGCGATCCTACGATCATATTCGATCCTAGCATTTTAATCCCGCACATTATTTCTGCCCAATCCCGCATTCTAGGTCATCCCCGATCTCGTCGCAGCCGGTGTTCCCGCAGCAGGCGCTCCCGCCGTCGTCGCAACAGGTGTTTCTTCTTCTTCTT
The DNA here is from genome assembly GCA_039583875.1 of Platanthera guangdongensis. NCBI lineage: Eukaryota > Viridiplantae > Streptophyta > Magnoliopsida > Asparagales > Orchidaceae > Platanthera > Platanthera guangdongensis. Next base: position 14,538,014 of record CM077147.1, on the reverse strand, counting down.
CTTCCCAATCCCGCATTCTAGGTCATCCCCGATCCCGTCGCAGTCGGTGCTCCCGCAGCAGGCGCTCCTCTTCTTCTCATTATTTCTTCCCACGGTGCTCCCACAACAGGCGCTCCCGTCGTCGTCGCAGCAGGTGTTTTTTTTCTTCTTCTTCCCAATCCCGCATTCTAGGTCATCCCCGATCCCGTCGCAGTCGGTGCTCCCGCAGCAGGCGCTCCTCTTCTTCTCATTATTTCTTCCCACGGTGCTCCCGCAGCAGGCGCTCCCGCCGTCGTCGCAGCAGGTGCTTCTTCTTCTTGTTGTTGCATTAACTACAATGTCTTTTATATTAATATTTGTCGAATGTTGATTGTTACATATTTCTCATGCTACACTCAATAATATATTTGCTTTGTTGTATTACTCAAATCATGGTAACGTTCTCTTTCCATCCACACCCAGTTGCTCATTAGTGATTTTCGATGTTATCAATATTAAAATTCATAAAGCATTCTTGATTCTAATACTGTTTATAAAATATTGGGTGCCTGATTATTTTCTTATTAGGAAATACCTCAGCCGCATACGTCCCTTTTAACTTCCCATACCCTAATAGTTTAACTGTTGAAAATAGTCTCATGTCAGGAAACTAGTATAGCCTTGTGCATTTTATATAGATCCCATATTTCTCTACCTCTAACCAATTGATTTTTGGTTGGATGCTTGAGTTCTAACATGGTATCAGAGATATGTTTGGCTTAACAACCCATTCAACATCACTTAATTAAAAAAAAGTTAGACCGCATGCTACACGGCATGTGTTTAGACTTTAGAATAGTCCTATGTCGGGAAACTAACATAGCCTTGTGCATATAGATTCCGCGCCTCTCCACCTCCAACCAATTGATTTTAGGTCGGATGTTAGAGTTCTAACATTAGCAATATATATGTACATTAGGAATACAAATATTTTTGTATGTTAAACAAATGCTTGCATATGTATCACTCTTTGTTGAGTTGATTCTTAATTAGCATTGAGTAAATGTTCTTATTTGTTATCCTCTAAGACTGCAGATAACATACTTGTTAGAAGATAGTAGAAAAGTATGTAAAAGCCCATTGTAATTGTGACTTATTTATGAGCCCAAGTTTGTCTTAGTTTTAGTCCCACATTGTATTTTGGGATTTCTCTCTTCCTCTCTTCCTATATATATGTACTCATACTTAAAGTTTATACAAGAAATACAACACACAAGGTTCATTGCTCTCATTTTCCACATGGTATTAGAGGGATACAGTTCGATCTGTCTGTTTCTATCCTCCTGATTCTCCTGTTAACCGGGCGGTTTGGTCTCCAGCTTATCTGCTCTGTCTTGCGGCTTCCTTGTTTCTAACTGCGGCTTCCCGCTCGGCCAGTTCTTCTCTTGCCGCTCCTCTTGCTCTTTCTTGTGGCTTCCATCTCTTCTTAACCCACCCCCTCCATTTTTATAAACCTCTCGATCTGGTGGGCCCCCTTCCCCCTAACCGAGCTGTTTTCTTCTATCTTCTCGACTGGCTTCCCGCCCTCTCGCTGCGGTCTCTTCTTCAACCCGCAGTCTCTCCTTTCTCCTTTTCTTATCCCGCGACTTCTTCCCTTGTCGCCGCGACCTATTCTTCTCGTTGCGGCTTTCCGAACTGCTGCCAGCACCGCATCTTGGTCGCGGCACCTTTCTGTACCGCTGATGTTCTCACCGAGACCGTGCGGTCTCCCTTGCTTAAGTCGTCGCGGCTTCCCTTCCCACTGCTGCTTTCCTACCCACTGCGACTTTCCCTCCCGCTCCTGTCTTTTCCCTAGTCTCCGCGGGCTTCCCGTACGGCCTTCTCTTGCCACTGCGGCTTCTCTACCCGCTGCGGGCTCCGCATCGTGGTCGCGGCCTCTTGCCGTTGGTGTGTTGACACCGAGACCGTGCGACTTCTCTTCTTCTCCGACCGCTTTCTTCAGGTTGCGGGTTGCCTCTCTTAGCCGCCGCGGCCTCTCCACCCGCTGCTTGCTCCGCATCTTGGTCGCGGCCTCTTGCCGCTGGTGTAGTGACACCGAGACCGTGCGACTTCTCTTCTTTTCCACTCCGCTTTCTTCAGGTTGCGGGTTGCCTATTCTAGCTCGGCTACCTCTTCGTGCGCGGCTAGTTCTGTCCGCTGCAGTTTCTCCCTGCTGTTGTCTTCTGTCCGCTGCGGCTAGCTTCTTTTTGCGGCTTCATGAATTCTACCACTGTCTCCCGCGAGTCCGCTGGTGCTTCATCTCTGACACCTCGGGCTGCTTCCTTTGTTACTGATCTTCAGGATGAACTCAGGATTACCATTATATCTCTCACTGACAAAAGGAACTTTGTGGAATGGGTACATTCAGTTCGTCGGGTGCTCCAGACAAAAGGACTGCTTCATCACTTGACCCGGGCTACTCCTGCCCTTCCTACTGACGAGTGGCTTCGTGATGACGTCCGTGTGCAATCCTGGCTTCTCAACTCCATGGATAACGAGCCATACAGGATGACCATGTATCATGACACGGCTAAGTCCATGTAGGAGGAACTCCACTCCTTCTATTCTGGCCAAAACAACCTCCAACATTTGTTTGACATCATCACTGATCTTCAATCCCTTGATCCTGCCATCCTGAGATATCTGGCGATATGACTTCCTTCGTTGCCAAGACCAAGACTCTTGTTGAGGCATGGATACAACACCAGCCTCCTCCTACTGATCTAGTTCCCCAACGGTCATAAAAAGAAGCTGTCGGGATTGCCATGATGATGACAAGGGTTCCTCCGCATCTGCACAGTGTTCGAGCTCAGATACTCTCCTCTGCCACTACTCCCTCTCTCTCTGATGTCTGCTCAATGCTTCTGAAGGTCACTCCGCCACCCGAGGCTCCCCTGCTTCCCTCTCCATCTCTTCTCCAACTACCTTCACCACATCCCTCCCCTCGTGGTACCTCGACCCGGGGGGTTGCCATTCGTCTCAGGGACGAGGACGCACTGGAAACCCCCCATAAATGCACTATCTGCGTCGGGAAAATCATCTAGAGGCTACACACTATCGTAAGCATGGTTTGCCACCCCACCTTGCTGCTTCTACGAAGGCCGAGTCTCCGCCCTTGGTTTCTACTTCGACTTCCTCAAATGCTTAGTCTGACATTGATGCTATCCGCACCCAGCTTCAGCAACTCCAAAGAGTGATTGCTCGCTCCTCGGGCTCCGTGGCTTCCATCGCCAATGAAGGTATAACCTGTCTATCTCGGAGTTCCCACTGGATTGTGGACTCTAGTGCCACCCACCACCTTACTTGCCAGAGGCCGCCGCAATACTTGGCCGCTTCTCATCCCAAGTTCATTACTGTCGCTAATGGTGACTCCACCCGTCTCCGGAGCTGCTGATATCCATCTCACACCCAACCGCTCCTTAACCTCGATTCTTCATGTTCCGGGCTCCACATTCAACTTACTTTCTATTAGCCGACTTACACAGGATCCTGATTGCTATGTTACATTCTCACCATCTTCTTTTGTTGTGCAGGATTGACAAATGCAGAATATTATTGGTAGCGGACAGTTGTCTCATGGGCTCTATCTTCTTGATATCCTTCCATCTACCCTTTATGTCATCTCCTAAGTTGAGTGGCATCGTCGTATTAGACATGCTCCCCTCCATATTCTAAAGCAAGCTCTTCCGGATGTCTCCTTGAATGAGTTTACTTGTGAGTCATGTATCTTTGGTAAACAACATCGGGTTTATTTTAGTCTTGTCTGTAATCAGAGTAGTACTCCTTTATCCATTGTCCATTCTGATATTTGGGGCCCTTATAAAGTCCCTAGTGTATTTTGGTACCGCTACTTTGTTACCTTTATTGACGATTACTCTCGAGTGACATGGTTATATTTACTACGGGATCGTACCGAACTCACTTCTATATTTCCTACGTTCGTTACTGAACTTCGTACTTAGTTCTCTTCCCCGCTTAAAATTATCCGCACTGACAATGCACGAGAATATACGAGTCGAACGTTCGCCTCACTTTGTGCTGAATTTGGCATTATACATCAAACATCTTGTGTTTACACTTCTCAAAAAATGGTGTTGTTGAACGCAAAAATCAGCATCTTCTTGATGTTGCCTGCTCCTTAATGATTCAAATGCTGGTACCTATCGAATACTGGAGCTTTGCAGTTTCGGCTGCGTGTCATCTCATCAATCGTCTGTCTTCCTCCGTTCTCAACTTTGTCACTCCGTTTAGCCTCCTCTTTCCTTCTCAATCTCTGTTTCCTCTCGCACCTCGGGTGTTTGGGTGTGCTTGCTATGTCGATAACCTTGGTCCACCTACAGATAAATTTGCTCCCGTGCAACCAAATACATGTTTGTAGGATACTCTCGCACTCAAAAAGGGTATGTGTGTTACTCTCCTGTCGACCGGAAAGTGATTGTGTCCGCTGATGTTACTTTTCTAGAAGACCAACCCTTTCTGTCATCCACTTCAGTCCCTCATAGTGTGCACCCTGTGCCTGGTCCTGCTATCCCAGTCACGGCTTCTCTACCTCCTCTACTTTCAACACCCCACGTGAAATCACCAGCACCCAAACCACCTCTCATCTGCGTCTACACTCGCCGTAGTCTGAACTCCGGAGCCCAGCCACTGCTACCGTCTACCAGTCCTATCTCGCGAACATCTGACCCTGTCCCCGCCTCTACGGCTCATCCTCTGGACAACTATATTTCCCTACATCGGCTCTTTCCTCCCCTGCTCAAATTTGTTCTTGCTCTTTCCTCTATTTCTCTGCCTAACACTGCGCAGGAGGCTCTCCAACACTCTGGGTGGCGTGCGACAATGAAAGCTGAGATGTCAGCCCTTTGGGCTAATCATACTTGGGATTTGGTATCTCTTCCGTTTGTCCAGTCCTGCGTTAGCTGTAAATGGATCTTTGTCATTAAACATGCTCCAGATGGGACTATCGATCGCCTCAAAGCCCGTCTTGTGGCTCGTGGGTTCACTCAGCAACAGGGCTTGGACTATGAGGAGACTTTATCCCTTATCGCCAAACTAAATTCTGTTCGGGTTCTTATCTCACTTGTTGTTCACCGCCGCTGGCCACTACATCAGTTGGACATTAAAAATGTCTTTCTTAATGGGGATCTTTAAGAGATGGTTTTCATGAACCAACCTCCCGGGTTTGAGACCACGGAGGAGTGTAGGGTGTGCCGACTGCGTAAAGCTATCTATGGTCTCAAACAGTTCCCTCGAGCTTGGTTTGAAAAATTTAGCAAGGCTGTTCGTGATATTGGCTTTCAGCGAATCTCGACTGACTTCTCTCTTTTTATCCGTCATCGATCAACAGGGACTGTAATTCTCTTAGTTTATATGGATGATATTTTGATAACCGACGATGACTCTATCGGGATACAACGGATCAAACGACACATAAACTCTGTCTTCCAAACAAAAGATCTGGGAAACCTTCAGTACTTCCTTGGACCTGAGGTTGCTCGAAGACCTGATGGTCTGGTCCTATCTCAAAGGAAATATTGTCTTGACCTTCTTTAGGATGCTGGTTATTCCGGATGTGAACCCGCAGAAACACCTATGGATGTCAACCACAAGCTAAGTGCTCATGGAACCGAATCAGATTCTCTACTTACAAATCCTGAATATTATCGGCGCCTTGTAGGAAAACTGATATACCTAATAGTTACAAGACCCGATATTTCTTTTGTTGTTGGAGTGGTTAGTCGCTTTATGCATTCACTAAGAATATCTCATCTACAGGCTGTCGAACGCATCCTCAGGTACTTGAAAGCTTCCCCGGGACGAGGGTTGATATACAATCCATCCGCCTCTTTATCCCTTGTTGCGTACACTGATGCTGATTATGTGGGCTCGCTTGATGATCGACGATCCACCACTGATTTCTGTACCTACTTTTGAGGAAATCTCATCACACGCAGCAAGAAGCAATCGGTTGTTGCTCGTTCTTCTGCTGAAGCCGAGTATCGTACTATGACTGCTGTCGTGTCTGAACTTACCTGGTTAGAGTGCCTTCTTTGTGATTTGGGGGTCGAACTCTCCTCACCTGCTACTTTATTCTGCGACAGTCATGCTGCTATACATATTGCAAAGAACCCTGTGTTTCATGAGCGAACAAAACACATTGAGCTTGATTGTCACTTTGTCCGGGAGAAGGTCCAACTGATGAAACTTGAATTGGAACATGTTCCAGCCTCCGAGCAAGTTGCAGACATCTTTACCAAGGCCCTACCTCGGTCATTGTATCAGCAGTTTCTATCCAAGCTTGGTGCTTACGATTTTTATGCTCCAGCTTGCGGGGGAGTGTTAGAAGATAGTAGAAAAGTATGTAAAAGTCTATTGTAATTGTGACCAATTTATGAGCCCAAGTTTGTCTTAGGTTTAGTCCCGCATTGTATTTTTGAGATTTCTCTCTTCCTTTCTTCCTATATATATGTACTCATACTTAAAGTTTTTACAAAGAATACAACCCACAAGGTTCATTGCTCTCATTTTCTACACTGTCATTTAATTTACCTAAACATTAATTTCACTTAGTTCTTTTTTCTCATATGCTTATAACTGTTGTACTTGTGCTGAGTCAATTCTGATCCTTTTTTGTCATATTATGGTTGGAAGTTATTTGATCGTTCAATATATGCTACTAATGCTAGTAACACCTACAGGGTATGTATCCTCTTCAATTGCTGTGGGTTTCGATCTTACACCTATTCAACGTTAATGAGATTCATATGAACATCCTTTGTTTTTCCAGATCTTTTAGCATTAATTTATGTGACCCAGTTGTCTCAACACTCAAGTTTCAGCTTCAATTACACTGTTTTGTTGGTAGAAGATCATACAATACTTGACCAATATTATGTCAGAACGTCTCTTTTGTCTGTATGTACTATAACTTTTAGCTTTTGGAAGCATTTTGATGTGCTTGCTGCTGACTTCCAAACCTTTTCCCTTTGCAGTGTGCTGAGCCATATGCACCATACTTTAATTGTGTATATATTTTTGTTGCTTTATGTTTGTCCGTTATGGGTGGTGAGTGGTAGGTTGGAGCAGGGTTAACTTGAAAAAAGTGAATGTCTCTTCTTTGTGAATGTTGTGTGCTTGCCGAATTAGTGGTCAGAGGCGGAGGGGATACTTCAGTGCCGGAACTGCGGCTGCCTAGGCGGGGCTAGCTCGGGAAGAGAGGGCTACCAAAATCTCTTACTCAAGATGAATGAGAAATAATTTTTTGCATAACATTACAATACTCAATGAGTCCTTTAAATAGAGGATACATGGGCACAAAAGTAATTAAAGACACATCATAGTAAAACCTAAGATATGTACTAAGACATAAAAAACAATAAAACATTATAACTAAAGACACTTCAAAATAATTGGGCACGTAGCCCATAACATTAATCCCGTTGTGCAAAAAGAGTTGCCTCAAGTTCAAGGGAGATTGATGACGGTGCCAACATCACCAGACCCCTTCGTCATCAGAGTACTCGGAGTCCTCCCAGTGTAAATAAAAGGTCTTTTGCACCGATGGACACGAGTAAATTGCTCATTGTAATTAAAACATAGTCACTACGCGTGCCGATCAGACATTTTTGTACGAAACAAACGTGGGATCTGCGGGGTTTTGATGCCCTCAGCCCGTCCCTCCGGGGCTCTATTTTTGTGGGGAATAGGCCTAATGCGCCAACTGAAGTCTACGGTTATACAATCTTGCTAAGCTCATAGTAGTCGCCAAGTGCCAGGGGCCTCTAATTCAACGTCCAAACGTAGTCCATCACGTAGTCCGACGGTAAATATGGAGACCTCATCTCAAGGGGATTGTCACGTGCGCTAGAAGAATCTAAAATTATTTTAGATTGCCATCAATTAATCCTATCCGACGTAACATTGTGAGGGTCCCTAGTGGGTTGCTGCGAATAGAGGGGCTAAAGCGCATGTTGCAAGATCACTTGAAGTCGTGCCAGATCAGGCTAGGATTGTCTGCCTGCAAATGGATGAACCATAACTGTGCGGTATCGAGGATGTGGAAGGAGGCCAAAGTGATCCATTTCGTCACCGGTGTCTATTGATGACAAAAATTTGTTCGCATCTGGTGAGCCTGCCTAAGGGATCCTTGTCATCATAAGTTGAAAATGCCAACTTGGTGTAATGGTGCATGATGTTTCCCTCATGTGGTATCCCGGCCGGGGGATCAGGTCGAAGAATCAGCGGTGGAGGCACCTGGCTGTTCCAAGCGTGATCGGTAGGCGGAGTACTAATGCCAAGAATGGCGGCGGTCAACTCATTTAGAATATTTGTGAGTTTGATCATGTCTTCTCGATGATGCACTTTGGCCTCTCGAAAGCGTCCCTCGATGGATGTCAGGAATGTTTGAATGAGGTCCCTCACAATATCCGTTATCGCGTCCGAGTACCCCATAGTGTGGAGTATAATCAGTGATAAATCAAAAGTAGTACGGGCTTGAGAGCTGGTGATCGGGCGATTAGATTCCTCGGAGACGACTGATTTTGGGTTGCCACAAGAGCCACGACGCTTCTCTATAATGAGGGACAAAAGAACAACGGCAAATCCAACAACTGAAGGTTTGGCAATGTTGGTACAAAAATGTCACCAACTCTCCGCGCGCTACCCCTGGATCGGGTGGTCGGCAGAGGAAAAAGTGGTTTGCTAGCGATCGGTTACTGGCCCCGTGGATAGCTTAAGCGAGTAAAAGGAGTGTGAAAAGAAGGTGCCGCTGACAGCGACGGACACCAGTTTTGTCCCGCCGCGGCGAAAGCCTTCCTTGCAATGGGCCTCTGGATTAATCGTAAACGGATTATGATGCAGCACGACGCTTAGAGTTTGCGCGCCTGTCGACGATTTATAGGAAACCCTAAATGCGTGCAGTGAATAATTTGATTTTTTCAAAAAAAACTTGAGTGGGCATTGCACACACTTTAAGAAATTAAGCAATGTTTGATTTTTTTATAAAGCACAAAATTAATATTTTGTCTCAAAAAAATTACTTGAAAAATGGTTCAGTTTCATTCCGGGAAAAGAAGGTTCACAACTTTTGTTTTTTTCTCATTGTCGTAGCAAAACGGAAGTCGTGAACTCCAAATACGTTTCAGTTTAGAGTTTTCGACGTAGAATTCGCTGACAAAATTCGGGTGAAAACCCAGCGATGAATCTAATAACCTAAGAGAAAATTTAGACTCACACAAAGGAAGAGAAAGAAACAAGTTACCCGCGAAAAGAGATGTCTTTACGCACCCGAAGTTAACGGCGATCCCGCGAGAAATTCCTTGTCACCTTCGATCTCCCGCTCCTAGGTCGGCCGCTATCGCACACGGGCACCACTAGAGCTGTCACGGTTCCGGCTCGATTCCGGGACTACTAAAACCATGAACCGAACCGTTAAGATAACAGTTCTTCAAGTTAGAACCAAAACCTTATTTGGTTTGACCGATTCCGGTTCTGGTTCCGGTTCCATCATAATTTTTGGAACCGCCGTGTCAACGGTTCCGGTTACGGTTTAAGAATAACCAAAACCAAACCAGTCACTAACGGTTCGGTCCGGTTCTATGTGGTTCGGTCCGGTTCCAATCGGTTCCAACTAAAACTAAAACCAAATTTGACATAATAAAATAAAAACGTTCTGCAAAAAACTCAAAACACCTTCAAAATAGAAATAATTAAGTTGCACACTACTGGACAGTCTCTTCCACGATTGGTGGGCTAGTAGTATATGTCGTCTTCCTACGCGTGTAGATTTGCTACGATGTTTAGTTGGCTTGTGCGCGTCTCGTCGACATGCTTCTATGTGGTTCGATCCTGTTCAAATGAGTTACAACTAAAACAAAACCAAACTTGACGGAGTGAAATAACAGCGGTCTGCAAATAGTAAAACTCAAAAGAACAACGAAATAAAAATAATTAAGTTGCACACTACTCGTCGGTCTCTTCCACGATCTGTGAGATAGTATCTGTCGTCTTCCTACGTGTAAAAACTTGCCACAACATCTAGTCGGCTTGCGCGCATCTCGCCAGCTTGCGCAACCTTAATAATGAGCTACAATTAGTTGTGTCTTACATGATTACTATTTAATAGTATTTGTATACCTTCTATATTTTTAAAATAAAATATTTCAGAAAAATATGTAAGTAAAATTGAAAATACATTATATAACTGTATAAAAATCAAAACTGTACTGTAAAAACCGATTTCAAACCGCACCAATGTCAAATTATATCACACGGTTTTGGTGTGGTTTTGTTCAGTCCAAAATCGACCCATTTTGATGCGATTACGGTTTGGTTCCAAACTGCATCAGTTTCACCCTGATAGTAAGTATAAATATTATAGATAGATTATAAAACTATAACAATATTATAATAAAATTAATAATAATAAACGGGTTGCGGTTCGGTTCTACTTCGGTCCGGTTCAGATCAGATCCAAAAATCTTGAAACCGCTTGAGACTTGTATGTTGCAGTTCCGGTTCCGGTTCCGGTCCGGATAATAAAATGTAAGAACCACACCCGAACCAAAGTTGTTCACGGTTCCAAAATTCAAACCAGAACCCGAATAATTTGCAAACGGTTCGATCCGGTTTTTTGCGGTTCCGATTCAGTTCCGGTTCGGTTTACGGTTTTCGGTTTTAAGTGACAGCTCTAGGCACCACGATAGCAATCCGCCCACTCACACAAGGTGGATCTAATGAAATCTCAATCACTCAACAGTGTATGGAAGGCACAAACTAAACAACTTAAATTTCACCCACTCTCACACTATGAATCCACGAAATCTCCAAGTACAAAAATAATAATCTCTTTTTCTCACTGTTCACACGGAACCAAAAATAAAACTCCACTATCAATCTTTACTTTAACAGCAGCAGTGAACACGAAAATTCAATAATTAACATCTTCCACAGGTCCCCAATCATGAAAGCAGCAAACAAACGAATTTCCTTTCCAACATCAACAACTACAATTCTACAAACAGGGAAGCAAAACATCAATCTCACAAAGGCAACCAGAAAATTCATCCACTTTCAATTTCTGAACTTACAAACACAATACTCTAAACAATTAATCTCACAACAACACTCTTACAGGAAATCTGGAACACAACAACTAAATTCTCATCAACTCTTCCTAACAATCTGATTATAGATCCCTTTTATAGGGTAAAATGAAAACAAAAAAAGAAAGTAACTATTTGCCTGGGTCGGCTATGGCAGAAGCAGGAGCATGGGCTGAAACCGCCGCCGAAACCATCGGGAGGCGTGGTACTCCACGATCACACGTGGACGCTCCTGGATCGTGGCTGGTTGAAGCACGAAGTGGGAAGTTTTCCCTACGGCCAGCGCCGAAGTCCATCACGTAGCCCGACGGTAAAGATGGAAACCTCATCTCAAGAGGGATTGTCACGTGCGCCAGAAGAATCTAAAATTGTTTTAGATAGCTATCAATTAATCCTATCCGACGTAACATCGTGAGGGTCCCCAGGAGGTTGCTGCGAATCGAGGGGCAAAAGCGCTTGTTGCAAGATCGCTTGAAGTCGCGCCAGATCAAGCCAGGATTGTCTGCCTGCAAACGGGCGAACCATAACTATGCGGTATCGAGCATGTGGAAGGAGGCCAAAGTGATCCATTTCATCATCGGTGTTTGTTGATGACAAATTTGTTCGCATCTGGTGAGCCTGCCTAAGGAATCATCCTTGCCATCCAACTTGGTATAATGGTGCATGATGTTGCCCTCATGTGGTATCGTGGGCTGGTGATCAGGTCGAAGAATCAGCGGTGGAGGCGCTTGGCTGTTCCAAGCGTGATCGGTAGGCGGAGTACTAATGCCCAGAATGGTGGCGGTCAACTTATTTAGAATGTTTGTGAGTTTGATCATGTCTTCTCGATGATGCACTTTGGCCTCTCAAAAGCGTCCCTTGATGGATGTCAGGAATGTTTGAATGAGGTCCCTCACAATATCCGTTATCGCGTCCGAGTACCCCATAGTGTGGAGTATAATCGGTGATTAGTCAAAAGTAGCACGAGCTAGAAAGCTGGTGATCGGCCGATTAGATTCCTCAGAGACGACTGATTTTGAGTGGTCACAAGAGCCACGACGCTTCTCTATAATGAGGGGCAAAAGAATAGCGACAAATCCAGCGACCAAAGGTTTGGCGATGTTGTCACCAAAAATGTCACCAAAAATGTCACAAACTCTTCGCGCGCTACCCCTGGATCGGGTGGTCGGCAGAGGAAAAAGTGGTTCGCAAGCGATCGGTTACTGACCCTGCAGATGACTTAAGCGAGTAAAAGGAGTGTGAAAATAAGGTGCCGCTGACAGTGACGAACACCAGATTTGACCCGCCGCGGCGAATGTCGTCCTTGCAACGGGCCTCTTGATTAATCGTAAACGGATTATGATGCAGCATGACACTTAGGGTTTGCGCGCCTATCGGTGATTTTTAGGAAACCCTAAATGCATGCAATGAATAATTGAATTTTTTCAAAAAAAACTTGAGTGGGCGTTGCACACACTTTAAGAAATTAAGCAACGTTTGATTTTTTTTATAAAGCATAAAATTACTATTTTGTCTCAAAAAAAATTACTTGAAAAATGGTTCAATTTCAGTCCGGGAAAAGAAGGTTTGCAATTTTTGTTCTTTTCTCATTGTCGTAGCAAAATAGAAGTTGTGAACTTTAAATACGTTTCAGTTTGGAGTTTTCGACGTAGCATTCGCTGACAAAATTCGGGTGAAAACCCAGCGATGAATCTAATAACCTAAGAGAAAATGTAGACCCACACAAAGGAAGAGAAAAGACAAGTTACCCGTGGAAAGAGACGTCTTTAGGCGCCCGAAGTCGACGGCGATCCCGCGAGGAATTTCTTGTCACCTTCGATCTCCCGCTCCGAGGTCGACCGCTATCGCACACAGGCACCACGGTAGCAATGCGCCCACTCACACAAGGTGGATCCAACAAAATCTCAATCACTCAACAGTGTATGAAAGCCGCAAATTAAACAACCTAAATTTCACCCACTCTCACACTGTGGATCCACGAAATCTCTAAGTACAAAAAAACCGAACTGAGCTGAGCCGAACCGCTTGCAGGCATAGCTTTCCCCTTACCCGATCCAGTCCACGCTTAGATCCTGCCTTATTACAGCAGCCTTAATATTTTGTGTTGTTATTTTTATTGGTTGATGGTGGTAAACATTGTTACAGACTGTTTATTACATGCTTGATTGGGTATTCCAGTTTATTATAGCGCTTGATCCTTGATAACTCGCTAACTGCATAAAAGATTGATTTAGTGCGCGCTCTTTTTCGGCCCTCTTTGGGAGGAAAGCCACCTCTTAAGCCTAAAAGAATTTTTTGTTTTCATTTATAATTTGATGCAATGTTAATTATGTTATTTACGGTTTGTGTTAATTGTTAGCGCTTATCTGCTAGTAGTGCATGCATTAAGTTATTGGGAAGTCGAGAGTCAGCCCTCACTCACCACTAGTGTGCATTCTAGGAGTTCACTACACACCCTACCCTACATCAAGTAGCCTTAAGTGACCCAAAGCAAAACCATGAGGGCATGACCGCTCCATTCTTATATTCTGCAAATTTGACTCCTCGAATGCATCAACATAGATCGACCTCTTCACAACAACCCAATACTGGGTCTACTCTCACATCACCAACGTGTCCTTGCTCCTCATGCCCTCGATAGTGTAGTGGGTCACAAAACCTCTATCTTCGATAGGGTGCATGCATGCCTTGCACTCATGCCTTGCATTGAATGGAAAAGGAAGCAGTCACGAAATCTTTGGTGAACCCCATCGATCGGGTGGTGGATACTCTCTGTAACCTGAAACACCCCAACCTAGTTTAACAACAAATCAGCAGTCCGGCCGGGTTCCACGATAAGAAATAAACTAAGCAACAGTAAATAAATTAGTACATAGCAGACATGATTAAAAAATACTGAAAGTAAACTGACAGAGGAAGTTGAAAATGCAAATAAGGGGAAAAGTGTACGTCAAGAATGTTGAATTTAAAGAGCCAACTAAAGTAAATGTTGGAGGAGAAAAGTTAATTGAGTTTATTCATCCACATGGGGGTATTTATACAAATACAACGATATGACACGTCACTGATCCGTGTGCTCTCATATTTCCTAAATAGGAATCGATCTATTTAGGAAACAAATAACGTAATCAATACAAAGATTATATGCAATACAAAGATTATATGCAATCAATACAAAGATTATATGCAATATCCAACACCCCCCTCAAGTTGGGCGTGTGATGTCAGCCATGCCGAACTTGCCAATAAGATCTGCGAACATACTGGAACTTAGACCCTTTGTGAGAACATCGACCAACTGTTGGTCAGATGGTATGAATAAGATAACAACGGTTCCTCGGTCGATATTTTTCTTGATGAAATGTCTGTCAATCTCAATGTGTTTCGTACGATCATGTTGTACCGGATTGTGGTAAGGTAAGGTACTCACTTCCGTTGTGGGAAGAGACCCACCCTGAAGTGAGGACCCATAGTAGCTTTCAGATTCCCGGAAGGTAACGTCCATGGTAACGTAAACCTTCTTGTTGACTGGGTCAAAACATTTATATCCCTTTTGAGTAGGGGAGTAGCCAATGAATACGCACTTGTGCGCACGAGCATCAAGTTTCGGGCGGTGGTGGATATGGACGAAACAAACACACCCAAAACACGTGGTGGGAGAGTGGTAGGTGGAACCCCAAGTGTGGTGAGGGGAGTTTTGAAATCGAGAACACGGGATGGCATACGGTTTATAAGGTACGCTGCGGTGAGTACAGCATCCCCCTAGTAGTATTTAGGGAGTTGCATGTGGAGGAGGAGACACCGAGCAACTTCCAATAGGTGGCGGTTCTTACGCTCAGCCACCCCATTTTGAGCCGGGGAGTAGGCGCAGGATGTCTGATGGATAATCCCCCGATTGGCGAGGAACTGCTCGAAAGTAGAATCAATGAATTCACGACCATTATCAGTGCGGAGAATCTTGATGGGGGTCGAAAACTGTGTAGAGACCATGTTGTAGAATCGTTGGAACAAGGGAAAGACCTCATTTTTGGCTTTCATAAGGTAAACCCAGGTGGTACGTGAAAAACAGTCGATAAAAGTTACAAACCAAAAACAACCCGAAATAGATGCAACTCGGCAAGGACCCCAAACATCACTATGTATCAAATGGAAAGGAGCAGGACTTGGAGAAGAAATATGATTAAAAGAGGTACGATGATTTTTACCACGATCACATGCATCACAACGAAATTTATCAACTAACCCAGACGAGAAATTAGGAAATAAACGTTTCATAGAATGGATAGACGGATGTCCCAGCCGACAGTGCCAGGACTCCAAAGTAGTTGTCCGATCCACATGGAGAGCTCGGGGAGGAGAGGCCGGGGTGGAAGAATCGAACACATATAGCCCGTCCACCAGACTACCAGTTCCAATCACCGTTCCCGTCTTCAGGTCCTGAAAAATGCAAGAAGAAGGAAAGAAAGTTACTGAGCAGTGCATATAATTGGTTATATGACTAATAGAAAGGAGATTGCGGGTAAAGTTCGGAACATGAAGAACAGAGGAAAGAGTTAGGGAGGAGCACGGGATGGAGCCTTTTCCGGCAATGGGAGAGAGGGAACCATCTGCGATGCTCACTTTGTCCCGACCAGACAACGGAAGGTAGGACACAAAACCTGAGGAGGAGCCGGTCATATGGTCTGTTGCTCCAGAATCAATGATCCAGTGAGTAGAGGGACGGGTGGAGGCAGCATGAGCACCGGAAGGCCCCTGATGGGCATATGAGGACGAAGAGGCATGTGACTATGGTGATGGGCCCTGCATCAGGCGTCGGAAAGCAAGGACCTCATCAGGCGTCAGAGTCAATGTGGGAGTTGTCGGAAGCTGTGGCTCGTCGAAAACATCAGACAGGTGCGCGGAGCGAGGCTGGGTAGAGCGACCCGAAGTGTGACCAGGACCGCGACCGCCACGAGAGGAAGAGACACCACGGGGTGTAGGGAACCCATGAAGCCGAAAGCAAGTCTCCCGGGTATGACGGTTCTTCCCGCAATAGTCACAGAGGAGGTGATCCTTGTCAGTTGACTTCGGCCGAGAATCACGAGCCGCTCGTAGCCCAACCGGGGCCGTCAAGGCCGAACCATCTGGAGGAGGCTCAGGAGTCCAAGTTTGCCTTCGATCAAATTCCTGCTGAACGAGACTGAAAACCTCTGGAAGAGAGGGTAAGGGTGAGCGGCCAAGTATCTGCACACTGATTTGGTCAAAGTCCCTATGTAGCCCATGAAGGAACTCGAAAACTCGTTGCGATCTTCCCGTGCGCGAACAAGGAGCTCATCCTCAGGCGATGCCAAAGTAATGGAGTCAAAGTGATCGTACTCTTGATATAGCTGGGTGAACTCGAGGTAGTAGGCAGACGGATGGCGATCTCCTTGGCGAAGAAGGAAGATCTTGCGTCGTAGCTGAAAGATCTGGGCCGCGTTGCCGCGACAGGAGTAGGTAGTTTCCGCCCTTCGCCAAATGTCCGCAGCCGTATCCAGAAAGCGAGAGTTGCGAGCGATGGATTCGACCATGGAGTTAGTCAGCCAGGACATGACGAGGGAGTTCTCCGATTCCCATTGCACCCAATCTGGGGAATCTGAACGAGGTATGGGTGTAGTGCCCATGACATATCCAAACAACCTCCTGCTCTTCAAAGCAAGAGTAACAGCCCGAGACCACGAGAGATAGTTGGTACCATCCAGACGAATCGTCGTGATTTGAGGCGTATTGTGGTCATGTCCCGGGCGAGGGAAGCCGCTGGACGTCACGGTAGTTGGGGGTGTACTGGTGGTGGAAGATTCGGTAGGGGAGCCATTGGTCCCGGCCATGGTGAGCAAGCATACAAAGCAAGATCCCCCGGGAGAGCAAAGAGCAGCCTAGATAGAAACTAGGTCGGCCTCATAGAAAGAGGAAGGAACCAAAAAAATGGTGTAGGCACCAGAAAGGACATTAGGAGGAGCACCGCATGTGCGGTATCAAGGAGACGACGCAGGACAGGGGCCGGAGGTGCTGGCGGTGGCCGAGGGGCCGCTGGAAGAGGGCCGAAGCCCGACAGGCACTGGCGCGGGAGGCGCGGCGTGCGTACAACGTCTGGAGGCGGTTGCGGGGTGCGGCGGAGGAGCGGGAGGGGGAATCGGTCGTGGCTAGGTGGGGCTAGGGGCCGCCGGAGCCAGCGGGTCGGGAGTTACTCGCGGAGGTCGGCGGAGTTACGGGCGGAGGTCGGCGGGTTGTTCGTGCGGGAGAAAGAAGAAAAAACGTACGGGAGAGGTATTTTAGCCCTAAGGCTCTGATACCATGTTGTAGGAGAAAAGTTAATTGAGTTTATTCATCCACATGAGGGTATTTATACAAATACAACGATATGACACGTCACTGATCCGTGTGCTCTCATATTTCCTAAATAGGAATCGATCTATTTAGGAAACAAATAACGTAATCAATACAAAGATTATATGCAATACAAAGATTATATGCAATCAATACAAAGATTATATGCAATATCCAACAGTAAATAAGGAACCACACATCTGAAAGTCTGAAATACTACAAAATGTCTGATGCATGAAAAACTCCCAAACAATAAGGTTACACAGTCCATGAAAGAAAATAGTACAATACTGAAGGGAAATACAACTATGAAACACAATCTATTTGTGGACTCCACAGAAGTGCTCATTCTATGCGCAACTTCCCACCCGAGTCCCCTGAAAAATTATGCTCGTAAATGGGTCAGCCCAACGAGAGAGTAAGAAAAACTATTTTTCCGAGTGACACTAAAAATATGCTGAAAAATATGCATGCATACTTTTAAAATAAAGTTTTTATGCTGCAGAAAACTATGTGTTGGTATACTATCCGTGCTTTTCTAAAATAATATTGGCAACGTAAATATTTGTTCTAGTTTAATCATGTTAAACACGATTTCTCAAGATCCGAACATTTTGTTGACTAAAAGAGTTTCTAAATTTTTATCTATACTTGAGTTCTATATGACTTATATTTTCTTTACTTAAATTTTAGGCTGTGTAGCTTCTAATGTGCAATTTTAGTCTAACGATCCAAGTTCTAGTAACGAACTCTGGTGTAAATAAAAGGTCTTTTGCACCGATGGACACGAGTAAATTGCTCATTGTAATTAAAACATAGTCACTACGCTTGCCGATCAGACATTTTTGTACGAAACAAACGTGGGATCTGCGGGGTTTTGATGCCCTCAGCCCGACCCTCCGGGGCTCTATTTTTGTGGGGAATAGGCCTAATGCGCCAACTGAAGTCTACAGTTATACAATCTTGCTAAGCTCATAGTAGTCGTCAAGTGCCAGGGGCCTCTAATTCAACGTCCAAACGTAGTCCATCACGTAGTCCGACGGTAAATATGGAGACCTCATCTCAAGGGGATTGTCACGTGCGCTAGAAGAATCTAAAATTATTTTAGATTGCCATCAATTAATCCTATCCGACGTAACATTGTGAGGGTCCCTAGTGGGTTGCTGCGAATAGAGGGGCTAAAGCGCATGTTGCAAGATCACTTGAAGTCGTGCCAGATCAGGCTAGGATTGTCTGCCTGCAAATGGATGAACCATAACTGTGCGGTATCGAGGATGTGGAAGGAGGCCAAAGTGATCCATTTCGTCACCGATGTCTATTGATGACAAAAATTTGTTCGCATCTGGTGAGCCTGCCTAAGGGATCCTTGTCATCATAAGTTGAAAATGCCAACTTGGTGTAATGGTGCATGATGTTGCCCTCATGTGGTATCCTGGCCGGGGGATCAGGTCGAAGAATCAGCGGTGGAGGCACCTGGCTGTTCCAAGCGTGATCGGTAGGCGGAGTACTAATGCCAAGAATGGCGGCGGTCAACTCATTTAGAATATTTGTGAGTTTGATCATGTCTTCTCGATGATGCACTTTGGTCTCTCGAAAGCGTCCCTCGATGGATGTCAGGAATGTTTGAATGAGGTCCCTCACAATATCCGTTATCGCGTCCGAGTACCCCATAGTGTGGAGTATAATCAGTGATAGATCAAAAGTAGTACGGGCTTGAGAGCTGGTGATCGGGCGATTAGATTCCTCGGAGACGACTGATTTTGGGTTGCCACAAGAGCCACGACGCTTCTCTATAATGAGGGACAAAAGAACAACGGCAAATCCAGCAACTGAAGGTTTGGCAATGTTGGTGCAAAAAATGTCACCAACTCTCCGCGCGCTACCCCTGGATCGGGTGGTCGGCAGAGGAAAAAGTGGTTTGCAAGCGATCGGTTACTGGCCCCGTGGATGGCTTAAGCGAGTAAAAGGAGTGTGAAAAGAAGGTGCCGCTGACAGCGACGAACACCAGTTTTGTCCCGCCGCGGCGAAAGCCTTCCTTGCAATGGGCCTCTTGATTAATCGTAAACGGATTATGATGCAGCACGACGCTTAGAGTTTGCGCGCCTGTCGACGATTTATAGGAAACCCTAAATGCGTGCTGTGAATAATTTGATTTTTTCAAAAACAACTTGAGTGGCATTGCACACACTTTAAGAAATTAAGCAATGTTTGATTTTTTTATAAAGCACAAAATTACTATTTTGTCTCAAAAAATTACTTGAAAAATGGTTCAGTTTCATTCCGGGAAAGAAGGTTCACAACTTTTGTTTTTTTCTCATTGTCGTAGCAAAACGGAAGTTGTGAAATCCAAATACGTTTCAGTTTAGAGTTTTCGACGTAGAATTCGCTGACAAAATTCGGGTGAAAACCCAGCGATGAATCTAATAACCTAAGAGAAAATTTAGACTCACACAAAGGAAGAGAAAGAAACAAGTTACCCGCGAAAAGAGATGTCTTTACGCACTCGAAGTTAACGGCGATCCCGCGAGAAATTCCTTGTCACCTTCGATCTCCCGCTGCTAGGTCGGCCGCTATCGCACACGGGCACCACTAGAGCTGTCACGGTTCCGGCTCGGTTCCGGTTCTACTAAAACCATGAACCGAACCGTTAAGATAACAGTTCTTCAAGTTGGAACCAAAACCTTATTTGGTTTGACCGATTCCGGTTCTGGTTCCGGTTCCATCATAATTTTTGGAACCGCCGTGTCAACGGTTCCGGTTACGGTTTAAGAATAACCAAAACCAAACCAGTCACTAACGGTTCGGTCCGGTTCTATGCGGTTCGGTTCGGTTCCAATCGGTTCCAACTAAAACTAAAACCAAATTTGACATAATAAAATAAAAACGTTCTGCAAAAAAGTCAAAACACCTTCAAAATATAAATAATTAAGTTGCACACTCCTCGACAGTCTCTTCCACGATTGGTGGGCTAGTAGTATATGTCGTCTTCCTACGCGTGTAGATTTGCTACGATGTTTAGTTGGCTTGTGCGCGTCTCGTCGACATGCTTCTATGTGGTTTGATCCTGTTCAAATGAGTTACAACTAAAACAAAACCAAACTTGACGGAGTGAAATAACAGCGGTCTGCAAATAGTAAAACTCAAAAGAACAACGAAATAAAAATAATTAAGTTGCACACTACTCGTCGGTCTCTTCCACGATCTGTGAGATAGTATCTGTCGTCTTCCTACGTGTAAAAACTTGCCACAACATCTAGTCGGCTTGCGCGCATCTCGCCAACTTGCGCGCATCTCGCCAGCTTGCGCAACCTTAATAATGAGCTACAATTAGTTGTGTCTTACATGATTACTATTTAATAGTATTTGTATACCTTCTATATTTTTAAAATAAAATATTTCAGAAAAATATGTAAGTAAAATTGAAAATACATTATATAACTGTATAAAAATCAAAACTGTACTGTAAAAACCGATTTCAAACCGCACCAATGTCAAATTATATCACACGGTTTTGGTGTGGTTTTGTTCAGTCCAAAATCGACCCATTTTGATGCGATTACGGTTTGGTTCCAAACTGCATCAGTTTCACCCTGATAGTAAGTATAAATATTATAGATAGATTATAAAACTATAACAATATTATAATAAAATTAATAATAATAAACGAGTTGCGGTTCGGTTATACTTCGGTCCGGTTCGGATCAGATCCAAAAATCTTGAAACCGCTTGAGACTTGTATGTTGCAGTTCCGGTTCCGGTTCCGGTCCGGATAATAAAATGTAAGAACCACACCCGAACCAAAGTTGTTCACGGTTCCAAAATTCAAACCAGAACCCGAATAATTTGCAAACGGTTCGATCCGGTTTTTTGCGGTTCCGATTCAGTTCCGGTTCGGTTTACGGTTTTCGGTTTTAAGTGGCAGCTCTAGGCACCACGGTAGCAATCCCCCCACTCACACAAGGTGGATCTAATGAAATCTCAATCACTCAACAGTGTATGGAAGGCACAAACTAAACAACTTAAATTTCACCCACTCTCACACTGTGAATCCACGAAGTCTCCAAGTACAAAAATAATAATCTCTTTTTCTCACTGTTCACACGGAACCAAAAATAAAACTCCACTATCAATCTTTACTTTAAGAGCAGCAGTGAACACGAAAATTCAATAATTAACATCTTCCACAGGTCCCCAATCATGAAAGCAGCAAACAAACGAATTTCCTTTCCAACATCAACAACTACAATTCTACAAACAGGGAAGCAAAACATCAATCTCACAAAGGCAACCAGAAAATTCATCCACTTTCAATTTCTGAACTTACAAACACAATACTCTAAACAATTAATCTCAGAACAACTCTTACAGGAAATCTGGAACACAACAATTAAATTCTCATCAACTCTCCCTAACAATCTGATTATAGATCCCTTTTATAGGGTAAAATGAAAACAAAAAAAAGAAAGTAACTATTTGCCTGGGTCGGCTATGGCAGAAGCAGGAGCATGGGCTGAAACCGCCGCCGAAACCATCGGGAGGCGTGGTACTCCACGATCACACGTGGACGCTCCTGGATCGTGGTTGGTTGAAGCACGAAGTGGGAAGTTTTCCCTACGGCCAGCGCCGAAGTCCATCACGTAGCCCGACGGTAAAGATGGAAACCTCATCTCAAGAGGGATTGTCACGTGCGCCAGAAGAATCTAAAATTGTTTTAGATAGCCATCAATTAATCCTATCCGACGTAACATCGTGAGGGTCCCCAGGAGGTTGCTGCGAATCGAGGGGCAAAAGCGCTTGTTGCAAGATCGCTTGAAGGCGCGCCAGATCAGGCCAGGGTTGTCTGCCTGCAAACGGGCGAACCATAACTGTGCGGTATCGAGCATGTGGAAGGAGGCCAAAGTGATCCATTTCATCATCGGTGTTTGTTGATGACAAATTTGTTCGCATCTGGTGAGCCTGCCTAAGGAATCATCCTTGCCATCCAACTTGGTATAATGGTGCATGATGTTGCCCTCATGTGGTATCGTGGGCTGGTGATCAGGTCGAAGAATCAGCGATGGAGGCGCTTGGCTGTTCCAAGCGTGATCGGTAGGCGGAGTACTAATGCCCAGAATGGTGGCGGTCAACTTATTTAGAATGTTTGTGAGTTTGATCATGTCTTCTCGATGATGCACTTTGGCCTCTCAAAAGCGTCCCTTGATGGATGTCAGGAATGTTTGAATGAGGTCCCTCACAATATCCGTTATCGCGTCCGAGTACCCCATAGTGTGGAGTATAATCGGTGATAAGTCAAAAGTAGCACGAGCTAGAAAGCTGGTGATCGGGCGATTAGATTCCTCAGAGACGACTGATTTTGAGTGGTCACAAGAGCCACGACGCTTCTCTATAATGAGGGGCAAAAGAATAGCGACAAATCCAGCGACCAAAGGTTTGGCGATGTTGTCACCAAAAATGTCACCAAAAATGTCACAAACTCTTCGCGCGCTACCCCTGGATCGGGTGGTCGACAGAGGAAAAAGTGGTTCGCAAGCGATCGGTTACTGACCCTGCAGATGACTTAAGCGAGTAAAAGGAGTGTGAAAAGAAGGTGTCGCTGACAGTGACGAACACCAGATTTGACCCGCCGCGACGAATGCCGTCCTTGCAACGAGCCTCTTGATTAATCGTAAACGGATTATGATGCAGCATGACAATTAGGATTTGCGCGCCTATCGATGATTTTTAGGAAACCCTAAATGCATGCAATGAATAATTGAATTTTTTCAAAAAAAACTTGAGTGGGCGTTGCACACACTTTAAGAAATTATGCAACGTTTGATTTTTTTATAAAGCATAAAATTACTATTTTGTCTCCAAAAAAATTACTTGAAAAATGATTCAATTTCAGTCCGGGAAAAGAAGGTTTGCAATTTTTGTTCTTTTCTCATTGTCGTAGCAAAATAGAAGTTGTGAACTCTAAATACGTTTTAGTTTGGAGTTTTCGACGTAGCGTTCGTTGACAAAATCCGGGTGAAAACCCAGCGATGAATCTAATAACCTAAGAGAAAATGTAGACCCACACAAAGGAAGAGAAAAGACAAGTTACCCGTGGAAAGAGACGTCTTTAGGCGCCCGAAGTCGACGGCGATCCCGCGAGGAATTTCTTGTCACCTTCGATCTCCCGCTCCGAGGTCGACCGCTATCGCACACAGGCACCACGGTAGCAATGCGCCCACTCACACAAGGTGGATCCAACAAAATCTCAATCACTCAACAGTGTATGAAAGCCGCAAATTAAACAACCTAAATTTCACCCACTCTCACACTGTGGATCCACGAAATCTCTAAGTACAAAAAAACCGAACAGAGCTGAGTCGAACCGCTTGCAGGCATAGCTTTCCCCTTACCCGATCCAGTCCACGCTTAGATCCTGCCTTATTACAGCAGCCTTAATATTTTGTGTTGTTATTTTTATTGGTTGATGGTGGTAAACATTGTTACAGACTGTTTATTACATGCTTGATTGGGTATTCCAGTTTATTATAGCGCTTGCTCCTTGATAACTCGCTAACTGCATAAAAGATTGATTTAGTGCGCGCTCTTTTTCGGCCCTCCTTGGGGAGGAAAGCCACCTCTTAAGCCTAAAAGAATTTTTTGTTTTCATTTATAATTTGATGCAATGTTAATTATGTTATTTACGGTTTGTGTTAATTGTTAGCGCCTATCTGCTAGTAGTGCATGCATTAAGTTATTGGGAAGTCGAGAGTCAGCCCTCACTCACCACTAGTGTGCATTCTAGGAGTTCACTACACACCCTACCCTACATCAAGTAGCCTTAAGTGACCCAAAGCAAAACCATGAGGGCATGACCGCTCCATTCTTATATTCTGCAAATTTGACTCCTCGAATGCATCAACATAGATCGACCTCTTCACAACAACCCAATACTGGGTCTACTCTCACATCACCAATGTGTCCTTGCTCCTCATGCCCTCGATAGTGTAGTGGGTCACAAAACCTCTATCTTCGATAGGGTGCATGCATGCCTTGCACTCATGCCTTGCATTGAATGGAAAAGGAAGCAGTCACGAAATCTTTGGTGAACCCCATCGATCGGGTGGTGGATACTCTCTGTAACCTGTAACACCCCAACCTAGTTTAACAACAAATCAGCAGTCCGACCGGGTTCCACGATAAGAAATAAACTAAGCAACAGTAAATAAATTAGTACATAACAGACATGATTAAAAAATACTGAAAGTAAACTGACAGAGGAAGTTGAAAATGCAAATAAGGGGAAAAGTGTACGTCAAGAATGTTGAATTTAAAGAGCCAACTAAAGTAAATGTTGGAGGAGAAAAGTTAATTGAGTTTATTCATCCACATGGGGGTATTTATACAAATACAACGACATGACACGTCACTGATCCGTGTGCTCTCATATTTCCTAAATAGGAATCGATCTATTTAGGAAACAAATAACGTAATCAATACAAAGATTATATGCAATACAAAGATTATATGCAATCAATACAAAGATTATATGCAATATCCAACACCCCCCTCAAGTTGGGCGTGTGATGTCAGCCATGCCGAACTTGCCAATAAGATCTGCGAACATACTGGAACTTAGACCCTTTGTGAGAACATCGACCAACTGTTGGTCAGATGGTATGAATGAGATAACAACGGTTCCTCGGTCGATATTTTTCTTGATGAAATGTCTGTCAATCTCAATGTGTTTCGTACGATCATGTTGTACCGGATTGTGGTAAGGTAAGGTACTCACTTCCGTTGTGGGAAGAGACCCACCCTGAAGTGAGGACCCATAGTAGCTTTCAGATTCCCGGAAGGTAACGTCCATGGTAACGTAAACCTTCTTGTTGACTGGGTCAAAACATTTATATCCCTTTTGAGTAGGGGAGTAGCCAATGAATACGCACTTGTGCGCACGAGCATCAAGTTTCGGGCGGTGGTGGATATGGACGAAACAAACACACCCAAAACACGTGGTGGGAGAGTGGTAGGTGGAACCCCAAGTGTGGTGAGGGGAGTTTTGAAATCGAGAACACGGGATGGCATACGGTTTATAAGGTACGCTGCGGTGAGTACAGCATCCCCCCAGTAGTATTTAGGGAGTTGCATGTGGAGGAGGAGACACCGAGCAACTTCCAATAGGTGGCGGTTCTTACGCTCAGCCACCCCATTTTGAGCCGGGGAGTAGGCGCAGGATGTCTGATGGATAATCCCCCGATTGGCGAGGAACTGCTCGAAAGTGGAATCAATGAATTCACGACCATTATCAGTGCGGAGAATCTTGATGGGGGTCGAAAACTGTGTAGAGACCATGTTGTAGAATCGTTGGAACAAGGGAAAGACCTCATTTTTGGCTTTCATAAGGTAAACCCAGGTGGTACGTGAAAAACAGTCGATAAAAGTTACAAACCAAAAACAACCCGAAATAGATGCAACTCGGCAAGGACCCCAAACATCACTATGTATCAAATGGAAAGGAGCAGGACTTGGAGAAGAAATATGATTAAAAGAGGTACGATGATTTTTACCACGATCACATGCATCACAACGAAATTTATCAACTAACCCAGACGAGAAATTAGGAAATAAACGTTTCATAGAATGGATAGACGGATGTCCCAGCCGACAGTGCCAGGACTCCAAAGTAGTTGTCCGATCCACATGGAGAGCTCGGGGAGGAGAGGCCGGGGTGGAAGAATCGAACACATATAGCCCGTCCACCAGACTACCAGTTCCAATCACCGTTCCCGTCTTCAGGTCCTGAAAAATGCAAGAAGAAGGAAAGAAAGTTACTGAGCAGTGCATATAATTGGTTATATGACTAATAGAAAGGAGATTGCGGGTAAAGTTCGGAACATGAAGAACAGAAGAAAGAGTTAGGGAGGAGCACGGGATGGAGCCTTTTCCGGCAATGGGAGAGAGAGAACCATCTGCGATGCTCACTTTGTCCCGACCAGACAACGGAAGGTAGGACACAAAACCTGAGGAGGAGCCGGTCATATGGTCTGTTGCTCCAGAATCAATGATCCAGTGAGTAGAGGGACGGGTGGAGGCAGCATGAGCACCGGAAGGCCCCTGATGGGCATATGAGGACGAAGAGGCATGTGACTATGGTGATGGGCCCTGCATCAGGCGTCGGAAAGCAAGGACCTCATCAGGCGTCAGAGTCAATGTGGGAGTTGTCGAAAGCTGTGGCTCGTCGAAAACATCAGACAGGTGCGCGGAGCGAGGCTGGGTAGAGCGACCCGAAGTGTGACCAGGACCGCGACCGCCACGAGAGGAAGAGACACCACGGGGTGTAGGGAACCCATGAAGCCGAAAGCAAGTCTCCCGTGTATGACGGTTCTTCCCGCAATAGTCACAGAGGAGGTGATCCTTGTCAGTTGACTTCGGCCGAGAATCACGAGCCGCTCGTAGCCCAACCGGGGCCGTCAAGGCCGAACCATCTGGAGGAGGCTCAGGAGTCCAAGTTTGCCTTCGATCAAATTCCTGCTGAACGAGACTGAAAACCTCTGGAAGAGAGGGTAAGGGTGAGCGGCCAAGTATCTGCACACTGATTTGGTCAAAGTCCCTATGTAGCCCATGAAGGAACTCGAAAACTCGGTTGCGATCTTCCCGTGCGCGAACAAGGAGCTCATCCTCAGGCGATGTCAAAGTAATGGAGTCAAAGTGATCGTACTCTTGATATAGCTGGGTGAACTCGAGGTAGTAGGCAGACGGATGGCGATCTCCTTGGCGAAGAAGGAAGATCTTGCGTCGTAGCTGAAAGATCTGGGCCGCGTTGCCGCGACAGGAGTAGGTAGTTTCCGCCCTTCGCCAAATGTCCGCAGCCGTATCCAGAAAGCGAGAGTTGCGAGCGATGGATTCGACCATGGAGTTAGTCAGCCAGGACATGACGAGGGAGTTCTCCGATTCCCATTGCACCCAATCTGGGGAATCTGAACGAGGTATGGGTGTAGTGCCCATGACATATCCAAACAACCTCCTGCTCTTCAAAGCAAGAGTAATAGCCCGAGACCACGGGAGATAGTTGGTACCATCCAGACGAATCGTCGTGATTTGAGGCGTATTGTGGTCATGTCCCGGGCGAGGGAAGCCGCTGGACGTCACGGTAGTTGGGGGTGTACTGGTGGTGGAAGATTCGGTAGGGGAGCCATTGGTCCCGGCCATGGTGAGCAAGCATACAAAGCAAGATCCCCCGGGAGAGCAAAGAGCAGCCTAGATAGAAACTAGGTCGGCCTCATAGAAAGAGGAAGGAACCAAAAAAATGGTGTAGGCACCAGAAAGGACATTAGGAGGAGCACCGCATGTGCGGTATCAAGGAGACGACGCAGGACAGGGCCGGAGGTGCTGGCGGTGGCCGAGGGGCCGCTGGAAGAGGGCCGAAGCCCGACAGGCACTGGCGCGGGAGGCGCGGCGTGCGTACAACGTCTGGAGGCGGTTGCGGGGTGCGGCGGAGGAGCGGGAGGGGGAATCGGTCGTGGCTAGGTGGGGCTAGGGGCCGCCGGAGCCAGCGGGTCGGGAGTTACTCGCGGAGGTCGGCGGAGTTACGGGCGGAGGTCGGCGGGTTGTTCGTGCGGGAGAAAGAAGAAAAAACGTACGGGAGAGGTATTTTAGCCCTAAGGCTCTGATACCATGTTGTAGGAGAAAAGTTAATTGAGTTTATTCATCCACATGAGGGTATTTATACAAATACAACGATATGACACGTCACTGATCCGTGTGCTCTCATATTTCCTAAATAGGAATCGATCTATTTAGGAAACAAATAACGTAATCAATACAAAGATTATATGCAATACAAAGATTATATGCAATCAATACAAAGATTATATGCAATATCCAACAGTAAATAAGGAACCACACATCTGAAAGTCTGAAATACTACAAAATGTCTGATGCATGAAAAACTCCCAAACAATAAGGTTACACAGTCCATGAAAGAAAATAGTACAATACTGAAGGGAAATACAACTATGAAACACAATCTATTTGTGGACTCCACAGAAGTGCTCATTCTATGCGCAACTTCCCACCCGAGTCCCCTGAAAAATTATGCTCGTAAATGGGTCAGCCCAACGAGAGAGTAAGAAAAACTATTTTTCCGAGTGACACTAAAAATATGCTGAAAAATATGCATGCATACTTTTTAAAATAAAGTTTTTATGCTGCAGAAAACTATGTGCTGGTATACTATCCGTGCTTTTCTAAAATAATATTGACAACGTAAATATTTGTTCTAGTTTAATCATGTTAAACACGATTTCTCAAGATTCGAACATTTTGTTGACGAAAAGAGTTTCTAAATTTTTATCTATACTTGAGTTCTATATGACTTATATTTTCTTTACTTAAATTTTAGGCTGTGTAGCTTCTAATGTGCAATTTTAGTCTAACGATCCAAGTTCTAGTAACGAACTCTGGTGTAAATAAAAGGTCTTTTGCACCGATGGACACGAGTAAATTGCTCATTGTAATTAAAACATAGTCACTACGCTTGCCGATCAGACATTTTTGTACGAAACAAACGTGGGATCTGCGGGGTTTTGATGCCCTCAGCCCGTCCCTCCGGGGCTCTATTTTTGTGGGGAATAGGCCTAATGCGCCAACTGAAGTCTACAGTTATACAATCTTGCTAAGCTCATAGTAGTCGTCAAGTGCCAGGGGCCTCTAATTCAACGTCCAAACGTAGTCCATCACGTAGTCCGACGGTAAATATGGAGACCTCATCTCAAGGGGGATTGTCACGTGCGCTAAAAGAATCTAAAATTATTTTAGATTGCCATCAATTAATCCTATCCGACGTAACATTGTGAGGGTCCCTAGTGGGTTGCTGCGAATCGAGGGGCTAAAGCGCATGTTGCAAGATCACTTGAAGTCGTGCCAGATCAGGCTAGGATTGTCTGCCTGCAAATGGATGAACCATAACTGTGCGGTATCGAGGATGTGGAAGGAGGCCAAAGTGATCCATTTCGTCACCGATGTCTATTGATGACAAAAATTTGTTCGCATCTGGTGAGCCTGCCTAAGGGATCCTTGTCATCATAAGTTGAAAATGCCAACTTGGTGTAATGGTGCATGATGTTGCCCTCATGTGGTATCCTGGCCGGGGGATCAGGTCGAAGAATCAGCGGTGGAGGCACCTGGCTGTTCCAAGCGTGATCGGTAGGCGGAGTACTAATGCCAAGAATGGCGGCGGTCAACTCATTTAGAATATTTGTGAGTTTGATCATGTCTTCTCGATGATGCACTTTGGTCTCTCGAAAGCGTCCCTCGATGGATGTCAGGAATGTTTGAATGAGGTCCCTCACAATATCCGTTATCGCGTCCGAGTACCCCATAGTGTGGAGTATAATCAGTGATAGATCAAAAGTAGTACGGGCTTGAGAGCTGGTGATCGGGCGATTAGATTCCTCGGAGACGACTGATTTTGGGTTGCCACAAGAGCCACGACGCTTCTCTATAATGAGGGACAAAAGAACAACGGCAAATCCAGCAACTGAAGGTTTGGCAATGTTGGTGCAAAAAATGTCACCAACTCTCCGCGCGCTACCCCTGGATCGGGTGGTCGGCAGAGGAAAAAGTGGTTTGCAAGCGATCGGTTACTGGCCCCGTGGATGGCTTAAGCGAGTAAAAGGAGTGTGAAAAGAAGGTGCCGCTGACAGCGACGAACACCAGTTTTGTCCCGCCGCGGCGAAAGCCTTCCTTGCAATGGGCCTCTTGATTAATCGTAAACGGATTATGATGCAGCACGACGCTTAGAGTTTGCGCGCCTGTCGACGATTTATAGGAAACCCTAAATGCGTGCTGTGAATAATTTGATTTTTTCAAAAACAACTTGAGTGGGCATTGCACACACTTTAAGAAATTAAGCAATGTTTGATTTTTTATAAAGCACAAAATTACTATTTTGTCTCAAAAAATTACTTGAAAAATGGTTCAGTTTCATTCCGGGAAAAGAAGGTTCACAACTTTTGTTTTTTTCTCATTGTCGTAGCAAAACGGAAGTTGTGAAATCCAAATACGTTTCAGTTTAGAGTTTTTGACGTAGAATTCGCTGACAAAATTCGGGTGAAAACCCAGCGATGAATCTAATAACCTAAGAGAAAATTTAGACTCACACAAAGGAAGAGAAAGAAACAAGTTACCCGCGAAAAGAGATGTCTTTACGCACTCGAAGTTAACGGCGATCCCGCGAGAAATTCCTTGTCACCTTCGATCTCCCGCTGCTAGTCGGCCGCTATCGCACACGGGCACCACTAGAGCTGTCACGGTTCCGGCTCGGTTCCGGTTCTACTAAAACCATGAACCGAACCGTTAAGATAACAGTTCTTCAAGTTGGAACCAAAACCTTATTTGGTTTGACCGATTCCGGTTCTGGTTCCGGTTCCATCATAATTTTTGGAACCGCCGTGTCAACGGTTCCGGTTACGGTTTAAGAATAACCAAAACCAAACCAGTCACTAACGGTTCGGTCCGGTTCTATGCGGTTCGGTTCGGTTCCAATCGGTTCCAACTAAAACTAAAACCAAATTTGACATAATAAAATAAAAACGTTCTGCAAAAAACTCAAAACACCTTCAAAATAGAAATAATTAAGTTGCACACTACTGGACAGTCTCTTCCACGATTGGTGGGCTAGTAGTATATGTCGTCTTCCTACGCGTGTAGATTTGCTACGATGTTTAGTTGGCTTGTGCGCGTCTCGTCGACATGCTTCTATGTGGTTCGATCCTGTTCAAATGAGTTACAACTAAAACAAAACCAAACTTGACGGAGTGAAATAACAGCGGTCTGCAAATAGTAAAACTCAAAAGAACAACGAAATAAAAATAATTAAGTTGCACACTACTCGTCGGTCTCTTTCCACGATCTGTGGGATAGTATCTGTCGTCTTCCTACGTGTTAAAACTTGCCACAACATCTAGTCGGCTTGCGCGCATCTCGCCAGCTTGCGCGCATCTCGCCAGCTTGCGCAACCTTAATAATGAGCTACAATTAGTTGTGTCTTACATGATTACTATTTAATAGTATTTGTATACCTTCTATATTTTTAAAATAAAATATTTCAGAAAAATATGTAAGTAAAATTGAAAATACATATTATATAACTGTATAAAAATCAAAACTGTACTGTAAAAACCGAT
This sequence comes from Platanthera guangdongensis, assembly GCA_039583875.1. NCBI lineage: Eukaryota > Viridiplantae > Streptophyta > Magnoliopsida > Asparagales > Orchidaceae > Platanthera > Platanthera guangdongensis. The sequence goes on along the minus strand of CM077147.1, from coordinate 14,506,408 downwards.
TTCAAAACCGCACCAATGTCAAATTATATCACACGGTTTTTGGTGTGGTTTTTGTTCAGTCCAAAACCGACCCATTTTGATGCGATTACGGTTTGGTTCCAAACTGCATCAGTTTCACCCTGATAGTAAGTATAAATATTATAGATAGATTATAAAACTATAACAATATTATAATAAAATTAATAATAATAAACGGGTTGCGGTTCGGCTCTACTTCGGTCCGGTTCAGATCAGATCCAAAAATCTTGAAACCGCTTGAGACTTGTATGTTGCGGTTCCGGTTCCGGTTCCGGTCCGGATAATAAAATGTAAGAACCACACCCGAACCAAAGTTGTTCACGGTTCCAAAATTCAAACCAGAACCCGAATAATTTGCAAACGGTTCGATCCGGTTTTTTGCGGTTCCGATTCAGTTCCGGTTCGGTTTAAAACGGTTTTCGGTTTTAAGTGACAGCTCTAGGCACCACGATAGCAATCCGCCCACTCACACAAGGTGGATCTAATGAAATCTCAATCACTCAACAGTGTATGGAAGGCACAAACTAAACAACTTAAATTTCACCCACTCTCACACTATGAATCCACGAAATCTCCAAGTACAAAAATAATAATCTCTTTTTCTCACTGTTCACACAGAACCAAAAATAAAACTCCACTATCAATCTTTACTTTAACAGCAGCAGTGAACACAAAATTCAATAATTAACATCTTCCACAGGTCCCCAATCATGAAAGCAGCAAACAAACAAATTTCCTTTCCAACATCAACAACTACAATTCTACAAACAGGGAAGCAAACATCAATCTCACAAAGGCAACCAGAAAATTCATCCACTTTCAATTTCTGAACTTACAAACACAATACTCTAAACAATTAATCTCACAACAACTCTTACAGGAAATCTGGAACACAACAACTAAATTCTCATCAACTCTTCCTAACAATCTGATTATAGATCCCTTTTATAGGGTAAAATGAAAACAAAAAAAGAGAAAGTAACTATTTGCCTGGGTCGGCTATGCGAAGCAGAAGCAGGAGCATGGGCACTCCCACTTTTGACTATTACTTGCCTCAACCACGCTTGCAGAGGAAACCTTGCACCTAAAATAATACCGGAAGGAGTCAACAGGACTCCTGGAACTGCAAGGAATCAGCGTCTAGGGTTTCTGGAGGGGGGAAAAGGGACTGGACACTCCCGCCAACCAGTCGGGATGGCTGCGAGAGGGAGAGGGAGCGGATCGTCTGCCAGGATAGAAGAGAGCGATGGTTCCTTCGATCGTCGGCTCTGAGAGAAAATAGAATAGGGTTACATGAGGGAGAGATGCAGAGTTTTTAACCGTGCGGCGAGCAAGCGGGCAGCTACGGAAACCGCATGGGGGGTGGGGTCTAACCGTCATTCCTATTAGAGAAAAATTAGACATTTTTGTTTAATTACACAATTGCTATTTCCCTTTAACACTTACAATTCATACGCTACACCCTCGCACTAGAACGCGTCTAATATAAATATTGTAGTAGCTACAACTTATTTATTTATTAACGCCCGACCAAAAAAATCATTCATCATACCTTGACATGATAATCGCTCAATCAATTTCGCTCGCGATCGGGCCTTGCAATCAAATTAAATTTGGTCATAAAATTACGGATGTTACATAACCTCTAACCCATGGTCTCGAACTCTAAACTAACTTCAACTGTCTATCCACTGCCATAGTCAACAGTGGTGCCAATGTTATGTTATGTTTATCAAGTCCACCCAACTATTTCCATGTAGTCAAGCCAATAATTTCCCTCACGATACCGTTTTATGACGCACATGAGGATCAACTTTATCGCATTGAAATTCCAATCTTAAGCGGTGTGAGGCTTTTTTGCCCCAAAAGAATAGCCTTCATGGGTTCATTCAAAAGTGGTACATAATTGAGGGGTGGATCACTCGGGTGGGGCGGTTCTACATTCTACATGCCACACTAGAGTCTCAAAAAGTCTTACCGACCGGTATCTGCATGGACAACTCCACTCCTAATTTTTTTCCATTGATTTGCTAGTTAACTTTCCACCTCGCACGACCATCTATGAAAGAGCATTGATCCGGTGTTAAGACACTAGTTGATTGATGAACTTCCCAAGTCTCACGTCATTCAACTAGTTGACATGGACAGTACATCGCCACCATTCATTGAGCTAGTTACCCATGCCCCATTATTTGGATTATTTCATTATGGGCCACAAACTCACATTTGTGCCCACTTACGGGCGCACAACCTCAATACCCTCACTAACACTATGGAATGCGTGTTGTGTTAAAGGTTTTTCTCTCCCTTCTGGGCCCTTCACTCATCAATCGACTTTGTCTCCTTTAGCCGATTAAATCTAAACCTCCACCACAATGTCTATCCTACCCAGAGTCTGCCAAACTATGTTCCAAAGAGTTGCATTTTCGTTGCGGATAACCGTGCTCTCTTATCCGTGAGTGCCCCAATCAGACTCTTTCACTATGATGCCCCAACAAAAGTCCCCCGAGAGATTTGTGTATCCCTAGATTTTTTTCCTTCTAATGAATTCTTCTGAGGAGAAGTAATTTGAAACTTGTGTCCCAAAACATAAGTAAATTTGTGTCTTTTAAATATTTTAATTTGAAACTTGATCTTTCTAGTTGTGCAGGTTTGATGAAAGAATTAGTACATTTGCTGAGGAGAAGTTTAAGAGAGATGGTATTGATCTTAAAATAGGATTCAGGGTCGTGAAGGTCTCTGATGAGGATATTACCATGATGTCCAAGGCTACAGGAGAGTTTTCAGTGCCTTATGGCATGGTTGTATGGTCTGCAGGTATAGGTACCCGACTTGTTATATCAGACTTCATGAAGCAAATTGGACAGGTTAGTTGTGTTAGAATTACCAAAAAAATTTCTAAATTTTCTTACTTTTGTACCGAGAAATTTTTGCTCCTGTTCTAAAGTACATGTTTTACACCCAGGGTAATAGACTTGTTTTGGCTACTGATGAGTGGCTAAGAGTTTCTGGATGCGATGGTGTTTATGCAGTAGGCGATTGTGCATCAATCATTCAAAGAAAAGTTATGGTAAGTGTAGATTGATGTTAGATTTCCATGTGCTTTTGAACTATTTATCTACTTAGGCAAAAATGCTAGTTATATTGTGATGCAGGACCTGGTCCTGCATCATATTGTCTCGCAACTTCTTGTCTATTAAAACGTTTTCTCACTTGTGGTATAGAAAATCGTTACATCTAAGTCTCTCTCTCTTTCCCTCTCTTTATATATACGCATGAGTGAATACTGGTGGGGGGGGGGGGGGGTGCGACCGCGATAGTGCCACGACGCGCAGCCTCATGCTTGACACCCCCTCTCTCTCTTCTCTCCTTTCTCCTTTCAATGTCATGTTTGTTTATTTGATTTGACAGTCATGATTAGATTAGATAATAATTACGACAATTTGAGAACTTATTTTGACAACCTATTTTTGACAATTTAATTTCGACAATTTTATTTTTTTTGGATACATAATTACATAAATGGATATTATAATAAAAATTGTTTTGAAATGAATAAAAAAATTGATGGCATTAGATAAATAAATATGGGTAGTATTGGCATTATGAATGTTTCACCAAAGAAGACTTTTCCTTTTAATACAGTGTATATATATATGTACATATATATATACATGTATATATGTATATATATGTATATATACATATGTTATATAGATATGTACATATATACATACATATAGATATGTACATATATACATGCATATAGATATGTACATATATACATGCATATAGATATGTACATATATACATGCATATAGATATGTACATATATACATGCATATACATATACATACATACATATGTATATGCATATATATATATATACATATGTAGATATATATATATACATATATACATACATACATATGTATATGCATATATATATATATACATATGTAGATATATATATGTACATATGTACATATGTATATATACATGATCAGAGATTTTTAGTCATTTGTAGTTATTTTTTGAATTTTTATTTCATGTATTTTGAAGGATATCATGATCGGAGAATCATGACCATCCATGATGACCCCATAGTCTATAAATAGGGATAGAGAGTTCAACTGGAAGGGATTGAAAGTTGGAGTAACGAAACAAATTACTCCGTTCGATCTAACGGTGCTGAAGACGGAAATCCAAGTGTGATACTTGGAATTATCCCTCCCTTCCCATTTCTACTTAGTCGTCCACCCCCTCCCCATCTCCTCCCACGCCTCTATACAGTTCGGCACCCTCCCACATCCACCTTCCTCAAACCACCTCCGGACACTGCAACCCATCCAGCCAACAACAACCCCTCTCCGCTCTCTCCACCTTTAGCCGGCATCCCCAACCACCCGCCGACCAACCACCATTCCCCCTCCCTCCATATACCTTTAAAATAGCCCACTTTCCCTCTTCAAATCCCCTTCATTTTCAATTTTCAGCGATCACCGGAAAACATTCCCCAACCAACTCCAGAGAACCTCCACCCCCTTCTAATTTCATCCGTTTTCAGTTTTCCGACGATCGCCGAAAAACACATCCGGCCACCGCCGCCAGAAACCATTTCCGACCAGCCTCCATCCCCCCACCCCACATACCACCACCCACCACCACATAAACGAAATAACTACCCTCCCCTCTTCCTCAAGTTTAGGGCCACTACCTCCTAAATTTCCTCTCCTCCCATTACCCCACAGATGGAAATCGACGAATTTTTGATCATCAGATAGACGATTGGAGACTGTGATCGCGACCGGCTAGATTTTTTTATTTTGTACGCATTTTTTTATTTTTCTGATTAGCTTTTTTAAATTTAGGTTTAATTATTCGTCGGGAGATCGTAGCAACCAAATGAGGCATCGTGAGTTTGGTTTCCAAAAGGGGAACCGCTCGGTCATCACGCTCATTACGACGACGGGCGTTCGATTCGACGACGAACCACTTATGTAGCCTTCCGCCGCCTCCCTCCACTTTCTGCCGCCTTCCGCCGCCTCTTGCCATCTCCTACCAAATATTCCTCCCCTCCCCACCTCAAATCCGAACATCCTTTCCCTTACCCGCTGCATATCCTAGCCTTCCCGCACATCTACACTCCAAAATACATCCCCCAACACTCCCTTGTAGCAGGCCCGACTATCCTCTCCTCTGATTTCTTCATTCTTCCCATTCCAAAATCACACCATTCGGCACCTCCCCATTGTACACCCTGCTGTACTTTCCACGGCCAAATCCAATCGAAAACACCTTCCTGAAGCCTCTCCAACTCTCCTCCATTTCTACGACAATAACCCTTCGTATATCTATTCCAGCGCTTCCCCAACACCATACCTGCATTTTTCCCTCCTCCAACAGCCCTTCCAGCCCATTAAACAGCTACCACCCCTCTCTGAAACCCCCCACATAGTGGTATCCTCACTCCCGGGTAGTCACTTGTACCTTTGGAGTTTTCCCGACACCACCGACATCGAATACTTGGTGAGCTTTTACTTCTAGTACTCATTTATTCACATTGTTCGAATATCTCGTATTGCTAGTAACATCTGGTGTTGATTAATTTGATTGCTGCATATCTTTATGGGCATGCAAAAGATTTATTCACTTCTTATTTTAATTTTAGTGCACTCTCAATTAGCTTATAATTATTGTTCGTTTACCTTAATTGCAATATTTATAATCAATTGCGACGCTTGCACGAGATTTTAAAATTAAGTTGTTTAATTAATTGTGCGGAGGAAAAATACTTGCGTGGTCGAGTCATTGCTTGTGCATCACATTAGGGATGTCGTTCGTTAGTTGGATTGTATACTTGTTCTTATCTACATATTCATTTTAGGGTTCGTTTTCGGCCCTTACATTCATCGCGTGCTCACGTGTATTACATTTAAAGTTAGGGCATCATAAGTTCACATCCTATAGATTTGTCCTGCGTCATATTAGTATCCGAGACAGATTTGGGCTTTAGTTTAATATGCAGTAGTAGAGTCTATAGGTTCCTTTATGACAAGGTATCACCATTATTCCTCTCCTCTATTTGGGGGTCCCGAGTCCATTTACACTCACTCTCATAGAGTCCCTTCAGGGAGATTCTCGCGTTACTATGATGATTACTCTCTATCACAACACATTACTTCCAACGATTGTGTTGATCCATCGACGCGATCTCACTATGCCGGAGACGCTCGGTATGATGATTATCGTCATCCATATCCCAGCACGCCAGCAGATCATGTTGATCTTTCAACACGACTCGATTACCGTAGGGATGATTATTATGAGGATAGTCGTTTTGAGAGAGATATCGAGTGTCACTTTTATTCTATAACCTCGTCTTTTGACGGCTCGTCGAGATCAGATCGTTCACCTTTTAAAATTACACATCCATGTGATGTCTCTCTTATAACCCGAGAGTAAAAATGTATTCGTGTTGATCTATCTTAACTGTCGCTGCACATGCTTATAGTCCTTGAAACTACATCCACATTTTTGGTCGGTCGCAGTGAAATCAAGCCGCTGAGGAAATTTTCCTAAAGAGAGGATCCAAAGAGCATGTTAAAATATCACTTGAAATTCTCTTTATATCATGTTGGGGTGCTCCCGCTCTAATTGAATGAACCACAACTGTGTTGACCCCATCGAATGGTAGGAGGCTACCTCATTCCAATCGCGCCACGGCGTGCGCTGGTTTGCGAAAAACTGTTTACTATGTGTCAACCAAATGAGTCGATCCTCTCTGTCATCGAATGTGGAAAAATTTACCTTTGCCGGTTGCGGGAGTCTTAATCTGTTGTGTCAAGGTGGTAGGGGTGCACCATGTTACGGGCCTACTTTTGTAACAATGGTAACTCACTGGAATAGTGATCGAATATGGAGAAGATGACGGTGGTGGGGGATACCGTGGAGCCGGAACCGCGGCTGGCTAGGCGGGGTTGCTCATTAGAGGAGAGAGCCACCAAGATCTCATAATAAGGGACAAAAACTAGAACTTCATTTCATTTCCCCCATACAAGACTCTAAGGGTCTATTTATAGAACCCCCCGGTGACACGCCCGTAAATACATGAAGATGCATAAAATATTAAAAATACGTAAATATTCATATAATACGATTTGATTCCTAATACACACTCCATAATATGATAAACGGTGAAGGATTCGAAACCGATCTGTAACATCTCATCAGCCCTTGAAATAAAGCTTGCCCTCAAACTCGAACTCCACGTGGTGACTGGTTCATCAGGCAGCTTGATCTCCCGCCAGAATGGTGACTGGTTCATCAGGCAGCTTGATCTCCCGCCAAAACAATGCATGATATCACATAGCGACAGTGGCGGCGTCAGTGAGTAGCGACAATGCCGTTGGAAGGACACACGACGAAAGTAATGACGTCAGCAAGGTCGGTGGAGCGGTGATGAACAACAACAACAACAAGTCGATCGGGAAAGCGACAGCCGACAGAACGAGTGTTGGCAGAAAGGCGGTCGCGGTGTCTGACAAAAGTGGCCCAAGGTGGGGCTGCATCACCACGACAGGTGATGGCGGAAGGGCAATTATTGCTAAGAGCGGTGGTATGTCAGTGGCTGGCACAGATGACGATTGCCCGAAGAGAGGCAGCGGTGGAAGCGATTAGGACATGGGCTGCGTGACAGAAAGACGACTGTCGGATTCTTAATGTGGTGGAGTGCATTGGCATTCCGGAGGAGTGTGTCCATGAAGCTCATCATTTCTTGTAGCTTCGATTAGATGGCGGCGGAAGCCGCGATACTCAACTTGGTGTTCCCTATAATAATACGATGAAATTATTAATAACCAATTAATCAAGAAAACGATTAATTAATTAAAAATATTTTCCTTAAGATATAATAGTATGGGGTCACTGTTGCATGCACAGGGTTCAAGAATTAATTAGATATAGAGCCGGAAAGGAAATAAGAAAAATGATGTGGATTGGATGGGTGGCTTGAGATAATAAATTGATGTGGCTTTAGGATAGGTGCGGACTGCTTTGTGAAAGAGTGGGGTGTTGAGTCATTAATTGGAGGGTAGATTTAATACATAATAAATTAATCAAAAGAAAGATTAATAGTTTAGAAATTAAATAGGGCACACTTGTGACACTATTGGGCTCGGGAGATGAAAAGACTAGTGGGCTGGGCAGAAGATTAGAACAAAATAATACACAAGGCTTGGGGCTCGAGGAAAAAGTAATGGAGAAGAACGTGCAGTGCGGGGGCTCGAGGAGGCCAGGCAGCGGTAAAACAACCTGCGACTCGAGGAAACTTCAAGTGAAGAAGACGTGAGTGACGTCAGCGATTTGGACTAGGGAAGAAGCGGCAGATGGTCGCTGATCTAGGCGTAGAGGATGCGTCGACGACCGATTTGCTGGATGTTGGAGACGACGGCGTCGGGTCGGTGGGGATTGTTCCCGGAATCCACGACGGCTGGGGTTGGACCATTGCATGCAGGGAAGGAACATATTACCTAAGGATAGCATTGATGCATCGACGAGTGCTTTCTGGCGGCGATGGCGCTGGAGCAGTCGATGGGAGTGAGCTGACATTGAACGTTGATGTTGGCGTCGTAGAGGCATAAGCGACATGTAGGGGACCTTAGCTTGTTGAAATTGTGAGGGCAAAGGAAGAGTCAAGCGGTTGAAGACTTGAATGGAGGAAATTGTAGCAGTGGAAGACTATAGAGGCTGTGGGGGTGGCTTACTGTGGTCGAACAATGGAGAGAGTGGAGGCAATGTGTGCAACGGGAGACGAACGACAACTGAGCGTCAAGCCAGGGAAGAATAACTTTGATACCAAGTTGTTACGGGCCTACTTCTGTAACAAAGACAACTCATCAGAATAGTTATCTGAGATGGAGAAGACGGCGGTGGTGGAGGTTACCGTGGAGCGTGAACCGCGGCTGCCTAGGAGGGGTTGCTCATTGGAGGGGAGAGCCACTAAGATCCCACAACAAGGGACAAGAACTAGAACTTCATTTCATTTCCCCCATACAAGAATCTAAGTGTTCTGAGGTACCCCCTTGGGTACCAATAAACATGCCTTCTGAGGTATCCCCTTGGGTCTATTTATAGATTTCTAAAAAAGGCCTGCAAATAACCAACCTCCGCTGTTTTGAGCAGCTATGTGCAGCCCAACTGGGTCTGCCAACAGCGTAACTCCACTGCTCTAACAGGCTATAGGCAGACCAGCGGGGGCAAAATGGTAAAAAACATCATAGATTGTTGGGAGAGTGGCCCCCGAAGCCTCAACTCGCCTGGGGCGGCGAGTGCTTGATGGAGCTGGCACTCGCCGCCTCTCCCTGAACCCTGGCGAGTACGGGCCGGACTGGCCCTACTCGCCGGCCGCTTGCCGAGCTCTCCTGTGGCGAGTGCGAGTCTTCCAGCTCCACTCGCCCCCTGATGCCTCCACCCCGCACGGGCGAGTCGAAGGCTGCCGAGCTCTGACCCCTTGAGGGCTCGCCCGGGACTTAGACTATCCGATCCGGCCGGTCTGTCTCCTGCCTAGCCCACTCGCCGGATACGGGGTTGTACACTAAGGGTCTATTTATAGAACTCCTGGGTGGCACACCCGTAAATACATGAAGATGCATAAAATATTAAAAATACATAAATATTAATATAATACGACTTGACTCCTAATACGAACTCCATAATATGATAAACGGCGAAAGATCTGAAACCGATCTGTAACACACCCATCCTCGTATTAACCATGCTCCTCATTCCAACCCCCTTGAGTCGCACCATCCATGCCATGCGGCGATAAGGCACATTTGAAGGGGAATGAGGCCCCTATCAGTTCCCCCCATTGGCCCAGTCAATGTGCACTCGTCACCAGCTTGGTCATGTTTGGTTCCAATCAATTGTTGTCGTGTTGTGTCAGGTCCTAGGAGCCCGGCTTCAGACGTCTGGCTCGTCGAGGGCCTCTGCGAGTCGAACCGACACTCGTGTGTGTCTTTGGTGGGGATTCCGCCTTGCATGGGACAAACAACTCATCTATCCCGAAGTGAATCTTCATAATCGTTATTTGTGTTGCTTGAGTCAACTTCCGTTGTTTGTACTTGCACCCTCTTAACATTTCTAACAACTTTTTTCCATCATTATAATTTACATATGTAATATTGTAACATGATCACTAAGTATTCTTATCCTCCCTACCACCTTTCATGTATTTATCCCACTAGGAGAAAAATTAAATATTTGTCCACGAATTGTAATAAATCAAATGTTTGCATGTTTTAATTATGTGGACCACATATATTATTATTTCAAAAACAATCCAGAGGAGTTTAATAGTTCATAGACACATTCAATAGTAGCGAATATTTGTTAAATTAGCATGCACATGCCTAATCTACAGTTTTGTATACACAAAAAGCTGATGGGTACAACTAGGCCTGTAAGCTAAAATCAACCGAACCGCAAAACCTAACCGAACCAAACCAAACCATACGGTTTGGTTCGGTTTCAGCAGACTGTGGTTCAGTTACAGTTTTGATTTTAGAAAACCATATGGTTTGGTTTGGTTTGGTTTATGGTTTTGTGTGGCAAACCAAACCGAGTCGAACCAAACTGAATCGTTGTATATAAAAATATTTAATTTATTAATTAAATTTCATTAAACCATATGGTTAATCATACAACAGGTATTTTTCTTATATATTTTAAGTTTTCTGTTTTTTGTTTTGATTAAACATTTAAGTTGTCGTTGATCTCTAGTTTAGATATTTCTCTAATCTAGATTTTTCTCCAAACAAACAATGTTAATGAATATTTCATTTTCCATTCATTTAATTTTGAAGTCCTGAAATAATTAGGTGATAGGAATTGTGTTCAAACATCACTTTCATGTTGCGTGGTTGAGCTTCATTCATTGCACCATACCTGATCTCTATCTATAAATTTTTAGGCTTTATTACATTATTTAAACCATTAAAACAAAACCATTCGATTTTGTTCAGTTCGGTTTCAATGTTTGAGCGGTTCGGTTCGGTTCCAAATTTTTGGAACCACATAGGGATGGTTCGGTTTGCGGTTTTTCTTATAAACCGAACCAAACCGAACTGTTACAGCCATAAGTACAACTAAGATACTGACATTGAAACAGATATGCACCACATCATTTTGATCTATTTTTTTAATAAGTATAGGAATGTTTATCTAACCAGGAAAAATGTAATCACGTGGAATTTTCTTTTGCAAATTTATTTGTCATAGTGATTCCAGATGAAGTATCCCACTTGATGCATGAGGCACCGCTACATATCTTAGTCTCCAACTCGACTGTGATCTATATGCACAGGGGGTGAACACGCGTGGGCAATGTGGGACCAATGCGACAGACTTGTCATGCCTGTGATACTCCAACATTTGTGGTCTCACTCGACATGTGAGACAATGCTACAGATCCCAGTCTCCAATACGCCCCACAACGAAACAAACCAAACTCTGGTACAAAGGCGGAACCCGTGACTTTCATCCCAAAACCCAAAGGTGAAAGGAGGGGAATTGATGCAGTGGTAAGGTAGACACGGGGGTGGACTCGCTTAATACAACCCTACGTGCAATGTCGTGTAGTGAAATGCAAGAGTGGTCCGCTTAAGATTGCAACGTGTAAATTAATTATTATAAATAAACAATAGAGACACTGGCGGCAACAATTAATTTAAATAAAGGAGAACATTTATCAATGTTCACAAACGATAGAGACGCTAATAATTTCAAGCGATCACAGAATACGCCCTGCAAATTTAACGACAAACGAACTACTAGCACGATAAGAAAACAATCCACACAGTACAAGTTTTACCAAAATACACAACAATAACAGGACAATAACTTTATACCACAAGTTGCATACGTAGGCGGCGGCGGAGGCGGTTGTTGGCAAGCATCCAAGGTCACTACGATGTCGGGGTGGCTGTTCGGAAGTGGATCCACGACAGGAGAGGTTTAGGGATGTTGGAATTAGGGGTCAAGGAGGCTCTGTGGGAGGAAGAAGGCCAACGGGTGAGGGAATTGAGGTTTGGGAGTGACAAAAGTAGGGGAAACAGGGGACTGGAGTGGGGAAAATAGGGTTTTCAGTGGGCTGGTGGACTGAGCGGGGAGGAGTGAAGATTGGGCGGCGGGGTGTTGACTGGAGTGGGGAGTATCAGGACGGGAGGAGGCCGACGGGAGTAGAGTGAGGCGGCTCACAGACACTGTGGCTTAATGGGATTTGCGGGCTGGGCAGGGTGGAGTGGGTGAAGCAGCCAACAGGAAGATGGGCCGGTTGTGGGGTTCAACGAGAGAAGGGTGGCTTGGATTTATGGCTAGCGGGGCTGAACGGGGAAGGGGAGAGTGGATGTGGGGTGGAGCAGTGGCTAACCAGAAGGGGAAGAGTGGGCGGAGGAATGCTTCCCCGAATCACCAGGAGATGGGAAAGGAGCAGCGTCGCACCGCTTAGGCCGAACAGTTCGGAATTCCAGAAAACCATCGATCCTTTGAACCGCCTCCTGCACACATATTAATAGCCCTAATGACATAACCGCTCAAACAACTGAAATAAAATAAAATGAAAAAAAATCCCAAATCGGATGGCACACATTGTTAGGGCCGATCGGGGGGCAAAATACAACTTAAAATATAAAAAGCCATATATGAACTTGACTCGGATTGACCATCCGGATGCAACCACGGGCTCTGATCGTCCGCCCGGGCAGCGAATCTCCGCCTCCTGCGGGAATACACCCGCGTCGGTCGTAGCGTGCCGTCAAGAATGAGACCTATAAGCACAAGTTGGTGAACGTCAGCAGGCAATGTGGGACTAATGTGACAGATGGGCCATGCCCTGGATAATCCAACAACCGTTGCCCCACTCTACACGAGAGACATCATTGAGCATTCTAATCTCCAACTCGACCCCACAGCTGAACAAACCAAGCTCTGACACCAAGTCGTGACGTCGCTTCCATCACAAAACTTCGAAATAAAAGGAGCGTCTTGGACCTATTAGTACAGGCGGGTTAATACAGGTACACAATGTGGGACTAATGCGAAAGACGGGCCACCTGGGATAGGTTGTTGGAAAAATTGTAAAAGCTTGAGACGAAAAAGAGAGGTATATATAAGAGGTAGATAAACTCAGTGCAATGATAAACATGCATATCACACTAAGCCATCCATCAATACTGATTACTTTTGTAGTTTTGTTAGCATTTTAAATTTTTGGTGTGTTCTACAGAACAATATAAATTAGTTCACAAACCATTTGCATGACTCAAAATGATTTTATTGAATCAGATGGACGCATCCGTTTAGTGCGACGGTATCTCACGTGTCAAGTGGGACCTCGGAGAGTTGAAAGGGCTAATGTCAACCTTGCAAAGTTATCAGCTAGTTTAAAAGCTGTGTGCATTTTGAAGTACTATGGCATATAATGTTGACCTAGCTAAGTAATACAGTTGGGTGTCTGTTTAATTCTTCCTTAGAAACCTCCTAATTCATTTCAGGGTTTGAATAATGATCAAATACTGAAAAAATGAAGTTATTTGTTGTAACTTTGGATATTACATTTGACTGAGCGTGACAGATTTTAAGTATTTATACTACTGAAAATGATCGGTAATTGACTTCTTCTGGCAGTCTAGACTATAAAGATTATATGATCGCATGCTATTTGAATTGATTTTTGTAAAAACAAATTCTGAAAACAGGAAGATGTTGCAGAGATATTCAAGGCAGCAGATAAAGACAATTCTGGAAGTTTGACAGTGAAAGAAATTCAGGATGTTTTAGAAGATATTTACAGAGGTTATCCTCAAATAAAACTATATTTGAAGAGCAGGCATATGAGCAGCATTCTAGAGCTTCTTGAGGATTCTAAAGGCAATGGTAAAAAAGAGGCCATAGAAGTGAATATAGAAGAGTTCAAGAAAGCTCTTGCTGATGTGGATTCACAAGTCAAGGCGCTTCCTGCTACTGCACAAGTATTTGTTTGAGTGTTGCAATTATGTTATCGGTGTCATGTGTTGAATCTATGAATGTTTTCTCCCAACTTGATCACCACATTTTTATAGGTTGCTGCCCAGCAAGGGAATTATCTTGCCAAATGCTTTAACAAAATGAAGGACACTGAAGAGCATTCTGAAGGTCCTCTACTTATCAGAGAGAGTGGTCGTCATCAATTCCACCCCTTTCGGTATACTTTCTGTGTCATCCTGTTGCAACTCCTTTTATCATCTCTTCTTAATTTGCTCATATAATAAAGTATGCAAATCTTATAGTCTATACCAATTTTTGTCAAAGTCTATTGTATTATTTATATTTTATTAGTTTATTTGTGTTTCTATGGACGGTGGGTTGTCTCCTGTTGTGGGTTGTCTCCTGTTGTGACCGGTGGAGGAGCAATGATTGGGGGACGGAACCTGCGCGGGTTGCGGCAGGGTCGATCGGGAACGGGACCTGCGCGGGGTGCGGCTAGGGCAACTCACGGTTTATTCGTGGGTTTAGAGAGAGATAGGAAGGAGGGGAAATAAGAGAGAGATTTAATTTCTGATTTCTTGCTTACCCACCAAGCCTAGCCGACTAATATTTAAGGTCACGACATCCCCCGGCCCCCCCCCATTTGGGCTTATGATATTGAGCACAATATTTTTAAAAATAACACAACATAAATTTGAAGATAACGAGATAACTGGCGTCATCACGCCCATAATATCGCCGCCTTGGCAGAAGACAGCTTGTCCTCAAGCCTGGTCGAATGATATTGTGTTCTCCCTTTGTCGCGTCATTACTGGGAGGATCATCTACTTCGAGCCAAAATAAGTGTTTGCATCGATGTCCCGACATGAAGTGTTCATCACAATTGTAGCACAAGCCTTTCTCGCGACGTGTGGCCATCTCGGTGTTGGACAAATGGCGGCGGACAATAGGTCGTGGTGGATCGTCTCGGAGTGGAGCCTTGGCAGGCAAACTGGCTATATAGTAAGTGCCCTGATAAGCCCGACATCCCAAAGGAGAATGATCTAATAGCAGTCACCGTTCACAATCCCTGTCGAGGCTCATAGTGGTGTTGAGATCACGTGGCAGAAAAAATTCCACATCCCAGCATAAACGCTTGTGAAGGCTGACAGTGAAGTGAGGCACTTGCTGTAACACCCCTTCGCAGTTTTACAAAAATCAACCGTCCGGCCGGATCAGCGGTATAAAGAGAACTAGGAAACAATATTAAAAACTAGTACACAACAGGTAATAAGAAGAATACTGAGAATTTAAACTTACAACGGAAGCTATGAAAGAAAACTAAGGGTAACCACATACCTTCATAAACTGGATTCACAGAGTCACTAAACATGATTTAAGATGAAAGAACTGTAAATTTGAAGTAGCATAATAAGTCCGATACATGATATTCAAAACATTAACCAGATACAATATCTAAGGCTACAAGTGTATACTGAAAGGAAGAAAACTGAAAAGAAAAACCAGCTACAAACTGACACCACATGGACGCTCATCGTAGGCGTAGTTTCCCACCTGGGTCACTTGTAAAAACATTGTCCACGAGGGGTCAGAGTAAGGAAAAATAACTCCTCCTAGTGACACTAAAACACCTTAAATGATGAATGCATGTCCTTTGAAAAATAGTTTTGTTCATTAAAAATATTTATGCTAGATGATATGCATGCGTTTACAATGCTTCCTGGTCAACAGACCTACTTCTGCTACGCTAATGAACTTTCATTTTATTTACCCAAGCCCCTACGTTCGCTAACTAGTGCGCTGTCTCACGTCAGGTCCATGCTTGAGTTCTAGGTGGTTTTTAATATGCACTTCTACTTGAAAGGCTCTAGGCAGAGTAGCTCCTAACGCGCAACTGAAATCTGACGACCCGAGAACATCTTACGAACTCAATTGTCCTGGTGTCGCGCGGACACGGTCTCGAATCTACTATCTCAAAGGGGAGTCAACTTCCAAGACTCTACTGCTCATAGGGTACCATATGGCTTATGAGAAAGGTAGTGCGCCTCTACCTAGCACGAGGAGACTTATGCGTGCTTACTGACCTTTTTCGGTCTAATGCTACTCTTCTTGGGACATCTCTTTTGGTGTACTACTGAGCGACCCCTTGCTTTTCTTGTGGTCGGTTAGAAGGGACGTTCACGCCCTTAATTAGGCAAATTTCTAAACTTACGTACACGTATACAGATTTCGTACCTAACGTTAGTATACATGATCTGACAATACGGGTCTTGGAGAAGGGTGTCATACTACACCTTTTCCGCGTCCGTTTTCCTACCGCCACACCTTTTTATGCATGGTTATGAGACTTGTACGAAACTTACACATGTGTACATAAAATAGTTACTTGATATGTCTAACTAAAAGGAATTAGGATCCCTTACAGCAGGGTTGCGACGCTCGTACATCTGGCGTGGCGGCATTACTTTTGTGATACTTGAAAATGTTTAAAGCTCTCTCTTGATTCTCCCTACAACCATAAAGGAGTAGATAAGGTTAAAAACACCACTTTCTTAGTGAAAATCTTTAACTGAAAAGGTTGATGTGAAGACATTGGCTTACCCGGATAGATGAATGGAAAAAGGGACCACTGGAAAGATCTCCTGCGAAACGCCCAAAAGCCAACCGGCTTCAACGGCTAGGGTTGCTAAATCTGGAAGGAAATAGAGAGAAAATTTCTAAGATCAAAGAGGGGTTTACAACCTTACTGAGGCCAGAAAACTTGAGCAAAATTTCCGACTACTACTTACATGAGCAGAAAAATCGGGAAACCCTAAAAGAACGACTTGTCGGAGGCTTCTGCAAGACGGGGAACATGCGGAGCCGTATCTGCGGGAGGAGGAAATGGGGGTGGCGGCATCCTCCCGAAGTACTACCAAGAGACGGCGATTTGTCGACTGCGGGAGGGAGAAGACCGAGCGGGATATCGCTGGATCGCGTCGTTAGAAATCGGGAGAGGAGTGAAATGAAATGGCTGAGTTTGTCTGACCGGGATATAGACGGGTGAACAGTGGAACGGTTATGCAAACCGCCTGATAATGTATCGCCCCTTCACCCAAATAGGCGAAATTCGATATTTCGAAATTGTCATTTCGTTCCACTCAAGCCTTTAGAACTTGTGTTACGCCCTCGTACTACTACTTAACATGCGGCGAACACGAACTCGGCGGCTGAAATTAATCCAACATTAAAACGTAACGATATTTAACCATACAGAATTTATACCTCGACGAGACGCTGTCGCGATCAGGTCCGCTCGCGGTCAGACCCTACAATTAAATTATATTGTCGAGTCAAAATACGGATGCTATACTTGCTGCTCGGTAACACTGACGTCGCCCTAGACAGAAGAATTTGGAATTGTTCGAGATAGGTGTCAATGGAGCCGTCCTGTTTGAGGTTCCCAAGATCGCCGAGTGGGTTGCCCTGTTGAGCAAGACCAAACCTTAGGGTGCAGGCCGCACTGAAATCCGCCCGTGAAGTGTGGGGGTGTTCGCGCATAAGTTGAGTGAACCACAATTGCGCCGGGCCAAGTGGAAGGAGGCGATGCCGATGCGTTCTTCCTCTGGCGTGCGTTGGTTGGAGAAGCACATATCGTAGCGGGCGAGCCAAGGAAGAGGATCTTTGTGGCCCTCGTAGATCAAAAAGTCCATCTAGATAGTTCGAGCGTAGGGGGCATAGTTCGTGCCTGCAGGAGCGGTGGAGTCCACACGGCCTGCCGAAGGGTGATCGGTCGTGTTCATAGGTGGAGGAGAAAGCGTCCCTTGTAAGGTTCCAAGCGTGCGTTGATGGCGTCCATTTTGGCGTTCTGAGTCGCGAACATGGTTTGGAAGTGTGCCATGATCTGGACGAGCGAGGGAGCGTCGTCCGCTATCAGTGATCGGGCTGGACAAACAGCCGGCGGTGTTGGAAGTAGGCCGACGGAGGAGAAGAGTCGTTGAGCTGTTGTTGTGGGGTTGGGAAGGGGGACGGTGGTCGGATAAGCATCTGAAGCAGGGGCCGCGGGGCTGGGAGAAGGATCGGCGTGCAAGGTTCACGAGGCTTGGAGCAGGGACTGCGGGTGCTTCTGGGTAGTAGCGACGAGGCTGGGGGGTTGTTCCGGGGCGCACGGAGTGCTGGAAGATGGATCAGCCGGTACGCTGGTTCGGCGACGCTGATTTGGGCGGGCAGCGGAAATGCCAGAGGAAGAGCTGTGGCCTACTCTGATACCAGATTGTTGTGACCCTTACCCTTGGACCTCATGACCTGCGGAGTTGCAATGATCGCGGGACGGAACCTGCACGGGCTGCGGCAGCGTCGATCGGGAACGGGACCTGTGCGGGATGTGGCTATGGCAACTCACGTGTTATCCGTGGGTTTAGAGAGAGAGAGATAGGAAGAAGGGAAAATTAGAGAGAGAGAGATTTAATTTCTGATTTCCTGCTTACCCACCAAATCTAGCCGGCTAATATTTAAGTTCACAACAGGCCCCCCATTTAGGTTTATGACAATGAGCACAATATTTTTAAAGATAACACAACATAAATTTGAAGATAACGAGATAACTGGCATCGTCATTCGTCATGCCCATAACATCTCCCAAATTTTGAATCAATTATTTGGTTCTGAGTTAAGTCGAATCCAGGTGGTGTTCTTCAAGAAAAAATTAGTCTCATAGGTTCAAATTTTCTCCTAAAACAAATGGTTCTTCTCAAAGCCCCGAGTGGGTTCGAAAAACATGAAATGATTCTTGAGAAGGATCATGTTTTGCTCCAGTACTTCTTTTCTCAAGTCCTGATGACATTGATTCCCCTGATTTGGTAATTTCATATTCATAAATATCTCCAGCTTCCACCTTCCTCCTCAATGCACAACCCAATCCCGATTAGGGTTGTTCTCGAGTCGAGCTGGACTCAAAGCTGGCTCAAAAAAACATCATTGGCTTTGTTGGACCCCGATTACTCTTTGGATGTGTTTGAGTCGAGTCTTACTTCAAAGAGACAGCAGAGAGGTTAAATGGAGATCCCACCACTGACCTAGAAACTCTCAAGTTTCTCCTCTCTGCAGTCTTCTCCTCCGGTAAGAGTTTATCAATACCTCCTGTAATGGGGGGGGGGGGGGGGGGGGGGGGGTTGAATGGCATCAGTAATTAGCTCTTCTTGAAGAAGGAGGTCGTCACGTGTAAAGCGCACCGACAATATTACTGACACATGGAGGAGATCCAATTTGGGCAATGTGCAATCTGCCCAATAGCGGGAGTAACTGTAAAAGCATATTCCCATGGATGGCGAGACCGTTGAGATGCGGGCATATTTTTCATGCATT
This sequence comes from Platanthera guangdongensis, assembly GCA_039583875.1. Taxonomy (NCBI): domain Eukaryota; kingdom Viridiplantae; phylum Streptophyta; class Magnoliopsida; order Asparagales; family Orchidaceae; genus Platanthera; species Platanthera guangdongensis. The sequence goes on along the minus strand of CM077147.1, from coordinate 14,487,022 downwards.
ATCTCTGTACAGCACGACATCACATGCAACAGAGAGAGGTGGGTAGCCTTTATGTGAAGACTGTCTTTGCGGGTGGTCTGTCATATTATCAAGAGAGTGTTGGTTGCGAGGTCAACCCCTCACGTGTTAGGGTTGGGTGAGGACCCTAAGCTATAAGTATGGCGAACCGCAAGTGGGGGGGGGGGGGGTGGGAAAGCATTATTTCGGCGAGGATTATGTTATTCAGTTGAGAGATAATGGTCACATAAATACATGGTGTGCTGATTGCGCGACTCGAGCGAGGTATAACGAGAGTTCTCATTTGAGACAGGCGGGCATGAGGAGGGCCATTGTGATCAGCTATGTATCTCTATGCGAGGACTATCTCGAGCAGGACGCATTCATGATCTTCTGCCGGTCTAGAGGAAATGATGCATTCTGTGTGGTGTGCAATCATTAGTCTCTGTATAAAGGGCACATTATACCCTACAAACTTGAAATCGGAACGAGCTCGCGAGCCTTCAATCCAATTTTGATCCAGCTCATTCATGCCTAATTTTTACAGTTTGAGCAAACCGAAGACCTGCAAAGAACTCGTCCGTCAGTATGTCCCTCTCACCCCAATCCTTGGTTACTAGACTGGGAGTTCCTGCACAATCTTTCCTCTCCCTTCCTCTCCTCCCATCATTGTAGTGAAATAGATCACATCAATCCATGTCTGAATAAATCTTCAGCTTGTCCAGATCGCGGATCATGACCTCAACACCCAATACCTCTCTCATAAATGACTACGACAAACCAATGTGTGAGAGCAAACAACTAACTCTCTCCATCAGTGTTGTGTTCCTCATATCACCTAAGTCGTTAAGATAAGGTGTCTTGAACAACGACATCTGATTACCTTGTTCTCGGTGACAACTGTTGTTGAAAGCTTTTAGGGAAAATCCATAATCCAAAATTCGGATCAATGCAGCCTAAAGTTACTAATCCAGCGGTCGGGCTCGATGGCTTAATGGGCAGAACTCAGAAACAGACGGACAACAAAAAAAGATCCCAGGTGTTGCGACATGGAGTCTCACCACGTACCCGGATGTTTTGAAGAAGCTCCCCCCCCCCCCCCCCCCCACACACACAACCAAAAATGATCGAACAGGGTACAAGGTAGACTCTAGATAGTGATTAAGTCAAGGCGGTGACTAAGAGGGATAATTGCTAGCTCGCGACTTGTTTCTTTGAAAAAAAGTATCCAAAGTCTCAGCTCGCGACTTGTTTCTTTAAAAAAAGATCCAAAGGCTCAGCTCGATGTCCAGAAAAAGAGGTGGTCGAGTTCTTTTGCGTGATTCCGAAGTCCATATACTCATACCCCTAGGGTCCTATTTATAGGTAAATCCAAAGGGAGGGGGTCTTATTTATAGCCCCACCCCCCCGGCGACTGGGCGACTTCTTGGGGAATTCGCTCGGCTGCGGGCGAGCAACTGCCCTAGTTTCCTACCTGGCGAGTATGCGATCAGAGCTCTCCATACTCGCTCATGCTTTCTACTGTCTTGAACGTTGACTCTGATCTCTGCCTTGACCTGCTGACTTTGACTTTTTGCTGACATGGCTCTGGGGAGTCCACCCTCGACGAATGAGTTGTACACAATCTCCGCTCTTTACAAGCGATGTAGGAGTTTGGAAAGAAACATCCAACGCTTATTCGGCGAGCTGCTTCTGACGGGTATCTGGACTACTTGCGATCCGTGGATGCCTGCTGAACCCTATAAATAGGGGGGTGGCTCATCTTGGCTGCTCTCTTTCTGAACTTGTACGCCATGTCGAAATCTGCCGAGCAAATCTACAACGCAAGTATTGGTGCTCTGTCGGGAAGGCGACGATGCTGCTGACCTTCGCCCATAAAAAAAAGAAGTTGAAGAATAAGAAATCATAGTCGCTGGCCTCGAAGAAAGACACCCGCCTACGAGCGATCGGGATCTCGCCAACCCGACCGACCATCTCGCAGTTACAGCTAACACTCAACAAATCTTCGATGATCTCTGTCTGGGCGATAACCCAGAGCAGTCGGCGCCTGAAACTTCTCGCCATCTTCCGCCGACTTCTCCACCTGCTCCGAACCTTGCCGGGTCCCAGGTCCAAATGCAATCGGATCTCGCCGCCTTGCAAGGTTACCATCTCGTCGCTGATTCCTTCGAGTTGTTGAAAAATTGTTTGTTTTGTTGATCGTTGCATCTTACTCGCAGCTCTTCTGTCAACTTCTTCTGGCGAGCATCTGGACGTTGCTCCCCTGCGATCAGTTCTGCTGGTCGCCCTTGAAGCTCAACAACACGCGATCTGGGCACACCGTCCGGATCAACGTCGGCTCTAAGGAGCGATCGGAAAAACAAGCACCTGAAGCGAGAGACAAAGGTCCTCCTACGTCGAAGACCTCACAACTTGGGGCGAGCAAGGCCACTCCTCCTGCAACAAGCTCGTCGCAACCGATGCCGCCGCCTCCTCCTTTGTAGTCGGCCTGCGACTTTACCTGTGGACGGAGTACTGCCAAATCCTGCAGTAATTCGCAATAGTCCCCGGCCAGATCAACCCGAGCGGGGTGGCAATGATCATGGACTTCCTCTGCTTCCTGCAAGAAGAGAATATCGCAGGACGGCACGACGAACAAGGTCCATCGATGGGGCGAGTATATAGTCGTCGTCGCTGGCGACTTCGAAGGGGTACCTCGCAGGTCGCATTATCCGTCGGAGGTTGCCTTCCTGCCGCCCATTCTGGAGGGGCTGCGCGAGTTGCTATTTGAGGCCTTCTGAGGCCGTCGGTTCGATGTCATCCACTGGCGTCTGAACGTAAACGAGCTTGGCGAAGTCTATCCCAACGAAGGCACATATCTAAGCAAGATCTAGCTATACTCGCTGACTTTGTCGCTGATTTGATCATGCATGTTGTTGCGGCTAACTCCTTTTTGATTTTGCCGCTACTCGCACTCTGTGAGAACCACTTCCCCTGGCGAAGGAAGCCACATCAATTCGCCAGGGCTTGGTGAACCCGCCTGCTGATATTGAGGAGATACTGCCTCCTGCGGGTACCAAAGGTCGGTCGTGAGCTGGCGACAATGAAGGCTCCTCGCAGAGGAAGCCAAACTTGGGGAAAGAGAAAGCAAAGTCCTCCATCACAAAGAGCTAACGAGGATGCGGTCGAGCATGGGCTCCGCTGGCCGCCTGACGAGAATAGAGGAGCAGCTGCGACGAGGCGATGACGCGATGATCGTGGTGAGCGAGCACTACCGGATAGCGCGCGATATGGGCTGGGTCGGGCGACATCTTCCACTTCCTGAGCACCGACCACCTAGAAACTAGGATTTTTCTGTCTTTCTTCTCTTTCCTCGCCTTTGACGATATTGTAATGAACCATTTTGTAATATTCTTTTAATAATATGGCGAGTTTGAATCTCGAGCTGAGTTTGCGATTTGTTCTTTCCGTATTGGATATCTGTCTGCTTTCTGTAATTTCTTGGACTAATTGCACAGGTTTCGGCGAGCTGACGATCTTCTGGTTGGTATTTACGCGAGTTAAGATTCGTAGCGAGCTCCTATGTTTGAAAACTAGGTAGCGACTTAGGCTGATACTCGTGCGAAGTTGCTATACCCCCCCCCCCCCCCCTCCGGCCTCCGCCTATAAATAAAAGGGGTAGGTGGGTCTTTACTACGCTGTTGCGATTTTTAAGTCCTGCTCGCGAGTATTTTGGACCTGTCTCTTTCTTGCTAATTATACTCATACTTCTCTTCTCGCTTCTCTACTGCTCGATACTCGCTCCTGAAGATGGTTAGCGACAATACCAATGCTCGCCGACAGGCCCACGTAATCAACTTCACCGAGGTTGTCTTCAAGAAGTCCGCTGCTACTGAGCGGGACTCGGAAGATTTTAGAAAAAGGCTCCTACCTGAAGGGTACTTGGCCAGGATCCCCACCCGGACCGAGCGATTAAACACTGTCCCCGAAGATGAGCTCATCCTCCCCCTCCGCCCCTTTGAAGTCGGCCTGTGCCTTTCCCTGTGGATGGAGTACTGCCAAATCCTGCAGTAATTCGGGATAGTTCCCGACCAGATCAACCTGAACGAGGTGGCAATGATCATGTACTTCCTCTGCTTCCTGCGATAAGAGAATATCACAGGTCGGCACGACGAACAAGGTCATCCGATGGGGCGAGTATATAGTCGTCATCGCTGGCGACTTCGAAGGGGTACCTCGCAGATCGCATTATCCATCGGAGGTTACTTTCCTGCCACCCATTCTGGAGGGGCCGCGCGAGTCGCTGTTTCAGGCCTTTTGAGGCCGTCGGTTCGATGTCATCCACTGACTGGGCCTTGATTGCCACCCTTGGCGAGAAAGAGATGTCGAACTCACTGAGCTATACTGCCCACTTTGCCAACCTTCCTGAATGCTCCACTCCATCCAAGATATTTCGCAGCGGATGATCAGAGACGACTTTAATGGACTGAGCTTGAAAGTATGGATGGAGGCTCCGCGTCAAAATTACCAAGGCGAAAGCTAGCTTCTCAATGATGGGATATCTTGTCTCCTGCTGCCTAAGGAGCCTACTTATATAGTAGATGGGGAGCTGCCTCCTCCCATCTTCTCTGACGGGCGCTGAGCTAGCGGCCTTCGCTCCCACTCCTCGATAAAGGAGAAGATCCTCACCTTCTTTTGGGCACTTGAGTAGAGGAGCTTTAGTTAGCTGTTGCTTGAGCTTTCCAAAAGCCTCCTCACATTCCGCGGTCCACTCGAACTTCTGGTTGCCTCTGAGAGTTTTGAAAAATGGAGAATGCTATTCTTCTGCTTTAGATAGGAAGCGACAAAGGCTTGTCAACCTTTCGTTCAACCTCTGAACTTCCTTGGAATTTTTCGGGGATGTCATCTTTAGAATGACCTTCACTTTGTCGGGATTAGACTTCACCCCCCTTGGAGTGAGGAGGTAACCTAAGAACTTCCCCCTTCCTGCTCCGAAAATGCACTTCGTCGGATTGAGCCGCATCTTTGACTTTTGCAGAGTCGCGAAGGTCTCCATCAGATCTTTACTGTGCTCCGCGATGCTCTTGCTCTTGACTAGGAGGTCATTCATGCACACTTCCAAATACCGCCCATTTTGCTCCTTGAAGACTTGGTTCATCTTTCTTTGGTAGGTCGCTCCCGCGTTTTTTAGCCCGAAGGGCATCATCTTGTAACTATAGCAATTGTCACCGGTGATGAAGAAGACAGCGCGACAGTCAGGGGGATGCATCCGGATCTGATGATACCCTGAAAAAGTATCAAGAAAACTCATCACAGGAAAGCCGACGGCTAAATCAATAAGTGCGTCGATTTGAGACAAGGGATAACAATCCTTCGGGCAAATTTTATTCAACATGGAAAAATCGATACATAGCCTCCAGCCCCTTTTGGATTTCTTAATCATTACAACATTAGAGATTCAGCTTGGATACTGGATCTCTGAAACAAAACCTGCCTCCAACAGCTTCTTCACCTCCCAGATTGGTTCAGCCAGCGCAGTGGCGCTCTTTCTCTGCTTCTGGCGGACGGCGGAAATTTTAGGATCCAGGTTGAGACGATGACAGGCAACCTCCGCGTCAGTCTCTGACATCTCTGTGGCGCTCCAGGTGAAGGTGTCTACATTCTCCTGCAGACAGCCCGCTATCTCCGCCTTCCCCTCCAGCGTCAGGGATCCACCAATCTTCAGCAACTCAGGCTCTCCTCCTTTGGAGATTACCTCCACTTCTTCCAGCTCCTCGGCAGCTTTCAACCCATCCTCCCTTTCCAGGATCTTCTCCAGCCTCTCTGCGTCCTCCATCCAGTTGATGGTACTGACGACACTAAGATAGCACTCCCTAGCAGCTTCAGGATCCCCCCAGACCCTCACTTGGACGTCGCCCCTGCAGTACTTCAGACACTGATGATATGATGATGGAACCGCCTTGAAGTAGTTGATGATGGGTCTTCCGAAGATCGCGTTGTAGCAGCTCGGTGCATCCACGATGACGAACTTGCATCGGATCGAGGTGCCACCAAGGGTCACCTGAAGATCTGCTCCTACCTCCACATCCTTCTCTTCAGAGAAGCCAAAAAGGAGTCCGTCCGCAGCTAGGATCCTGGACGCTTCCACTTGTAGTCCGATGAATGCCCTCCTGAAAATGACATTCACCGAGCTCCCGTTGTCCGTCAGGATTCGGTCAACGGTGAAGTATTTGATGACGACTTGGATGATGTGGGCATCATGAAAGGGATTCTCATTTTCCAGAATGTCCTCCTCAGAAAATGTGATCTCTTCCAACGGCAGCGGTGCTTGAGAGGTCGAAGCGACGCTCTTGCGATAAATTTGATGGAGACTTCCCTTTCGGAAAGCTCCAAGCCCGGCTCCTCCGTGGATCACTCATACCTGCCCTCCTCCTGGGCCTTGGACCACCTCCCCGCGACCGCCTTTGTCGACCCGGTGCTCATTCCTCCTCCTCCTTGGAGCTTGGAACTCTACTGGTCCTGCGAGGGCCTCTTGCCTTGACTGCTCCCTCTTTGCCGCTCCTGCTTCTAGCCTCCTTCTTGCTTCCCAAAAATCGGGAGAAGCCTCGATCTCGTGCCACTCTACTCGGTGTAGGTCGCAGAAAAGGGAAATCTCTTCTGCCTGGTTTCTCACCGGCTGGATCCTCTTGCGATGCCTATTCTCTTGCCAGACAATGGTCATCGCCTCCTCCTGAGCTTTTCCTTGTCTCCTCTCCTGCTGGTTTCCTTTCCTCCTCTCCTAGTTCGGATACCAGGGCCTCCCTGGTGGCCTCCACTGGGGCCAATTCACGGGATACTGGAATTATCGTGCCTTCTCCCCAGTGTTGTGAATATTGGCTGACATGTCTGACATGTAGGTTTGGGAGCAAAAACGACACAAAATCGGTACAAATTATATGTGTGGCGTTTTGAAAATATCGGACCGACATCGGACCGACATGTCGGCCCCAAAAAACGCCCATATCGGGCGTTTTTTTAAGCTAATTTTTTTATTTAATTATTAATTTTTTATTTTAATTTTTATTAATGAAATGAGCGGGGTCGGGCTACTGTTTTAACACCCCTACCCCGCTCATTTCATTTCATCCTGTCGCTCTGCCCTAGCTCTCCCCGTCGCTCCTGCCCTAGCTCTCCCGCGCGCGCCTGCGACACTATCTCTCTGGTTCTTTCTTCTCCCTGCTCGTTGGTGCTCTCTGGTTCTCTGGTTCTCTGGTGCTCTCTAGCTCGTTGGTGCTCTCCCTCTCTCGCGCGTTGTCGGCACTCTATCTCTCTGGTTCTTTCTTCTCCCTACTCGCTGGTGCTCTTTGGTTCTTTGGTTCTCTGGTTCTCTAGTTATCTGGTGCTCTCTAGCTCGCTGGTGCTCTCCCTCTCTCGCGCGTTGTCGACACTTTATCTCTCTGGTTCTTTCTTCTCCCTGCTCGCTGGTGCTCTGTGGTTCTCTGGTTCTCTGGTGCTCTCCCTCTCTCGTATGTTGTCAGTACTTTATCTCAGTGGTTCTTTCTTCTCCCTGCTCGCTGGTGCTCTCTCGGCTGGTTCATTCTTCTCCCTACCTCCCTCTCATTCTATCGCTCTGCATTTTGTTTTTTTTGTGTGTTGGTTGTTGTGCTAGCTGTCGGCTGTAGCATGGTGGATGCCTTGTGGGTTGTTACTGGTGGCTGCCGACCCATTTAGTTGTTGGTGGCTGCCTTGTTGCTTTATTTGTCTTATTAGTTGCTGCCGGAAGGTTTCATTGATTGCCCTGTGCAAACTCTCTGGGCTAGAAGAAAGAACTAAAGACATGTTGTCGGACATGTCGGTCCGCTATTTTATTTGTGGCTGCCTTGCTGGTTGTAGCATAGTGGCTGCGTTGTTGTTTTATTTGTCTTATTAGTTGTTGCTTTATTTTTATTTGACACATTTATTAATCAACAAATGATTTGAAATACCCCTATTAATAGTTATTTATCCAACTTCATTTTGCAATCAATGATGCATGTAAATCCAATCATGGGCGCAAATTAGCAATATAGTCGACGCTGATCATGATGAAAGGAGATCTCAAAGATTAGCTACAAACAAAGAAGTGGCAATTAGTTATCAAAGAAGTGGAAAGAGAAAAATATCTGAAGTGGACGAGGGAGATCTAGAGGGTTCATCGGATGAAGATCATATTCTATCTACTTTGCCGACTATAGATGAGTTTTCAGGTGATGAAGAATGACGTATGTTTGAGTTTTCATCTTTAAAGTGTTGTATGTTAAATGCTACATATAGATTTTAATATTTAAAAGTTCAATAAGTTGTAAAATAGTTAGTACTGTGATATGTATAAAAATTAAAAAATAACATTTAATTACATATATAATTAATTAAATTTTAAAATCCGATATATGAAATATCCCCGATATATCCCCCGATATATAAAAAACTGACATGAAAACCCAAACCGACGTGTCCCCGACATCCGACATCTGCAACATTGTTTCTCCCTTCTTTCCGGAGCCGCTACGGGCCTCCTCTCCTCTTGCCTGCGAAGCCTCTCCTGCCTCCTCTGCTTCTCCACCCTCTTGGGCTCTTCTCTTCTCCTCGGCTCCTCTCTCCTTCGCTCTTCCTGCCTCTCCGACACTAATTTGGTTCTCACTCCCGAAGGTTTTCCTCTCTTTCTGCCTCCCAGGTTCTCCCCATCCAGTCTTGCCAAGAAGTCGGGGTTTTTCTCCTCCCCCTGCACGAACTTGTTCGCCCTTTCGATCATCTCCTCAAAGGTTCTCAGGGGATTAGATCTGATTGTCTGGCTGAAGAGACCCTGCTTGAGGCCAAACTTCAGGGCCAACTTCAAGGTGAAGCCGTCCACTTCCTCGACCTCAAGAACCTCCTCTTGAAAACGGTCGATGTAGTCGTAAAGACTCTCGTGCTGCCCCTGCTTGATCTTGAAAAGAGCGGTTGCCTCCTTCTTCCGCTTCTTAGATGTCGCGAATCTCGCCATCAGTCCCTGACGCAGGTCTTCGAAGTGGTAGATGGAACCTCCGGGCAGCTGGGGGAACCAGTCTCTCGTCTTCCCCTGGAATGTGATGGAGAAGAATCTGCATTTGAATGCCTCAGTCATGTGGTGGATAGACACCACGTCCTCGAACAATTGGAGATGCCTGACCGGGTCATCTCTGCCGGAGTAGTAGCTCAAGACGGGCTCTCTGAAGCCTTCGGGAACTGGGGATGCCAGCACTTCGTCACAGAAGGGGCTCCTCCCTTCTTGGCGATGATGGTTTTCATACTCGCAAGTATCCTCCTCATACTCTCCACCCGACCGTCTATCCTGGAACCTCGCCGACTGCTCCACATCTCTGAACCTGATCCCCGGACAGCTCGTCGGACAGAACTGCAACTGCATTGGTCGCTCCCAATCCTATCTTACTCGCTCCTTCCCTGGTCGCCTATCTGGCGAGCAACTGCCTCCCCTGGCGACTGGGTGACTTCTAGGAGAGTTTGCTCAACTGCAGGCGAGCAACTGCCCTAGTCGCCTATCTGGCGAGTATGCGAGGGGAGCTCGTCATACTCGCACAGGTCTTCTACTGTCTTGAATGCTGACTCTGATCTCTGCCTTGACCTGTTGACTTTTACTTCTTGCTGATCTGGCTCTGGCGGAGTCCACCCTCGACGAATATGGGTTGTACAACTGTCAAATGCACTTATATATTCCCCTCTATTGTCATACCTAGAAAATTTCACTTCTTTTTTATCACTCCACTAAGTTATGGGGCTACTTGAAGAACATCTAACACCTAATCCATGTTTTTCAAAGTGTAGATCAACATTTTCATAAAGGCACCAGTCATTTGGCCGGAATTGGTTGGTGGGAATTGGAATTGGCCCCTCAATTCCAATTCCGATGTTAGGCTCGACTTATAATGTGATGGAATTTTGAATTGGCTCCAATTCCATGGGAATTGCTTATATGCTATTTTCTCCGGCCAACCAGTCCGACCACTTTAGGGCGGACTTCCCGATTCCATTTTCCTCCACTTTGATCTTTTATGTTGCCCCGACGACGTTGTGCACTTCATCGACACCTTCATTCTCCCCCACCCTTGGTTCCACTTCATCGACCACGTACGCTTCATCGGCACCTTCGTTCTCCCCCACCCCTGGTTCCGCTTCATCGACACTTTCGTTCTCCCCCACCCCTGGCTCACTTTCCTCTTTTAAGGCTACAGCGAGGGGTAACAGAAACCTTAGGGCACGATTTGAGAGAACAATGATGTCGAAGGAGGCCAATGAACAGAAGCTTGTGTATTGAGAAGCTGGCTATATCCTGGAGGATGTACCGCACCTCACTGATCATATTCCTTATCTACCCGTGAGTTACCTTCGTACTTCATTTTTGTTCCGTTGATTTGGTTACTCTGTGATTCTGGATTTTTTTAGCTTATATAAGTAGATGGCTTTGAATTTTTCCATTTAAGTTGATCGATTCTTCTTTTTGAGCAGGAAGACTGGGTTTGGCATGAAGTTAATTATACCATTGTCCCCACTTCTTATTTCTTCTTTTCCCATTTTTTTGCATTTATGACACAAATATTTTGCACCTGCATATTTTGATTTTCAATTTATTCTCGATGAACTTTTACATCTATTACTACAAGCTTTACTTTCATCTCTATAATTATCCCCTTGCAGACTCATAAGTATCCTCTCCTGGATAACCCAGCATACTCAGTTGTCAAGTTTGTCTTTTGACATGGATCTTGCATTAATTGAATCTGTTCTTACAGTAAATCACAGTGAGTCCATTTGGCCTCTTAGCTTGTGCAAGATCATGGGGAGTTGTTCTTGTTAGTTCTAAAATAACTTTTTTCACATTTTGTAAAATACTTCGTTGAAATAGATTGAATTTTGGAACAAATGAATTGTCAATTCCAATTCCTGTGATTGAATTCTTGACTGCTGTCGAACAATAGAATTGGAATTGTCTCAATTCCGATTCCCGCATGAATTGAAATTGGGCCAATTCCAGTTCCCACCCCCCAATTCCGTCCAAACGAACATACTTGAAGTGTTCTTCAGGAAGGTGACAAAGTGCAGTGATCCGTGAAGTGTCCTCGTAGACATTAAACCACATAAATTTGAATGCTCAAGATCAAGCATGTTCTCCTTTCTAGTTGGTGAATGGATCTTAAAAGATCCGTTGTTTTGTTAAGCATTAAGTACTCTTTAAGCAAGTGTCCTGACACAATATTTTGTTTTGATTTCTTAACCTAGGTATAAACACTTTGGACAATTTGCTCCATTAGGTGGTGAACAAGCAGCAGCAGAATTGCCTGGAGACTGGGTCTCTATGGGACACAGCGCACAGTGGCTATGGTATTCAGTCTATGCAAGGTGTGCATTCTAACTTTCTTTTTTAATTTATCTTTCGTTTTTTTATGCAAAATTGTTCAAATTGAACGCCTGAGCATAATTTTGTCAGGTTGTATGTGCTGCTGGAATTGATTTCCTTTTGTTCGTAACTCTGCATCTGTTATTATAACTGTGGTTTCATTTAATTGCGTCAGCTCATTTATTTTCAATGCAACTCAATATTTATATGAGAAGAACATGTGATGCAGGATAGGCTGTGGAAGTAGATTAATGCTAATGCAAACCTATATAAGTGGTGTTGGGTTGACTCACCCAAACCAAACCTATATGATGTGCGTATGGTTCAAAATAACCCGAATAAATTTAGCAGTAATTAAAATAAAGCAAGCAGCGTTTGCAATAATTTCAATCGAGCGAAGACGTTCCACTTCACACGATGTGCTTAGGCAAAGCTCACTTGTGAGCTTATAGGAAAACAAGAAAACAAATGGCACAACAAAACTGATCTCATGTAAATATAATGATATCTTCCAATATTCAACTAAGGGGAGGCAACACAATAAAAGATACTCACAAATACATGGATCTGATGGTGGCGGTAGGCAAGATCTGGCATTGTTGGAGGAAGTAGGGGAATTGGGAGCCTGTTGTGGAGGTAGGTTCAAAGTGGCACGACTAGGTGGAGGATGTTGCGAGCAGAATTGCAGAGGATGGTGAAGTGGAGGGGGATTTGGGATGGGGTTGTGGGTACATGAGGGCTATAAGGGAGGATGATGCGGCACAGGTGTCACACCTGCCCGCCACCCTAGAGTCCCACGATGGGGCCCACCTGGAGTCAGCACCAAACGGCTTTCATCAGGGCCGCGGCCTGTACACCCCAACCAGCTCTCCGCCATGGAATCACCACCATGAGGCAGGTTATTGAGGTCGGGGCTCGATCCCTGACCTCCTAGATAAGAGGCCTTCACCAGCGCCCTCATCACCAACTGAGCCCCGACTCAGTTGGTGATGAGGGCGCTGGTGAAGGCCTCTTATCTAGGAGGTCAGGGATCGAGCCCCGACCTCAATAACCTGTCGCGTGGTGGTGATTCCATGGCGGAGAGCTGGTTGTGGTGTGCGGGCCACGTCCCTCTGATGAAAGCCGTCTGGTGCTGACTCCAGGTGGCCCCCTGGTGGGACTCCAGGGTGGCGCGTAGGTGTGCTTTATGATGCGGCACAGCCGTCACACCTGCCCGCCACCCTGGAGTCCCACCAGGGGGCCACCTGGAGTCCCACCAGGGGCCACTTGGAGTCCCACCAGGGGGCCACTTGGAGTCAGCACCAGGCGGCTTTCATCAGAGGGTCGCGACCCGTGCACCCCAACCAAATCTCCGCCATGGAATCACCACCATGCGGCAGGTTGTTGAGGCCGGGGCTCGATCCCCTGACATCCTAGATAAGAGGCAGGTTGTTGAGGTCGGGCATTCACGAACGACAGTTCATGACCAACCGCATTCATGACCATCGCCAATGCGATAAATGAAGCCTAAGCAACACCGTGGTGGTTGTTTTTTTTTGATAAGTTACTTGTAGATTGTTGAAGGAATTTTTCCAACCGGTTTCTATTTTCAAATTCCTGTCCGCAACCAATTAGATGGGGGCGTGTGACTTACACTTTTTGCACGTGAGGCAGGAGATAGGGGAAGTCAGCATCCTAGGAGATTTTCTGGACTGAAAAAATTTCAGTCCGGGTTTCAGTCCCATAAATTTCTGAGATTGTTGGTGCATCGACCACTTTTAGCTTGCGGATTAATTATATTGAGGTTATAACGCAATTTGTGAAAACCCGCTTTTCGCTTGCGCATCAATACAAATGAAATGAATTCAATTTTGTGATTTGTTATAACCCAATTTGATTGTTAGAATATGTTGACAGGATCATGGTATGTTGTCACCGTATATGTCGCACCAAAACTTAATGATTTTAACACAATTATGATTAGAAGTATACACTGGTAGTCTAAATTTAACCGAGTATATGCATTACATGAAAATTATAATGGGCTTTAAATGGAAATACAAGAGAATTGGTGTTGAAATGATTAGAGGAGAAATGAACATTGTTTGTCGACAATGTATTAGATTTCCATCAAGGATCAATATAACTATATAGGTACATATATTTTTGTATTAGCCATGGAGATGCTTATCAAAGTTATCCTAAGCTTGGAGCCTTTTGTGTGATAAAAAAACTAAGGAATTATTATATTAGGATAACAAAGTAAAGTCACATTCATGGAATATAAGATATTGAAAACAAATTTAGATGGTTTGGACATGAACAATAAAGGTTAGAGAATGCACCAAGTTGACGAATAGATAGAATTAATGTTGAATGATTGGGTAAGAGCTATGTTGTCAAGGCGCGCGCCTGAGGCGCCGGGCGCACCGGGCGCAGCCCGCCGCGCCTCAGCATGGCCGAGGCGGACGATGTGCCCCAAGCGCTCGCCTTGCAGGCTCCCAGGTGCCCCAAAGGTGCGCCTGGGGATTTCAAGGTGTTTTTTCAACTTTTTTTTGGGGAGATGGGCAAAGTTATGATCGCATTAGCGATGGTTATGAACGCAGTTGGTGATGAGAGCGCTGGTGAAGGCCTCTTATCTAGGAGGTCAGGGGATCGAGACCCGACCTCAATAACCTGCCGCATGGTGGTGATTCCATGGCAGAGAGCTGGTTCGGGTGCACGGGCCGCGACCCTCTGATGAAAGCCGCCTGGTGCTGACTCCAGGTGGCCCCCTGGTGGGACTTCAGGGTGGCGGGCAGGTGTGACGCCTGTGCCGCATCAGAGGATGTGGCGGCGGCGCTAGGGATGAGCTCATGGAGGGGCACGGGCACTGGGATGGAACTGAAAGGGTTACGTGCGCTGGGGATGAAATCGAGGAACAAAGAGGGTGTTGGGGGCTGGAATTGGGAAAGGTGGCAGTGTTGTAGCTGGTAACAGGGTGCGTCGATCTCGCAGCATGACTAGGAGGTGGGGTTGCAACTAGTGAGGTGCACGACATGAAAAGGAGTTTTGCAATTAGCAGTTGTAGCGAAGGATGAGACGTGCGGGGGCGTCTAGGGGTACGTTAGGATGTACAGGATGGAAATAGGAAATAACCGCCATAATATGTTTTCGGATTTGAATTTCTTCACTAGGATAGCAATGTCTTACATTGGCTGTCATCACCCCTTAGTTATAATAAAAAAAGACTAAGGCACACAATGTGAATAGCTATGACTGTATGTTACACCCGGTGCCCGATTACTAGTAAATAATGTTCAAGAAAAATAAAAAAATGCATAAAAATAGGAAAATGGCTCTCTAGATGGGCTAGTATTTTGGATCGCTGATCTGGTCAACGCCTTCTGCGCGAGTACACATAAACGTTCCCCGCTTGGTGTTGTTGATCCCCATCAACATTGCTTGTTACCATAATCATTTGGTAATAAGTACTGTAGAGGAGCAAGATCCACAAAATTGCATGAGTTGGCCCAAACCATTTAGTCCCGCATTATAATCTTATGTTGCTTTGTGTACTTTATATGTTCTTCAGCATCTTCGTCTAGTATTAATACATTTTGGTTGAATGTCTGGGATTTAATATGGAATCAATGCATGTTTGGCCCGTGTCCCTCTCCATCACCCCTCATGTGTTCCTTCACTTGGGGGGCGACTTGTTCCACATGTTCCATCAGGTTAGAGGGTGTGTTAGATATTTAGTCTCACATTGAGAATCATGTACCATATGTTATTGGCTCTATCCGCCTAGTACCATATAGTTTTAGATTGCATGCTCGAGTTCTAATATAGTATCTAATGCATTGTTGTATAATCCAATGTTTTATTATTGGGCTATCATTATTTCTACTATTGTGGCTCATTTTGTAGCTTATAGAGAGAAATCATGTTTTAGAGAGTTCTGGTTGCTCTTGATAGGAAATGATCAAGTCGTGTATTATACACAAACAATAGAATATAAATACATGTACAAGAGAGGGTGACCACAACACTGGAGGTGAGCTTAAGATATTCCTACAATATAATGTGTACAGTATATCTAACACTCCCCCCCCCTCTCAAACTCACGGGTGATCATACACCTAGAGTTTGGACAAGAGATAGGCATGTTGGGTCCGCGTCTGCGGCTTAGTCATCAAATCTGCAAGTTGTTGCTCGGAAGGAACAAAGTAATAAGCAAGAGTGTCACGATCGTACTGATCGCGTAGGAAGAAAACATCTACCCCAATATGCTTGAAGAGTGAGCGATTCACCAAGTTTAGAGTAATATGAATGTCACCAGTGTTATCACAGTGGAGTGGGATATAGAGAAGAGACACCAAGGTCCTAAAGAAACCAGCGGAGCCAAATAATATCCTCAGTGGTGGTAGTCATGGACCAAACTCAGCCTCAGTGCTGGAACGAGAAACACCGGTCTGTTTTTTGGACTTTCATGCAACAAGTGAAGAACCCAAACACAGACAAAAACTAGTGACTAATCGCCAGTTAATAGGATCATTGGCCCAGGTAGCATCCGAATAAGCACGGAGATGTAAAGAACTATAGCTGGAGAAGAAAAGGCCAGTAGAAATCATCGCCTAGAGATAGCGCAGGAGCCGCAACAGTGACTATAATGCACAGAGGTGGGCGCACTAACAAACTGACTCTACACATGAACAACATGGGCAATGTCGGGCCGAGTAATAGTGAGGTAGACGCGACTCCCAACAAGGTGACAATGGCGAGTAGGATCGAAGAGTGGAATCCCATCATCCGAATGTAGTTGAAGGTGAAGCTCCATGAGGGTGTCCATGGTGCGAGAGTCGGAATGAGTAACCCGAGCTAAGAGATCTGATGTGTGACGCCGCTGAGAAAGCTAAAAATCATGGTGTGTAGAGGTGATCTCAAGACCCAAGAAGTAGTTCAACTGTCCAAGGTCAGACATTTGAAACTGCTACTGAAGGTGATCCTTGACGAAGTTCACATGAGAAGGATCATCGCCTGTAATAATCATATCATTCACATAAAGTAACAGAAGAGACCGACCACGAGAGGAGTGCACAAATCGGGTTGGATCATGTGGACTCTGCAGAAAATCGACCGTTGTAATGACTGAGCTGAAACGTGCAAACCACGCACGGGGCGGCTGCTTGAACTCGTAAAGATCTCACCTCAAGCGGTGGACAAGACCTGGAGGAGATGAGACACCGGAAGGAGGGAGCATATACACCTCCTGCTGAAGATCGTCGTGAAGAAAGACATTTTTCGTGTCGAGATGGAACAGAAGCTAGTGGTGAAAAGATGCAACTGGAATAAGAGTACGAAATGTGGTCATGTGTGCGACCGGTGCAAAGATCTCGTCATGGTCTCTCCCCCGCTCCTGCCGAAATCCACGAGCAACTAGTCAAGCCTTATACCTCTTCACAGAACCATCGAAGCGAGTCTTGATATTGAAGACCCACTTGCAAGTAATAGGAACAACACCCGGTGGAAGAGGAACAAGTCCCATGTACGAGTGTGCTCCAGCACCTCCAACTCAGCAAACATAGCAACCTTCCACTCTGGTATCTAGGCAGCCTCACGGTAGGAAGTTGGTTCAGGAGTACTACAGGAAGTAGAAGGAAGGGAAGGTAGGTCAAGCGGTAGTGTAGCAAGGATAAGGCGGTCGGGAGGACGTATCTCACGAGGTGGGTTGCCATGCACAGGAGGATCATCCACAGGACACATGCTGGGGGAGCCTGGGGGCACTCGAGGCGAGGGAACGAAAGGGGGATAACAAGTGCAGTGATATGGAATGGGGAAGACGAGCTCGTCATAGGAGGAACTGGGTGGTGAAGGGGAGGAGTGACGAGTTGAGATTTGAGAGGTCGGAGGTGGTGAGGCTGGAGAGGTCAGAAAAGTGAATGGAAGGTGCACCAGGACCACGTTGATGACCAGACTGCTGAGCCCTCTGAAGCTTGCGACACTCAGATTTGACATGACCAAGACACTGACAGTGGTGACATTGGACAGGCGGGCGGCGAGAAGCACCAGACTGAACTGTAGAAGGTGTCAGTGGAGGACGAGCACCGATGCCATCAAGAGGATCAACCGAGGAGGTCGGGGATACGAGATCAGCCAGAGAAGAAGATCGGGGTTGCGGGATCAGTCGGAGAAGAAGAGCAAGGCTGCTGAATCAGCCGGAGATGAAGGTCGCGTAGTGTCAAAGTCGCAGATTGTCGGAATCAGATCTGAATAGCAGTTGGAGCGTCTGAAGGTCGACGAAAGAGCTTAAGAGCAGCTGGATCAGAGAGGCCGAAGCGGAGCGTCTGGACAGTGGATCAGAGTGGTAGATTTGAAGATCGGCATCGGAAGACGTCAGATCAGTTGAGGAAGACTCTGGATCAGCGGCGGATGACGCGGGATCAGCGGCGGATGGCGCGGGATCAACGGAAGCCGGTATCGGAAAATGCGGTTGGATCAAAAGCAGCATCAGAAGACACGGCTGGATCGGAAGACGTGGGTCGATGATGTGTGCGGGATCCGGGATCGAGCAGAAACCGGAATCGTTGTTGCAGGATCAATTGCGGGTGTGGGATCGCTATTGTTGATGCTCTGCAATCAACGAGCGGGAAGAAGGTGATCCCGACGTGTGGAATCGAGCGACGGCATGCGAAAACAAGTGACGGCGAGCGGGAACCAGAGGAGTGTTGAACCCTAGATCTCTGATACCATGATAGGAAATGATCAAATCGTGTATGATACACATCAACAATAGAATATAAATATATGTACAAGAGAGGGTGATCACAGCACCCAAGGTGAGTCTAAGATATGTCTACCATATAATGTGTACAGTATATCTAACAGCTCTCACGCATTTTAAGGCCCGTTTGATTGCTAAAAATTATATTTCAGAAACTAGTTATTTCTCATTTAGTCATTTTAGAGGTGACATTTAAATCCGCTTTTCAAGAAGTTTATTTTGAGTTTTAATCCAAATTTAGGATCTAAATGCATCCAGCCAAATAGCAGATTGACACCAATTTTCTAATTTGAAGCAACCAAACGAACACTTATTTATTAAAATGAAATCTTATTGATACTAAAATAAGTAAATTTAAATCTCTTTTTCTTAGTGGTTGGCTAAGTGCACCCAACCATTAGTAAATATAAATAAAACATAGTAATTTCATTCATGATTTTGCTGAGTCGACTGTTAGCTAGATAGATATATATTCTCCCCTCCATATTTATTTTACTTTTTGAGTTAATGGTTTTCTTAAGAGCGAGAGTTTTGAGTTTAAGATTTTTTTTCTTCTTTATTTACCATTTCCTCTTTTTGTGCGCTACTAGGGAGTGTGAACCTTTGGGAAACAAAGTGCGATAGATATATCAGTGGTTAAATTTGTATTCGGCCAAAAAGATTTGTTAGAAACCACGGTGGGGCCCATTTGAGGGGGGCACATGATATCCAGATCTGTGGCCGACTGCAGTCGAATGACGAGACATCCCCAACCAAATCACACAGGATGAATTTAACCGGGGTAGGTTGTTGAGGCGTGGGATCGGACCCATGACCTCCTTTATCAAGCTCCTTAGCGGACACTTGATACCCAACTGAGCTGCATTGGGTATCAAGTCTCCGCTAAGGAGCTTGATAAAGGAGGCTGTGGGTTCGATCCCACGCCTCAACAACCTACCCCGGTTAAATTCATCCTGGGTGATTTGGTTGGGGATGTCTCATCATTCGACTGCAGTCGGCCACGGATCTGGATATCATGTGCCCCCCCCCTCAAATGGGCCCCACAGTGGTTTCTAACAAAAGATGGACTCTTAAACTTGAAGATTGTTAATTTTTTTTATTTATTGTTAAACTTGAAATTTGTTTACTTTTTTATGAAGAATTTTATAAGCGATTAGATATCAAAGATGTAGAACGTGTCATATTTAAAAATGCTCGAGCTAGAGAAATGAAGACAAGAGATTTAAGATAAGTAAAATGCATAAAAGATGAAACAAATATAATTTTAATGGATGACGTGGATATTAAAGAATGATGGAAAAGATATTTTTATCAACTATATAATGAAACAAAAGACAATGAATTGAACTTGGAAAAGTTAAGTAAATCAGATGAGTATATATAAATATAACGTTTTATCGTAAAAAGATGAAACGCAGAAAGGCGGCTAGGTCAGACGGTATACCCATCGAAGTATGAAAATGTCTAGGGAATGAAAGAATTTTGTGGCTTACATATTTTTTAATAAGATACTGAAGTCAAAGAGTATGTCAGACAAATGGAAAGAAAGTATCTTGATACATTTGTATAAGAATAAAAGGGATATACAAAATTGTGTTAATTACAGAAGAATTAAATTGATGAGTCATATCATGAAACTATAAGAACGAGTAATTAAAAAAAAAGTAAGAGGGGAGACTGACATCTCGGAAAATCAATTTGGATTCATGCCAGAGCGGTCGACCATGGAAGCTATACAGCTCTTGAGGAGACTTGTTGACAACTACCAAGAAAGAAATCAAAATTTGCATATATTGGTCATCGATCTTGAGAAGGCTAATGATAAAATTCCAAGAGAGATCTTATGGAGAGTCTTAGAAAAGAAAAGTGTAAATGCATCATACATTGACATAATCGAAGATATGTATTCAAATTCAGTGACAAGGGTGAGGACATCTGGAGGATTAAGACATGAATTCCTTATCATTGTTGGCTTACATCAAGGTTCAGCTTAAGCCCTTATCTCTTTATCCTTATGTTAGATGAGCTCACCTGTCATATCCAACAAGCAATACTTTGGTGTTTATTGTTTGCGGATGATACTATTTTGGTCGATGAGACGCGCGGGGGTGTAAACGAAAAACTTGAATTTTGGCGAGACACTTTAGAAAATAAGGGTTTTAGGTTAAGCAGGGCAAAGACAGAGTATATGGAGCTTAAATTTACCGGTGCAAGAAGGACAGATGATTTTGTAATTAAGTTAGGTGATCAAGATATTTCTCGTAGTAAGTGTTTTAAATATCTTGGATCAGTAATTCAAAAGGACGGAGGTATTGACAAAGATGTGACACATAAAATCCAAGCGGGTTGGTTGAAGTGGGGAGGCACGTCGTTGATTTTATGTGATCGTAAAGTACCATTAAAATTTAAGGGCAAGTTTTACCGTACTGCAATTAGACCAGCGATGCTCTACGGTTCTGAGTGTTGGGCGGTGAATTGTGTACATGAGCAAAAAAATGGGAGTTGCGGAGATAAGAATGCTTAGGTGGATGTGTGGACACACGAGACTTGATAAAAATCGAAATGAATGTATCAGGGATAAGACAAGAATTGCACCAATTGCAGAGAAGATGAGAGAAGCTCGACTAAGATGGTTTGGACACGTACAAAGAAAACCATTAGATGCACTTGTTAGACGTTGTGAGTCTAGTCACTAGACATGTTAAATGAGGGAGGGGTAGACCAATAAAGACTTGGAATGAAACTATAAGGAAGGACATGATGTACTTAGGCATTAGTGAGATTTGACAAAAGATAGGGCATAATGGCGACAAAGGATCCACATTGCCGACCCCACTATAGTGGGTAAAGGCTTGATTGTTGTTGTTGTATTGTTGTTATTGTCATGTTCTTAGCATAGACTTTTATGATTTTATGGATTAACCACTTGGTTTAAGCCATCTGGTATGGAACTAAAGCCAAACCCGCTTAACCACAGTGTTGAAGTTTTATATGTCTAGCCCGCTAGAATCTGAAGGAAACTTGAGGAATTTTGTTTAACGATTACTAAGTCATGACTGCAAATTGAGAATAAAAGTGAAAAATATTTTATAATTGGAGGTCCCGCCACTTAACCATCTGTGCATGAGTCATCCATCTGAAAACCAAAAGTTTTATGGTTGCGAGAGGGTGAAGGATTTTCTGGGACCAGCAAAAGATGCCCCCACCCCTCCACGCACAATATCTATTTATAGTTTTTATAAGCTGTGTAGTCCGTGCAGCCTTGGGCATCCCCAGACAGCTCTGTAATAGATATGGGAAAGCACCAGATGCCCCCTCCCCTGCCTTTACTTTTCTCTCCAACAGAGGCTAGCCTAATGAAGACCCGAAACCGAATCTAAAAGCGTCACTGCACCTTTTTGGGCGAATCACCAACCCTTGATAAAGGGATTTCGGTGTCCTTTGTAGCTCTGCAAACTCTGTAACTGTGACTTGGTTATGGGCAGGTTCGCTGTTTATTATTATAGCGGGCATAGTTCTTGGCAAGCTAGCTCTTGGCAGGCATAGTTCTTGGCAAGCTAGCTCTCTGCAGGCATAGTTCTTGGCAAGCTAGCTCTCCGCAGGCATAGTTCTTGGCAAGCTAGCTCTCCGCAGGCATAGTTCTTGGCAAGCTAGCTCTCACCAGGCATAGCACTCGATGAGTGCTCTATGTACTCAAGTGTATATCCTCGGCGTGTGCTCTATGTACTCAAGTATATATCCTTTTTAGTCACGGCTAAGTGTATATTCTCTTTAGTCTCACAATGCATATAGAAAAACTTGTTTCATGTCTCTATTGTAAGTATTAAATAAGATTAAGTGCTCTCTATTCTCACTCATTTTGATATTCTAACATGGAATCATAGTCAGGTTAACAAAAAGAAGATTATAATGTCAGCTAGGAACATGAACAAAAAAAGCGATATAGTAGCTGTAAGAGACACTATATAGTAGGGGTAAGAGACACTTCTCCAAATCCACGCACCGGGGTGATCTTTACGGAGTCATATGGTTTTTGAACTTCAGAGTCCACGTCCCAAGATAAATTATGAGTAAGACAAGATATACACTTGTTCTGCCATCACCACTTTTGCACCCCACCTGTAGGTTTATATACTCATCATCGGATTCACCAGATAGTTCCTAGTCAGTTGCTTGCTACTGAGTCTGATCTTGTACCTGATGATTTGTCCATAGCTCTTTGTAAAGGAAAACGCCGGGATAATTTTAAAACGTAGTTGAATCTGCGTGATCTGAGGGCGCGAATCGAGCTCGAACGGGTTCACCCAGTTCGCCAATGAATGGACATCTCTGAGAGCTTTCTGAAATAGTATTATGCACAAAAATCGGACGGCCGGATCAAAAGTTATGGCCGTTTAAAGTGCCTTGCATTTTTAAAATAAGTCACGCATCTTCTTTTTGATTTCCTGCTCATCGCCAACTCAAAATGTCAAGGCTGCATGCCTGTTCTGTTGATTCCGAAAATTCCACTCAGTCCACGTGGGCGGTTACATCGGGCCCGCGACCGTAGAGAGAGCGCGTTCGCCGCAGGTAAAAATGGGCGTTTGTGCACCCGAGCGGTAAAAATGGGTGCAACACGAGGACTTCCCAGTAGGTCACCCATCCCAGTACTACTCTCTCCCAAGCACGCTTAACTGCGGAATTTTGATGGGATCTGGTGTTCTTGTGATGGTATGCTCTGGAATTGTGTTGTAATATTTGAGAGTTTTTAGTGTAGGCTAGCCATGTTTGCCCTAATAAAATCAAGATGTTCATTTTATTCAACTTGCCTCCACTCTGTGTGCAGACGGTTGCGTGTCTGTTCTGTTGGTTCCGAAAATTCCACTCAGTCCACGTGGGCGGTTACATCGGGCCCGCGACCGTAGAGAGAGCACGTTCGCCGCAGGTAAAAATGGGCGTTCATGAACCCGAGCGGTAAAAATGGGTGCAACACGAGGACTTCCCAGTAGGTCACCCATCCCAGTACTTCTCTCTCCCAGGCACGCTTAACTGTGGAATTCTGATGGGATCTGGTGTTCTTGTGCTGGTATGCTCAGGGATTGTGTTGTAATATTTGAGAGTTTTTAGTGTAGGCTAGCCATGTTTTCCCTAATAAAATCAAGAGGTTCATTTTATTCAACTTGCCTCCACTCTGTGCGCAGACCTCCGTCTCTGGCTCTGCGCGAGACTTCCGCCTCCGGCTCTACGCGAGACCTCCGCCCCCGACGTTGCGCGCGCGAGGACGGAGGACCTCCGCCTCTAGGTCTGCAGGATCTCCCCTCCCGCAGTCGTATCCAGTGGATGTCGCCGTCTCCGGCTACTGCGAGACTAGTCACAGTGGGAAACCAGCATGCCCACATCTAATGGGTCTTCAACAACAAAACCTCCGCATCCTAGCGGATCTGAGGATGCGGTGATCGGATCTAGAGCAGGAGGCATTGATTGGTACCAAACGGGATGCGGTGATCGGTGAGGAAGTTGATCCATGACGTCGAAGAAAGGAACGATGGAAGATGTCTTCAAGATGTTGGGCCCGGATGAGTTGACCACATTGTTGAGGGTGTTGGGTTCATCGCACGGTCGGTGAAATTGAAACTGTCATCGATTGATTTGAAGCTTTATGGACCAACGACCTATCTAAGTTGGTCACGCCATGTGAAGAAAATCCTTACAACAAAACAGGTTGGGGGATTCCTGACAGGGGCGTTGAAGAAACCAGAGAACTCGGCTGGTGCTGAGTGGAAGTCGGCCCACATGACGGTATTTATGTGGCTTCTCAGCTCGGTTGTCCTATCGATTTCCGCCACGGTAGATGGCCTCGAGACAGTTATGGACATTTGGGACAAGCAGAAGAACACATATGATGGCGTGGGGAACACTCTACGGGTCTTCCAGGTGAAGGGAGAAATTGATGATATTGCTCCGGGAGAGAAAACAATGCAGGAGTAGGCCTCCGATTTGGAACGTCTATATGTGGAACACCTATATCACCACGAGCCTGGGGTGATATCCTTTCCCCTTCCCCTACTCCTACTCTACCGTTACGAAGGACTACTCGCAGCAATGCGGGATTTCCTCCTGATAGATACGGTTGGGACCTTGCGTTTTTTGTCTCTTACGATCATATCTCATCTACTCACAGAGCATTCATTGCATCTTTGGATAGTATTATTGTACCTAACAATTGACCGGTTGACAAAGACAATCCGAAATGGAAGGCAGCAATGAATGAAGAGGCGAGGGCTCTTGAGAAGAACAAGACCTAGGAGCTCGCTCACCTGCCAAATGACAAGAAGGTTGTTGAGTGCAAGTGAGTGTTCACCGTGAAGCAGAACTCAGATGGACAGGTTAAGCGCTACAAGGCTCGATTGGTTTTCAATGGGTATAACCAGATGTATGACATTGACTACAATGAGACATTTGCATCCGTTGCAAAGATGAGCACCGTTAGGACCCTGATCAGTCTGACGGTGAATGGTGGATGGATGTTGCATCAACTTGATGTGAAGAATGCATTTCTTCACGAAGATCTAGCAGAGGTGTACATGGAGATACTACTAGGGTTTGGCACAACCAAGACAGAAGGCAGAGTCTGTAGGTTGAAATCTCTCTATGGGCTGAAGCAGTCACACCGCGCGTAGTTTGACAGGTTCAGGAAAGCAATGATTGAGATGTGATATCACCAGATCAATGCAGATCACACAGTTTTTTCTAGGAAGAATGAAAGTCACATCACCATGTTTGTGGTGTATGTGGACGATATGATCATTACGTGAGATGATGAGCAAGAGATTGACTGCCTCAATGGGGTTCTGGACAATGAGTTTGAGGTGAAGGATCTGGGCCTTCTTAGATACTTGGGATTGAAATCGCTTATGAGACAGAGGGGATAGTTCTTTCCCAAAGAAAATACGTGTTAGATCTTCTCACTGAAACTGAGATGTTGGGGTGCAAACCTGCTGCGACGCCAATCGATCAGAGGTGTAAACTTGGTGCAGAGGCCGGGGAACCAGTAGATCGCGAGATGTATCAAAGGCTAATTGGTAAGTTGATCTACTTGAGCCACACTCGCCCGAATATCTCCTTTTCTGTGAGCGTGATGAGCCGCTACATGCATGATCCAAGAAAGGGTCATATGGATACAGTGTATCAGATTTTGCGATACTTGAAGAGTGCTCCTGAAAAGGGGCTGACTTTTAGAAGGAATGCGCACGTGAAGATTGAGGGTTATTGCGACTCTGACTGGGCAAACTGTGCTTGTGATAGGAGGTCCACTTCAGGCTATTACATATTTGTGAGAGGCAACCTGGTCTCCTGGAGGAGCAAGGAAAAGTCAGTAGTGGCTAGATCGACAGCAGAGGCAAAGTACAGAGCCATGACATTAGGATTTGCAGAGCTCATGTGGCTGAGAGAGATGCTTATGGAGTTGAAGTTGGATCAAGGAGATACGATGAAGCTATGCTATGACATTCAGTCAGTCAGTCAACAGTATTGCAAATAATCTAGTACAGCACGATCGAACCAAGCATATAGAGATTGATAGTTTTTTTATAAAGGAGAAGCTTGATAGTGGGTTACTGCAGTTGAGTCACGTCTCAACCAAGGGTCAGGTTGCAGACTACTTAACCAAGGGACTCAGTTCAAAGGATATGATCAGAGGTTATAAATGTTATGAAAAATTGGATACAGACAGATAATTTTCAGATCTAAAAAAAATAATGTAACGAAAAAAAAGGTTACAAAAACCGATAAGCACGAAACAGTAAGAAAACACCACATATAAATAACATCAAATTTAAAATGGTTTCCCAAAATTGAAAATGTGTACGTCCATTGTGCATGCAGATATTTTTTATTTTCTTTCTCAAACATATAATATGACTATAATGGAAGAAAAAATAAATCGAGAGAGAATCCTCCAAGATCCGGCCGTACACGATGCGACGAGAAAGAAAATCAGTGGCAAGATAAGTAGAGTCGGCGGCCGAGAGCCGAACATGCTGCAGTAAGGAAGAAGCCCGTCGGCAAAGCTGCAGCAAGGAAGAAGCTCGACGACAAGGATGGCGGCCATCGACCAAAAAAATGCACATGCGATTGCAACGAGGAAGAACTCCCAGATACGGCCAATGTCGGCCGACCTCCTCTGCGTTCTCCTGCTTGCCTGAAATCCTGCATACTTGGGATAACTGGCCCCCTCTTTATATAGGCTTGAAGAACCATAAATCAGGTAAAAGGAAGGTGGGGCCAGCTGGATCCAATCAAGGAGAGAAAATCTCCTCCAAAAAATCTATTGCAAAGGGAGGAGCCACGAATTGAGCGGTGTCCAAAAGGAATTGAAAGATTTCCAAAAAATCAAAAAAGATACCGCCAAGAATTTGATTTCAAAAACGATGGCAACATAGATTGTGTGGCTTCCAAAATCACTCCCCCCCCCCCCCCCCCCCCCCGCTCCCCGCCCGTATGGAAAGAGACGGCAATTACCGCAACTTGTAACAAGATGAGCTTAGCATTATCTTTTGCCATTTTGAGGAGTGTTGTAATATTTGAGAGTTTTTAGTGTTGGCTATAAATAGCCATGTTTGCCCTAATGAAATCAAGAGGTTCATTTGGCTTCCCACGTTGGCTCACCCACGCTCTCGTTATGCTTCATTTCACCGTTGAATCTACATTTGGTTTCCAATCTTAGAACTTACAATTATATAGTATATATGCTCCGGTCTTGCGAGTAGTGTAGCGGGTAGCTCTCGGTGTTGAAACCGGAATCCGGTCTCCTGTGGAGTTCGACCATTGGGGAAGGGGTGGTCTCGCGCCTACTTTGCTCCTGCAAGAAAAAACAACGAAGAAGGCAAGGAGAAACAGACCCAAGGGCTCGGCAGGGAGGTCCCACCACAAACCCGGAAGATCTCAGAGCGCTTCCCCTCCTTAGCCAGAAGTCGAGCTAAGGTACCCTCAGAAAGCACTTGAAGATTGGGGCATGAGAGCACAGGGAAGAACCTGCTTTCTGGGGTACCCCTTGGGTCATATTTATAGTTTTGAAATCCGGACTGCCAATAACCAAAAGAACTGACCTGAAATTACCAGAAAACCCTTGGTTGGGTCTGCCAACAGCGAAACTCCGCTGTTTTGAAGGGTTATGGGCAGACCAGCGGGGGCAAAACAGTAAAAGTACCTCAACCATCCGGGCGAGCTGGGGAGCTTTGGTCACCTCGGCATGTTCTGCCTGCCTACTGCTGCCGAGCTCCACTGCGAGGACGCGAGTTGTGTCTCGCTCGGCATATGCCGAACTCGGGGTCGCCGATCGTCGATCTTTGGTCGGCGGATGCCGAGCTCGGGCTCGCCCCCTTTGCTGTCGAGCTCGCCTATGGTCCTCGGCCCGATTTGCCTATTCCTTGGTGACCTTGCTCGCCGGACACGGGGTTGTACACAATCCCCGCTCTTTTCGAGTTTGTCAAAGCTCGGAAAGAAACATCCAACCCCAAGTGTGCGGCGAGCACTGGTTGGCGGGTTGGAGGGAATCTTCTGGTGGGGGCCACCTGCGGCTATATATATGTGCTCCTGCCCAGCTGCCTGGCTCTTGCCATTCCCTCTGCTGCCTTGTCAGGATGCCTCTTCCCAAGGAGATCCAAGAGCGCATAGACCGAGCCCGCCAGGCCTCCGCGGCTCGCGTTGCCGCCCTGACGGCGGTCCTCGCGAAAGCTCCCCAAACCGATCCTGCCGAGCCCAGTTCCAAGAAGTCAAAGTCATTCCCTGAAGCGGCCGAGCCCATTTTCAACGACCCGAGGGCCACCCTGGCTCGCGAGACCGGCTCTTCCACCCGAACCATTCTTGAGAAGGACAGAGAGGTTGTCGTGGTTGGCGACGACCTGGACGGTCAACCAGATGGCGAGGGCGTCGTGCCGCGAGACCCCACGCCGCGTGGCGAGACCACGCTCGCCACCTCGCGATTCTCGACGCCGGACAGCCATCCCCGGGATCCGCCGCTTCTCTTTGGGATCCTACCTGTGAGCTCGCAGAGGCCAAATTCGTCAGCGGGCTCCCCCCCTCCTCGCCAAATTGACGCGGCCGCAGGGGAGGGTCTGGGGACCATTCCCACCCCGGGATTCGAGCTCATCTCGCCGGGGGCTCGCGGCCCCGGTCGCGGGAAGGATCTGAGGTTCATTCCTCCTCGCATCTCCTTTGAACCGCCGAGCTCTTCAGGTCAGTCTTGCTTGACTTGCCTTGCTTCATAAGTTTTTGCTCTTTTTGCTAAATACCTGTCTTCACAGCTCTTCCCAGTCAATCGGCTACCGAGGAATCCTCGCGGGCAGCCCACTACTCTCCCCTCCCCACCCCGAGCTCGCTGGACTCTTACCTGGGTCCGGAGGTGGATCAGGGCGAGTTGACGAGGAGGGAGGTCAAGCTCCTCAAAAAATTGGTGTGCGGACTTCGCGAGGTGCAGGGGGTCAACGAGACGCTGCAGCGCGACTACGCGCGTCTTGCTGACGAGGTGCGCCGCGGCCAAGCTGGCGAGCTGATGTCCCCCTCCCGGCTCCTGGACGAGATAGACGACGGCCTCTCGGTTGCGCAGAGGAATTCCGGAAGGATCCGCGAGCTGCTCCGCGCGCGGCAGCCTGGGGTGAGGGGGTCGCGAGGCCGGGGTAGGTAAGTCAGCGGCTCCTTTGCCGAGCCGACCGGCACTCGCATCCCGATGCCCTCCCTGCTTGCGCGCCCTGCTTCTTTAAATCCCGAACTTTATTTCTGTAATAAATAAATCTTAGGATATTCTTGATCATGTTACTTAAATAAAATGCTGCAATGTTTGACTTAGCCTTGGATGGGGGACGCCGGAAGTCGGCGAGCTGGGGTGGCGAGCTGGGGTGGCGAGCTGGGGCAGCGAGCTGCGCTGATTGGACAGCCTGCCTCAGATTTCTTTTCCTATAAATAGCCCCCCCCCCCCCTCTTACCTACCCCCGTACTGTGTCTTTATTGCTTTGCTTCCCTCTCTCTGTGTTCTCTTCTTTCCCTGCTCGCGTGGTGCTTTTTTCCTGCGAATATGGGCAAGACCAACCCAGATGCCGATGGCCGCTCCAAGTGCGCGCAACACTTCACGGAATACTGCTTCTTCGAGGGGCACACCAGCGAGGAGGAGCTCGCTGAATTCGTGGCGGAGCGCGTGCCACCGGGCTTCGAGGCGCGCAGGCCGAAGCCGGGCGAGGCCATCAACACCTTTTATGAAGATGAGCTCGCCTTCCCCATCTCGCACTTCGAGGTGGGGTTGCGCCTTCCCTTGTGGCCGGAGATCCGGCAGATCTTGAAGTACTACGGGGCCGTCCCCGCACAGCTGAACTCCAACGCCATCGCGATGATGGTGGCGTTCGCGAGTTACCTCCGGCGGGAGAAGATCGAGTTCAACCTGACGGTGTTCAGGAAGCTTTTCTCCTACAAGGCGACGCCGGACGGGTCGCCTACTTTGGCGGCTCGTTGATCAAAGTTCGCGAGATCGCGAACAAGCACCATACCTGGATGACCAAGATCGTCTTCATCAAGGGCGATCTCGGCAACATCCCCTACTCGCCGCAACAAAAAGGCGAGGAGGTGTACCGCCCGCCGGCCGTGTCCGGCAATGACGCCGAACTCCACAAATTCTTCCTCCACAAAGATTTCGAGGTCGCCTTCCTGCGGAGGGGCCTCGATGCGCTCCCCCCCCCCCCCCCGTTCTGCCCGGCGAAGGTATGCTTCCCTCCTCATCTTGCCGAGCTCGCCTGTCCGCCGAACTCGCCATATTATTGTTGGATTCTTAACTTTCTTAAGTGCTTTCCTGCAGGGGAGCGAATAATCCCCGTGAACCCGCCGTTCGCGGATCCGGGGCTCCATACCGACCCTCTCGCTCACGAGAGGGCGGCGGCGACGGCCTGCCGGGATGAAGCGGCCCTCTTGCAACCCTCTTCCAACAAGAGGCGACCCGAGGACGCGGGCTCGAACCCGCCATTCGGCCACCGACAGATGAAGAAGATGCGGAGAGCCCTGCTGACTCCGCGGGGGCAACAACGACAGCCCAGCCCCAAGTACATTAGTTCGTCGGCGACCCCTCCCGACGCGTCGCCGGAGAGCCCGCTGAAGGAGACAACCAGCAAGGGCCGGAAAGGTGGCGAGGGCCCCTCTTCCACGGCGGCGATCTCTCCTCCTCCAGCGGCGAAGAGAACTGCCCGCGAGCGCGCGCCGCCGAAGCAACACCCCCTCTTCAACTTCGGCGCGCGCTGGAAGGATTCGGCGGGCGAGCCCATGCTGCAGTGGGACGAGCTCGCTCATCGAGTCTCCGTCTCCACTCTGCACCCCTCCTGGCACGACCGCGAGCCTGCCACCGGTCACGCCTATGCCATCGGCTTCGGCCTATATGGCCGGGAGGATGCCGAGGCCTACAAGAGGATGACCCTTCGGCAGCTCGGTCATGAGGGCATGCAGTCCCACCTGCGGACCCTGTAGCTGCATCACATGCTGGCACGCCGCAGTTTTGCCCTCAGCCACCAACTCGAAAAGGCTGAGCAGGCTCGCGACCTCGCCAAGGATAAGGTCACCGATCAGGCGAGACGGCTCGGCATAGCGGAGGGTCTACTCGCCCAAACCGTCGGCGGGTTGGTAAGTGTCAAGCGCTGCTCCTCTCTTTTACTTAGAAAATTTTGCGCTACCGCTAAACGGACTCTTTTCCAGGATGCCAAGGCCGCGGGCGAGCTTCAGGCTCGCAACACTGAGCTGGGGGAGGAGGTCGCCGGCTGCGCGCACTACTGGCCGCGGATGCCGACGCTACAGGGGAGCTCCAGGCTCGCAACGCTGAGCAGGGGGAGGAGATCGGCTGGCTGCGCGCACGCCTTGCCGAGCTGGAGGGCGCGAACACAAAGCTGCAGGGGGAGAACCAGCACCTCCTCGGCGAGGTGCGCCGCCAGGCGGAGATCTTCTTCCCGCCTCACGACATCGATCCCACTCTCCCCTACAAGAGTCTGCGAATCTTTGGCGAGGCCGACCTCGTCGAGAGATTGCGGATCAACTCCATCCAAGCCGCCGAGTGCACCCTCCAGATGATGAAGGATTCTGGGGTGCTGGTGGAGGGGTGCGGGGGGATCTCGGCTCGGGACCTGATGCCGAGCCTGTTCCCGGCAACGTCGCCCAGCGAGAAGGAAGACAGCCTGGACGCGATGTTCGGGAAAAGCTTCCAGGATCCATCGGGTGACGGCGAGGACCAGTCCGGCGGAGGGGGCGAGGCCTGAGGATCTCGGACTCCCCCCCTGTAATTACTTTTTGTGAATGATTAATGAAAGTTTTTTGATCATACCGGTGTCATTTCCTTCTCTTTTCTTTCTTTACTATGTTTGTTGTGCTCTGAATTTATGCGAGTGCTTTCCCCCGCGACCTCGCCGAGACAGGTTCCGCGAGTAGAGTGGTTATGAGAGCGCGCCCGCGAGTGGACGCGTTTTGAGTGTTCGCCGAGCCCCAAACGATTCGGGGGCGAGCTGCTCTCCGCCCTTATTACGCCACCACAACTCGCACGCGAGCCATCCAGGTTGAGCCCGAGAAAGGAGAAAAATTTTTTCAAGTCTAATGGGCAAAGGGGCGAGGTGCCCCGGTCTGGCCTGCTTTCCTTTGGCGAGGCCCGGGCTCGCATTCCACTCGCCAATGCCGAGCCGGGATTAACAAGTCCGTACTCGCTTATGCAGTCCTCTAGCCTGGCTTGCCTTCTTGATCATGTCGAGCTGAGTTTGCCGAGCCCGAGCTCGCCCTGACAGAACCTTTTCCCCTTTGCTCCCTGGCACTGAGACTTTGACCCGTTTCTGACGATTTCAAGGCCGACACCATCGAGTGACCTCCGGCCCTGTCAGCTAGGTGAGCCCGACCGCGGGATCTACTCGAGGCTAAGGATGACACCGAGTGACTTCCAGCCCTGCCAGCTAGGTGAGAGTCTGACAACGGGATCTGCTCGGGTCCACTGCTAACACCATCGAGTGACTTCTAGCCCTGCCAGCGAGGTGAGGCCTGACAGCGGGATCTGCTCGAGGCCAAGGATGACACCGAGTGACTTCCAACCCTGTCAGCTAGGTGAGAGCCTGACAGCGGGATCTGCTCGGGGTCCACTACTAACACCATCGAGTGACTTCCAGCTCTGCCAGCTAGGTGAGAGCCTGACAGCGGGATCTGCTCGAGGCCAAGGATGACACCGAGTGACTTCCAGCCCTGTCAGCTAGGTGAGAGCCTGACAGCGGGATCTGCTCGGGTCCACTACTAACACCATCAAGTGACTTCCAGCCCTGCCAGCTAGGTGAGAGCCTGACAGCGGGATCTGCTCGAGGCCAAGGATGACACCGAGTGACTTCCAGCCCTGTCAGCTAGGTGAGAGCCTGACAGCGGGATCTGCTCGGGGTCCACTACTAACACCATCGAGTGACTTCCAGCCCTGTCAGCTAAGTGAGAGCCTGACAGCGGGATCTGCTCGAGGCCAAAGATGACACCGAGTGACTTCCAGCCCTGTCAGCTAGGTGAGAGCCTGACAACAGGATCTGCTCGGGGTCCACTACTAACACCATCGAGTGACTTTCAGCCCTGTCAGCTAGGTGAGAGCCTGACAGCGGGATCTGCTCGAGGCCAAGGATGACACCGAGTGACTTCCAGCCCTGTCAGCTAGGTGAGAGCCTGACAACGGGATCTGCTCGGGGTCCACTACTAACACCATCGAGTGACTTCCAGCCCTGTCAGCTAGGTGAGAGCCTGACAGCGGGATCTGCTCGAGGCCAAAGATGACACCGAGTGACTTCCAGCCCTGTCAGCTAGGTGAGAGCCTGACAGCGGGATCTGCTCGAGGCCAAGGATGACACCGAGTGACTTCCAGCCCTGTCAGCTAGGTGAGAGCCTGACAGCGGGATCTGCTCGGGGTCCAAAATACATTACATCCCTCTATGCAGGCTAGCTATGATAATATTAGAGAGTCGAAGGAATTTATTATAATCAAAGTGTTGCGTACATGCTTAAGGGGAAGAATCGTTTGAGGTCGTCACCACTCCAGGTGAGACTCAGGGTCTCGCCCTCTACATTTTGGAGTCGATAGCCCCCTGACCCCAAAGCTACCTTTACAATGAATGGTCCCTCCCAGCTGGGATTGAGCTTCCCTACGGATGCTGACCTCCCTGCTGCATCCACTTTCTTCAGCACCAAGTCCCCTTCCACGAACTGCTTGACCCTGACATGCTTGTCAAAGTACTTGACCATTCTTCTTTTCACCTCCTCCTGCCGGACAGCGGAAAGGTCCCTCATCTCTTCCACCATGTCAAGGGAGAGCCTCAGTTCCTCCTCATTCTCTGCTTGCCATTCCTCACGGCCTTCTTTTGCCGCCACGACTCGTGGTGTTTGTACTTCGAATTCTACGGGGAGCACTGCCTCGCATCCATGGGAGAGTTTGAAGGGGGTCTCCCCCGTAGCCGTATTGGGGGTGGTCCTTAGGGCCCAAAGAACTGCAGGAAGCTGCTCCACCCAGCTCCCCTTCAAATTCTCCACCTTCTTCTTGAGGAGGTTGACGATGATCTTGTTTGCCGCCTCCACCTGCCCGTTACTCCTGGGGTGATGCACCGAGGCGAACCTGAGGTCGATTCCAAGCTGCTCGCAGAAGCTGGTGAACTCGGCACTGGCGAACTGGGGCCCGTTGTCCGTGACGATGGCCTGGGGCAGCCCATGGCGACAGATGATCTCCCCCCAAACAAAATTCCTGATCACCTGGGAGGTCACCTTGGCCAACGCCTTCACCTCCATCCACTTTGAGAAGTAGTCAATCATCACTAGGAGGAACCTTCTCTGGCCGCTGGCTTGGGGGAATGGCCCAACCAAATCCATTCCCCAAATTGCGAAGGGTCATGGGGCCGTGATACTTCTGAGTCGCTGGGCCGGCTGTAGCTGGAGAGGGACAAACAACTGGCACTTATGACATCTTCTTGCGAACTCGGTGGCGTCTCGGCACAGGGTGGGCCAGAAATACCCTTGCCTGACTATCCTCCCTTCCAGGGTCCGACTCCCGGAGTGGCTCCCACATTCCCCTGAGTGGACTTCCTCCAAGATCCTTCGCACTTCTCCCTCGGTTACGCAGCGGGCTAGCATCCCTGAGAGGGTCTTCTTGTATAGCTGCCCGTCCTGGAGGAGGTAATAGGCTGACTTGTGCCTCAGTTTCTTCTTATCTACCCCCTCGGATACTCTCCTGTGGAGAGGAAGACCACGACTGGATCCATCCATGAAGCTTGCTGATCGATTTCATGAGCTCTCCTTCTTCGATGGAGGGGCGGAACAGGTCGGTGATGGTGCCCCCCCCACCTGGGGACCATGCTTTGCTAGCTGATCGCTTGTTATTTTCTTCCCTGGGCACGTGTCGGATGGTGAAAGTTTGAAAAGTGTCAATGACCCCTTCACCTTGGCCAAGTATGATCGCAGGGTGAGCTCCCTTGCCTCGAACTCCCCGTTGATTTGGAAGCTACTACCATGGAGTCAGTGAGGACCTCCACGTCCGACACCCCCAGCTTCCTGGCCAGGCGTAACCCCGCTATCACGGCCTCGTACTCGGCCTGTTGTTTGTAATGGGAAAGTGCACCACCACCGTCTGCTCAATTCGAGTCCCCTGAGGGCTTTCCAGGATCACCCTACCCTAGGGAATGCCTTCCCGAGGCGCCATCCACCTCACCTTCCAAGGAGTCGGGCGGGTGAGCTCTTCTTCCGCCACTTCAACCACGTAGTCGGCCAGGAAGTCGTCATCGCCTGAGCTTTGATCGAGAGCCGCGGAACGAAGGAGACGTCGAACTCGCTCAGCTCCACCGACCACTTAGCCAGCCTGCCTGAATGCTCCACCCCTCAAGATGTTGCGGAGGGGATGGTCGGTCACTACCCGTTTGAGTACGCCTGGAAGTAAGGTCGCAGCCTCCTGGCCAAGATGATTAGGGCAAAAGCTAGCTTCTCCAAAATCGGATACCTGAGCTCGGCCTTCCTCAGGACCCGGCTCACGTAATAAATAGGGAGCTGCCTCTTTCCCTTCTTCGCGAACCAAGACGGAGCTCAAGGCCTCCGCCCCGACCCGAGTATAAGAACAGGTCCTCCCCCTCCTTCGGCCCTTGGAGCAGCGGGCCTGTGTCAATTGCACTTTGAGGGCCTGGAACGCCTCCTCACACTCCTTGGTCCATTCAAACCTCTGACCACCCCTTAGCGTTTTGAAGAAGGGGGAGCCCTTCTCCCCTGCCCGAAAGGAAGCGACTCAGCCCTGCTAGCTTTCCCGTCAGCCGTTGGACCTCCTTTGCATTCCGCGGGGACCCCAGCTCCAAGATAGCCTTGACCTTATCTGGATTCGCTCGACCCCCGCGGGGGTGAGGAGTGCCCCAAGAACTTTCCCCTGCTGGCCCCGAAGACAATTTTAGGGATTCATCGCATCTTTTATTTGCGCAGGGTGGCGAAGGTCTCCTCCAGGTCCCGGAGGTGGAGTCCACATCCCGGCTTTGATCATGAGGTCATCTACATACACCTCCAAATTCCCCCCCTTTGCTCCTTAAAGACCCTATCCATCATTTTCTGGTAGGTTGCCCCGCATTCTTCAGCCTGAAGGGCATCATCCTGTAGCAGTAGCATCCATCCCCTGTGATGAACGAGACATCCTTGATATCTGGGGGGTGCATCCTGATCTGATGATAACCTGAAAAAGCATCTAAAAAACTCATTACAGAAAAACCGACGGCTGAGTCAACCAGCGCGTCGATTCGAGCAAAGGATAACAGTCCTTAGGACAAGCTTTATTAAGTAAGGAAAAGTCGTACACATCCTCCATCGGCCGTCTCCTTTTTTTACCATAACACGTTGGAGACCCAGCCGGGGTACTGAATCTCAGACACGAAGCCGGCCTGGAGGAGTTTCGTCACCTCCTCCCTGATGGGCTCCGCTAGCTTGTCCGCAGTGGACCTCTTCTTCTGCTGAACGGGGCGTGTTCCCGGGTCCAGGTTGAGGCGGTGGCAGGCCACATCCGCGTCAACCCCCGGCATCTCCGCGGCGTTCCAAGCGAAGATGTCCACGTTCTTCTGGATGCATTCCAGCATCCGGCCTTGGTCCTCCGGGGTCAGTCCCCCGCTGACGCGATCTTCTCCATCCTTCCTTCTCGGGTGAGCACCTCCAGCTCCACCACTTCCTCTGCTGCCTCCAGCCTGGATTGCTCCCCCCATCCCTCGGCATCCCCTTCCTCCGAACGGGGACCTCTACCTCCATCTCTCCTCCCACGACCCTCACTTCGGCCACCTCTTCAAGATCTCCTCCTGCCGCCCCTCCGCGCAGTTCTTCACTCCCGGCTCCTCCCCTCCTGCTTCTTGCTCGACCTCCTCCATCCTTCGCCCCATCTCCTCGGCTCCCTCCTGCCAGGAGATGGTGTTTACCGCAGTGACATAACACTCTCGCGCCACCTTTGGGTCCCCCTAACCCTGACCTGGAACCCACTCAGCGTTGAACTTCAAGCACTGATTGAAAGATGAGGGGACGCAGCGGAAGGCGCTGATCAGGGGCCTCCCGAAGATGGCGCTGTAGCTGCTGGGGGCGTCCACAATGACGAACTTCAGTTTCGGGACTGCCCCCCCAAGGTGATGGAGACCACTCCTCCCTCACTTCCTTCCTTTCTCCTGAAACCCGAACAAGGTCATCTGGGGCCGAGCACCCTCTTTGCCTCCACCTCATCGCGTCGAACGCCTTTTTGAAGACGACGTTGACGGAACTCCCGTTGTCCACGAGGATCCGAGAGACGGTGTGAAATTCTCGATGGTCGCCTGATGACAGCGCATCACAGAACGGATCCTCGTGGTCTGGCATATCACTCTTGGAGAAGGTGATCCTCTCCTCCGGTGGCGGGGTCTGGGATGTAGAGCGACGCTCCGCCGGTACATGTGTGGAGACTCGCCTTGCGGGAAGCCTCGATCCCCACCCCCGTGGATCACTCCGACCTCCTCGGGTCCCCACATCCACCATGTCTTCGCAACGA